>VZRJ01010360.1:113736-155510 GCA_013397565.1 Ptilonorhynchus violaceus
CGGCCCCGCGGTGCGGGGGCTCTCGGTGTCCCCGGGCCGAGCCCACCCCGCACTCAGCCCTGTGCCCCGAGCGGCGGTGCTGCCTCGCCCTGGGGTTTGGTTCTCCCGATTTTTCCCGTCCCGGTGTGCGCCGTCTTCGAGGTCCTAAAACGTTCCTTACGATCGTCGCTGCGGGCGGCCCCGCAGCCCCCCGGTCCGGGGAGAGCGGCCGCTTTGTTCGGGGGCGCTTCGTGCCCAGCCTTCGCACGTGTCACCCTAGACCGGGAACGTTCGTAGTGTTTTCAGGAGAAGGACAGAGAAATAAACTGTAAAGCGATTTATTTCCAAGGTAGTTCTCGCAATCTGAATATACCCCGCGCAAGCCACTTTTCTTCCTGCTTCAGCTCTCCCTCCCTCCCTCCCCCGAGCGTGTTTACCCTTCCTGTGCAAGCTGCAATCTGCGTTAATCACTCTCTGGGGCTGTGGTGGTACTAATAAGCTACTCATAACAACTTAAATTATAACTTGCATAATCAGTGTTTCGAGCAAATATTGGTTGGAAGAATCTGCCTTTCCTATCAGTGCTGTGGTTGCTGGAAAGAATCATTGATTATCTTTTAAATAGTTAACACTGCTGATATGCTGCCCTTCAAAATGTTACATTGATAACTGAACAGGCTGATGCCAAGTGTCAGAATACAGCATTGATCCACAGCTGGTAACTTTTTTTGAATGGCAATGTCCGTCACATAATTTAAAGGGGTAATAAGTTAAGTGCTCTGAAAAAAAAGGGGGTATAGCTGTGCAAACAAAAACCACAGAAGTGCCTTAGCTTTCTGAAAATTACAGGCCTCACTGGCATTGTCTGTCTTTCTTTGAGAGAACAGTTGGTCAAAAGACATCATCTAAATAAATTCTTACTATCTAAGGACCTGTTTGTTAAACACTTAATGTGTAGCTGCAGTATTAGTGTTTTATTTGGGCTAGAGCAATGGGAAAAGAGAGTGTCTGAGTGAGCACTTGTGTCCCTTGAGTGCATGTGAACACTGCTGCCTGTTTCCCTGGTGAAAGATAATCCTCAGAAAAGGAAACACAGTCCCTTAGTTAAGACTGCATGTGAAAGTGATCTGACCTCACGTTCTTGTCAGTCCTGTAGTCTGTCCTTAAAATCTTCCCCACACAGGTGTGTTGTGGTGATCTGTGGAAAACATTCACAGCCCTTTACATGAAAGGCAGCTCACATTCTAAAGCAGAGGTTTTCTGCACATCAGCAGAAAAAGGAGAGCTTGTGATCTGTGTTGAATTAGTTCAGATTTGCAAAGTGCAACTGGCTTTACAAACTTGCTGCAAATATCGGCTCTTGTAATGACTTCTAAAATTCTGATTATTTCCTAATAGCAAGTTGTGTGCAGGCATTAATGACTGTAATTCTTAAAAAATAAGTAACAAAACTAATAACAGGGAAACTTACAGCTTTGGTACTACTTGGCTGCATTCTTTGTGAGACTGACAGCCTGCAATATGAGCTGTAATCAGCTTCTGGAACTTTAAGGCTGGGTTAGGTGCCTTTCCTACACGGTTTCTTGCTTTATTTTGAAGTTGAATGTTGTTATGTTTATAGCAATTTCTCACTGATTTGTGTCAGTTGTTCTTATAATTTGTTGATCTTGGGAATTCATTAATAATTACATCTTGCTTCCATTTAACATGAATTGTATTGAAAAAAGGTGATCAGATGGAGGAGTGGCTTTGAGAGAAAACTAAGAGTAGCTCTTTTGGAAGACTGTCATTGAAATTAATTAAAGAAGTATATGGTGAGCAAGAAGGGCTGCCAGACAGTTTGACAGGCTTCTAAGGCAAAGGGAGGTGTTCTGACAAATTGGTGAGTGGGTAAGGAAGAGGCTTGGTTCTGCTGCTTGCTTTGGTTTAGCTTAAGGAACAGGAAGAAATCCTGTGTGTTGTGGGGCAGCAGGGTATAAAGTAGATGGAAAGGGGATGGAAAAGAGGGGACAGACACGACTCTTCCACACTTGCATTTCCTCATGGCAGAAAAGGATGTGGAGGTGGTTTGGATACAAAGAGATGCACGGCTGCAGGTCGGGAGTGAGAGTGCCCCAGCACTGCTCAGATCTGTCCCACACTGAAGCACTTGATTTTCTTTATTGGTGGCAGGGGAATGTTGGTAAATTTAATTTAGAGCCTTGGAGCACTGTAAAATCCATCATGGTGGAGTTTGGGCAGTTTGTAAGAACTTGCAAATTGCAGAAACAACGTTATTGTTCCATTAGGCACATGGGTCTGTATGTGAATGTAACAGGAAAACTCTGCTCTGAGTAAGAAGAGACTATAAAAATAAAGGCATGGGATGTTAGAATAATAGTCCTTTCTTTCATCCTTGTACTTAAAAATACAAAAGGAGATGAAGATTGGTAGCCAGAATTCTTGGGAGACCAAAAGAGTGATCTGTAAACACTTCAAGGACTTGGTAGTCACAGGAAGATAAGAGGGAACCCCCTTAACAGCTTCATCAGAATTCCCTGGCTGGGCTCCTTCTCTTTGGCTGCGTCTCCCTAGGGGTCTGCATCTTATCTCGCTGGCTTCCTTTCCTCTATTTGCCTCTGACTAATAGGCTTTGTCTTCTGGTTACTGGAAGTCTAATAATTTCTTTTGTCTCTTCCCCCTTCCTCCTTTTTAAAAATACTAGATTAATGGCTGTAATGTTTTGCAGACTATCTGCGTTGCTTACACGGATTAATTGTATACTTGACTCTTTAGTTACCCGGCAGTAATGACATAGTAACTTGACTTGAAACAATGGTAATTTCATGGCAAATGTTCAAGGCAAATGTTGCCTTCTGGTAAAGTGCCACCTGCAATTTACCCCCTGTAAACATATGACACAAGTAAACTGTCTGTGCTGATTTTCTCAATGTCTTTAGTGCAGTAAGTTGTCTCGAGTGTGTCTTTTGAAACAGTCAGTGATCTCTCTTTTCTCCTCCCCCTCTTTGACTCTCGCTTGAGTCAGGTAATTACAGATCTGGGTTGAAACCTTCCCAGGGAGCGATCAGAAAAGCCGAGCCTTGCAGATGTGCTCCCATTTCTCACTGGCCCCTTGGCTTCCACCTTCCATGAGGAGGGTTTGTGGAACCGCTGGGCTCTGACAAGGGGCTGTGGGTGAGCAAGTCAGAGAGCCCTGGGGAGGTGGAGGTTGGCAGACCCAAGGGCAGCTCTGATTTCCCTTGCACAAGTGCCAGTGTTCTTTGTGGTGACGTAAGGAGGTTCTCCTTGTCATGTGTGGCTTTGGTGTGACAGCGTGGGGTGATGTTTTTACATTCTGATCTCAGTGCTGACCATAACAGAGCAAACAGGGTAAGAGAAAGGGAATCAAAGCCTCTTGCCTAAAAGATAATCTGAGAACTAACACACTGAGGTCTCTATTCTGTCCATGTGTCTTGGGGGGCAACTCTTCAGTCCAATGATCTGCATTTTGAAGGAGAAAAATCTGGATTTTAGGTAAAGTTTATTTAATTGCGATGTTTTGCTGCTAGAAGAATGACGTTTGGGGACTAATTAGATGTAAGTATTAAAGAACTCTTTCACAGAAATGGAAATACTGTAAAGAAACCAACAAAAGCATAGGTGGTGAGACAGGATTCCAGTAAAGAGAATGAGCTAGTATAATCTTCTGGTATCTCGGAAAGAATGGTTATAAATGCTGTTCTGTCTACAGCATCTGTTTTGTGAAAGACAAAACTTACTTTGCAAAATGTGAGAGTGCTGTTCCTGACCTCCTGTCACAGTTTGTTATTCCCAGAAAGTCAGGCTGCCAGAGACAGTATGACAGTCGTAGTTGTTTGTTGTCTCACTTTTCCTATTTAGTGAACGTAAGTGGGTTTTTTTGAACCTAAAGGATTATGTGCTCCTGAAATATACCAGTCTTATTTTTGCATCCACGTAGTAGCAGAAAGTGACAGTTTTTCGTTCTTACTCTGATTTTTTTTTTGGTGTAATACTTTTCCTCCTGCAACTTTGAAACTTCCAATGTAGTCTGTCGTATCCTTTTGTTTTAAAATTGAAAGGGAGGGAGAAAATTCACCTTAATGCCCATGATTATGGGAGGCATGTGTAGCTTAGTACTAGACTCACAAACACAAATGTCCTAGCTCTTGGTTTTGGTCATATGCTGGCTGTTCAGTGTTTTCATTGCCGACGAGTCTGTACAGAAAGCCTTGAGTATTCTGGATCAGCACATAAATGGGTGGCCTGTAGGGGCCAAAGGTCTGATGTATTCCACCTTCCAGCAGTTACCTGTGCTTGGAGTTAGTGATTATGTCTGGTGAAGCACAGTACAGATACCTACACACCTGGTCTATTGTGAGGCACAGGACATCAGGTGAAATCAAGGATATGTGAAAACTTATAAAAAAAAAAGTGTATGTTGGTTGAAGCTGCCACCAGATTTCTCAAGGAGAGCCAAGAGTCTTTGTTACAAGTGATGACCAAGTTCAAGTACTCAAAGGAGCTCCTTTGAAGCTGCTGATACTGTTATCATTGAGATACTGCAGCATCCTTTGTACTGTGGGAAATGCTGGTGTCGTTCGCTGCAATAGGGAAGTTGGAACTCAAATCAGAAGAGAGAACTACGACTTTTGCAGGTGGCTGTGTGTATTTTCTGCTTTAAAAACTGCAGTCAGTTTAAAAATCAAGCATATGCTCTTAAAGCACTTTCATATGTCAGTGCTTTCACTTAGAACAATTTGTTGTACATAACTTAGATATGATTCCAGTATTTCTGTGGTCAGCTGGTACTGAACTTCCTACACAACTGCATGCAATGAGTGATTCTTCTGGCTGGCAGTCTGTAAACTGTGTTACACTCACTGAGATGGCCGGGGGCCTTCTGTAAACTCCTTACAAGCATCTGCTGCTAGCAGGGATCTTACGAGGTGGTCTGGCTCTTGTCTTGTCCCTTCATTGCCTTGTTAGGTGGCTGTGTGGGTCACTGTTCTCACAGCTGCTTTGTGCTGGAGAAGGGACACTGTGAAACAGAGCTCCTGGAAGAGCTTCCTTTTTTTGTGTGACTGCTGTCTTTTCTTCATTGTTGAGAGCAATAAGAATTATAAACTTAATCACTTACTACAATTAGTTTAAAGCATGTCTTATTATTACAGGAGTCGCTTGATATCTATCTGAATTATGTTTAGCTGAATGAAATGGATGAAGGCACCTCAGATGCTTCAAGGTGAAGCCTGGTGGCTGAATTCAGTGTAAAAGAAAATCTGTGGACACTTAGCTCAGTTTAAAAGTAAATGTTTTTCTTTCCATCGCTGAGTAGATTGTAGACTGAGGTGGTTTTCAAAGTTACTCTGGTTTGGCTGCAGAGAGTTGCAATTTTCCGTGGATTAATTTGTGGAATGGACTGAGCCAGAATAAGGTAAATATTTGTAGCATAGCCACTTTCAGATGCTTTCAGTGGGATGCATCTCTGTCAAATATCTGAGGGCCGTGGTTTCTTTTGGTCCCATAATCTGCAGTTTTGCTGTAGAGATGTGAACTGGTTGTGTCAGCACAGAGTAGCTCTTCCCCTGGCATGTGCTGCTTTAATTATTCATAATACACACTGAGGTGCTAAAGGTCTGTCATGCTGTGCAAAACTTACAGTGTACCCTGGAAAAATACTGAAGGATTATTCTTTTACAACCCTTTGCACATGAAAGGGGAAAAAACACACAAACTTTCGTTAGAAGATTATTTGCTTTTTTGGTACGTGCTAGACCTCGTATGGCCTTTGACAAGGATCTTGAGGGAGAGGGGGATTATTGGTAGTTTTTAAATGGATGGAGATTAATTGCTCAGTGACTGAAACTTTGTTTTTTGAAGGTGGTTATGTGCAGTGAATAAATGACTTTGTTCATGTCTGAGTATGTATGAGGTAGGGAATTGGATGGAATCTGATTTGGGTTCTGGTTTCAGCTGTACTGAAAACTGATGGCATGATCTTGAACAGCCGTGTTGTTTGGCTGTCTTGATTTCCCCTCTGCCTCTGTTGTCTTGCTCAGAGCCTAAATAGACTTCTCAAAACAAGTACTGCTGCTGCATGAATTAGTTAATTAATTTATTTACATTACAAAAGCACCTGAAGGCACCCTTCTAAAATTATATTCTGTTTAGCTACCCGGACTTGGGTTTGTTCTTTGAAAATACAATAATCCTAACAAATCATTCCACCCACCTAATAAAGTAAGATGAAGCACATAATAGGAAACGATTGAAAACTTTTTAATGGGGCCAAATGGAAAAACAATGAGAAGTAATCAGTAAGTAAGGTATTGTGTGGTTACAGAATGTAAAAGGTAAGGAGGGATTCAAGGATGATGCATGTGTGTCTGCTGAACAAGCTGCTTAAGGAATGTGTCTTCCATAAGAAAAAGTAGTAAGGTGCCTTTAGTCTCTCTCTCCCCCTGTCATTTTTCAGATTATTATTCATTTTTCCTTAAGATAGCCTTATACAATTAGTTGCACACAATGAACTACAGATCTGAAACCTCTGTTCCATTTTTTCTTAAGACTACTTGTTGGACTTTGAACATGAAATGTGGTGTCATGCTCCGTGTGAGTGCACAGAGTTGGGTGCTCTTCAAGAGTGCAGAAAGAGGTTTCTTTTGCCCAGTCTTGAATGGAGAAATCTCCCTTGATGTCCCAGCTCTGGACTTGAAGTGACCGCACACCAGGTCGAGATTCAGTTGTTTAAGAGACCTTTGCCTGCATCCTGGTGACTGGGGGGCTTCCTCTAGGAAGAGATTTGGTGATAGCTCTGATTCTTGGCACTGAGACCTGGCCCAGCATTATGGACTGTAAATCTGGTGAAGTTGTTTCTGAATTTTTTTTTTTGTATTTCTGTTCGTGGCCTTCTCTTCCCTTCCAAACTTGTTAAGCCTTTCCAGTAGGGCCTTTCTCAGAGAAGGCCACTTCTCACTGGAGAAAGTATTCAGGCTTCCAACATACCTGTTGCCCGGCTTGGTTTTCCCATAGACTGCCATGTAGCCTTCTGCCAAGCTGCAGCCACAACTCTGCATGGTGCCTTTTCAGGTGTCTGTATAACTAGCTTCTACTCTATGCAGGCGTGTTCTGTAGTGACAAATTTTACCCAGTTGGATCACGTTTCTAAAGCTGTTTTGTTTCCAAGGCTCAAACGGAGGTTAATCAGAAATAGTTTGTTATCCTGCTTTGGAACAGATTGATAAAGTTCCCATCTATCTGCCCACAAAACCATAACCTGTCTGTAATTCATTGAAAGGTACTTCAACTGTAGGAAGCCTCACAAACTAATAATTCGTTTTAACTAACTGCAGCAGGACTTTCCTGCTTTTAGACTTCCTCTTAAGTAACTTCGCATAAATGTATTTGTGCAGTGGAGGTGCAGAGCAGATCAGTGTGACAGACGGTGCTAGTGCAGTGCTTCCTTGGGGATGTGGTGAGGTGCCTTCTGGGCTCCTGAGAGCCCATAATGAGCCAGTGTGCTGCACTCAGAAGGCTTCTGCTGAGAAAGTTTCACTGCAGGTTAAGGCTTGAAGGAAGCAGTTTCCATAATGTGCTGGCTTTGACTGAAGCTTGGTTTGTGCCGTAATACTTGTGCACCAAGTGCTTTGGTGCTGTGATTTAGAACTCTGAACTGCACAGTGAAAGCTTCTACATGCAGAGCTGATCCTCTCAATATCTGCCTGCTGAAGAGGGAAACAATACCACTGATTCTTCACTGATTCCCCACAGAGGAGCAAAGAAAGTTGCTTTTGGTGAGAAGGCTATCAGCTCTTACCCCTGGGAAAGCTGCTGAGGGTGTGGAGGGCCTGCACTGAACCTCATGCCCAGTGCTCAGGAGAGCAAAGTCACAGGGGAGTCAGACACAGGTGTGAAAAGAGCCAGGTGAGCAAAACAAAGGCCTCCAGAATCCCGAGGGTGCACACTCTTGCTTTATTTATTTCCCTGTGGATTGCTGAGGCATTGCTGAGGAGCAGTGCAGGCTGTTGTCTGAGTTATTGCTCCACACCAGCACAGGGGGATGCTGGTGACCACAGCATACAGCTGCACCTTGTATGACCCAAAACCTGTGCCACCGAAGTGTTGATGCTTCTCTCCACTCCTGCTGCAGTAACTGTGGTTTAGGATGAAGTCAATCTGCCACAATGCATTGCTGTGCTATGGTAGCCTTTAAATACAGACTTGAAGAGCTTGATCTTCTGACTGCTAACTCATACTAACTTTTTATTTCATATCCCATAATTGTGTTGTCAAAGTTTACACAGGCTACTACATTAAAAATTTTGAAAAGGTTAAATGGGCAACTCGGAAGAATAGAAATACAAAGAAAGGGGAAGAATTGTAGCTGACGGTTCTAACAGATGTTAAAATTCCTGGCTGCAGTCAGTGTGTGTGTGTGTGTGTGTGTGTGTGTGTGTATAGGTCAGCCAACATGGAAATTACTTCAAACAACCTGAAAAGTTTGGCTTTTCTTGGGTAGGGCTGATCTCCGTCAGATTCAGCTTCTTTTGAACTTGCAATAAGTGTTTGCTTCCAGTATGTGCAGTAAAGTTAACTGGAAATGTAGATTTGGTGGATCATAGGATCATAGATCTCTAACAAAGAAATACAAATACGTTTGAAAAGTAGTTTATTGCAAAAAGTTGCTATGACAATGATTTTCAAAATGTGAACTGTAAGATGTTGCTTCTCTGTTTAAACAGGTTTCTGGGGAATGAGGCTGCACAGTGCCCTGTGTCCCTCCCTTTTCTTCTTTCCTCCCTGATGATTTATAAAAGGAATTATTTAGATGCAAGGGACCAAAAGAAATTAACATAGATGTGCCAGATGTTACATTTTCTTAAATTCTTGAAATTCATGGGCTGCTATGGTCAAATAGGAAGAAATCCAAGCTAGTACTTCCACCACGAGAGTGGCAGGCATTCCTCTGCTCATTTAAGCTGACTGATGGCTGTGCACCCACAGGAGTGTCTGCTGAAAAAGCTGTGAGGCCATAGAGGAGGGAAAAAGGGTGGCTGGTCGTGTGTAAGATGAGGTTTGGGAGCAGAATATATAAACCCAATGGGAAGTAGGCTTTTTGGTCTATCCATCTCAACAGTAAATGCCTAAAACTGGTTCAGTGGAAATATATTTTTGCTCTGTGTGTATATGGATAAAAGTACCACTCCAGAGTTTCCACGCATTTTGAAATGTTTTGGGCTTTTAAAGCTCTTTCAACAGCTTTGATCTGAAATAGGTTTTATGTGTTGGTCAGATTTTCCTAATCGATATCTAGGACTCAGGTCTGGGGAAGACTCATGTGGAGATTGGCATATGTTATGTGTGATAAGACCTTGTTTCATGGTTGTCTTTCTACATTCACCCCTCTGTTTCTACTGAAGAAAGCTCTGAACAAGCTAATGTCCCTACTTGTTTCCTAAGAAGTAGATCTAATGTAAAAGGTAAGTATGCAGCAAGGCAGCCTTTGATCACCTGTCTGCTTTCTAGATGTACTAAGAGCTGTAAAAACAAGACGTTTTAGTGTTTCTGTTAGTATGGTAGAGCAGGGGAGCTTTGCCAGAGATTTCTTGTTTGTTGTGTTTTTCTTCTAGATCAGATACAGAGGTGTTGACTAGGGGCTGCAGTTGCAGCTCCTGCTGCACAAACCAGACATACCTTTGTCTGTCATGTTCTCTTCAGAGGTTCCTAGTTATACAGCAGAGCTGGGAATTTAAGAGAAGTGAAGTTGAGCCAGCTCGACTGAACATGGGAAAACAAACATGGAAAAGAATGTGCTAGAGAATGAAAAAAGAGAATTACTCTCCAGACCCAAATTATGCTTTGCTAGGTAGCAGCTGTCTGGCATTCACAGATTAAACAGCAGCTCAGCTAACATGCAGTGGCAGTGATAGCATGTCCTCTGTTTTGCTTTGAGTGCATGAAATGAGGAATTAACTCTCCCATGCTGAAAGCCATAAAAGTATCCGGAAGTGTGTATTTACTCCTAACAAACATTTGAATTTGTCTGTTGTTTTCAGTACCTGTTCTATGGTTTATATGACAGTGCTGAGTTAATGGTGTTAATGCTACTTTGTAAGTCAAAAAAGTGAAGTAGTTTTGACTAAATGACTCTTTGAACAAGTGGAGTTTGACTCTGAAGGGTTTTATTAAATACGTAGTTGGTTCTCAGTGATTTGGTGCATTTCATGGTTTTCATGTCCTCTTCTAAATGCAAAGATTTGTGTGGTCTTTTGTCTTCCAGCATTCTATGTGGAACCCAGGGAGCCTGAAGGAAGCTTGAAGCTAGTGGAATGATTCCCTGTGTAGCTGAAACTATGTAAGTATGAGATGTTTGCTTACAAGATCACTTGCCCAGCATCAATTGTTAGCGCAGCGATTGCTTCTGGTTCAGCAGTGGCAATGATCCTCTCCTGTCTCCTGAGTGGAAAGCTTTGTGTATCTGTTTAGAGCTGGAAAAGGACAGGGCACCCATGATACTGTTCCCTACTCTCAGCTGTTCTTCAAGTCATGTATCCCTGTCCACTAAAAGGAAGATGATGCATAGTGGAATTCTGTAAAATCCTTACAGACTGTGCTCAAGTGTTTGTGAAAAGCTGAGGCTGGGCTGAGGCTTAGTTAAGCTCTAGCAATGTTGTCTTTGCCTTAGCTAGTGAAATACTACTTGGAAAGGGATTTAATGGTTGGCTGAGCTGTCTCCCCTTTTGTTATGAGACTTCCTAAATTTGTCTTTGAGGTCTTCTTGAATGTATGGAAAGTTTTTTCCTCTACTCTCTTGATACATTTTGTGTTTTGAAACTCATTAGAAATACCTGCTGATGCAACACTTTATTAAACAGCATAATGCTTGTTTTGCTTGTTATTCTCTGGACACATCCAATAATTTCTATTACTACAATAACATCAGTCATTGAAGAAAAATGCAGGGTTACTTAAATATCTTCTTTGCATCTTCTCTCCTCCTGCCAGCTCTCCCCCACTGAAAGCTGCTGTTTTCAGTTGTGCCACAGAGTGCTTGTATGATTGAGAGTTATTACTGAGTCACTTTGTTTTCCTCCCTTCAAATTTTGGGTTATGTGTGATCTGGTCACTTGAAAATGGAGAAAAAATGCTGCAAATTCCTTACAGCACTTAGAAAAAATCCCACACAAAATCGCCACCAAATAAAAAAGCCCCACCAAGCATTAGCCAAGGCTTTTGTAATCTTCTCTAGGTTTTTCATCTAATGTATGGGGCCGTATGGCTCTGCACATCCTTTGTTTTTAGAGGATGCCTTTCCTTTAGCTGGCTGTATTGACCAGCACTCGTCTTCCTGTGTTCCCAGTTCCTGACTCCTGTCTAGAAAGGTGCAGAGAATGTCATTGTGGATCTCTGCTGTGCAGTTCCTGTGATGTGGAAGATGGCCTCATGGGCATCTTGGTGATTCACATGGAGATCATTGCTCAATACTTGTCTGAGTAATAGACTTCTTTGGGAGTACTGCGTCCTGAGCACATTCCAACCTTAGCCCTGAAATTTTGATCCTTTTTAGTAGAATGGCAAAAGCAACGTTCACTGCTGCCTTTTATGTCTTGCTTTTATGCTGTACAAGCCTCTTAGTAATTTTGCTCTTAGGAACTGATCCTTTTGGGCATCGGTGCTTTGCCACCAATCCAGTGTAACCTTCGGGCACATGAGAACTTTATACTTGCAGCTCCTGATCCAGCTGGGAGAAATCTCTGTGCAGGTCCTTGTGCTCCCGTAGCCGGGACACTCGCTTTGCTCTGCAGCCAAAGGCACAGCTCTGTTCGCCTTCCTGAGGGTGCTCTCTCACACTCCTTGAACGCTGGGTTCACTGCAGCTCCTGATGCTGCAATTAGATCCTCTCTCCAGCCTTCCTTAACAAAAGGGCCGGCTTCTCCCACTTGTTTCTATCTCCTTCCGAGGCTCTTGTTCCTTTCATGCCTTGAAACCTGAGTCATGTAGGAAGCGGAGGTGACTAGTTAGTGAAGTGGATCCAGCTCAGCGAAGGCAATTTACAAAAGGGTAACTGATGGAGTGCCAAAAGACTTTTCTCTTACAAAACCAGATACATGTACAACCTGCCAGCGGATGCAGTCTGGCTTTTTTTTTTCCCCAAGCTGTTTTTGCTATTTTTGGGGTAGAATGCTTCTAAGTATCTGGCACATAGCATCAAGTTTCATGTAGTAGAAAAGTGAGGAATTGCAGCAACTGTACATCAGTATCTTCTAGTGTTTGTTCATTAGAAGAAGGATTGTGCTCTGACAACCTCCTCAGCAGGGAGGAGGAAGGACTCTGTTACTGCAGGGAAGAGCAGTGCCCAGGCAGTGGCAGTTCAGGAGCAGTATTCACCTCCTTGGAAGGCAAGTGGCAGTACAGAAAACGTGTGTTAGAGGGGTACGATGTGAGGGAGTTGGGTAACTTGCACTCTATGGGTTATTGCTACCGGGCTTGCTTGTTTTTGGAAATAGCTGTTGGGAGACTTCCTTACATAGTGGTGTCTAATAATGCTGGCTGATCTTACCTCTATGTATTGTAATGCTCTTTTTGTGACAGCAAATGACTTTAAAACCTTTCTGTTTAATCAGACTGGTGATGTCACTTTGTAAACCTGAACATTAGATTGTTATCGTCACTAATACAAGCCATTGCTTAGGAAGCATGACAGCATGAATCACTTGTAAGAGGAAAATTTATGGACACACTATGTCAGTTAATCTTGCAAACTGCCTTTTTTAAAAAAACCTTTAAATTGGGATTCCTCAAGTGAATTGGATTAATCTCTGTCAATTATGATGTGTGTGATTTGACTGCTTTAGAGGAAAGTACTGCTCGGTAATAGACAGCTGTTCCTTAACCTGCCCTTAGGGAAAAGCTGTTCCAAATCACCAATAGCTAATAACTGCTGTTACGTGTTTGAGCAGAAGGTTTTGTATGCTACCTAAACTCTGCTTTAAACTCTTGTTCTAGTCTTCACTCAGGATTCTTTTATTCTGTTCTTTTCCCTGCACGCTTCTCTCTGAAGAAAAACTTGTCCAACGTAGCTGCCCATGAGAAACTGATGGAAGAACAAGAATTAGTGTAGATTGAGCATTTCAGTTCTGATGATTTTAAAGATTGGGGGGAAGAAAAAAGCTGGTATGTGGGAGTTAATCACTAAGCAGTTTTTGCACTGCCTACTAATATCCTGTTTGTTTTGGTGTAATGAAATAATGACTGGTGTAGACTAGAGAGGATGATGTTGTTCAGGCACCTGGCAGCACAGAAATCAGTGCCAGGCTGTGCTTCACTATTCACAGAGCTGTGAAGTACTAAGGACCAGTGAAATTGTCTTTTGGATTGTTTATGTGGACATGCATATTTTCATGCATCCGTTAAAGTACAAATTATTACTAATTTCTTGAATACATTAAATCAAACTTTGCTTGCCTATAAGCAAGCAAAAATGATGCTGCAAAGTTCATCTTCAAAGCAGTATGATGAAAGAATATATTAGGTGTTTGTTCCTTTGGCTGCTTAAAAATAGGTATTTGTTAGTTTTGTGTGTGGATTATGTGCTTAAGAAAAGGGCTTAGGGGAGGGAAAGGGAAGCCAGGTAGTCAAAACCAGCATCTTGGCTGTTGTAGTTCCATGGGCAAAATTTTTTGCTCATGATGCTGCATACATGCTGTTTTGTCAAAACAGCTGTAATGGCTGAGAGGAGATTTATGTCTGTAATCCTAATATCTGAGAATTCATCTGTACTTGTTGCTGCTGTTGGTTTACAGCTTAAAAGAGAGATTCGGTCTCAGAAAAGCTTTGCCCAAGAAAGAATACGGTAAAATTGACATGACAGCTATTGTATTTCTTAGTTTTTTTAATTTTTATCTGTCTTATTGTTCTAATTCTAAACTGGAAGCAGTACACAAAGTCAAGGCAAACCCAATTTTTATGTTTGAAGCTTTTGCCTAACTGACAGCAGAGATGAAATGCAAATAAGTGGGTGAAGGAGGAATATGATAAGCAATTTCTTTCTTGGAGTTGACATTTCTGAGAAATGGACTGTCCATGGTGTGGCTGCTCGCTGATAGGGCAGAGTCAGAGTGTTAGTTTGGTTTTAATAGGAAAAATTGGAGAACCCTTTTCTGTGGGTGAAACATCTTTTCCAAATATGCAGGGCTTTGTGATTTATAAAAGCAGAGTATGATGAAATCATTTTGGCATTTTAATTTTTATTTTAAAAAAAGCCTCTGAACTGGAATTACTACTTCTTATCTGCATGTGTGTGTCTGAAGAAGTTTCATTAAGAAGGCCCCCTCCCCTGTCTGTCTCCTTACCTGAAGGGAGGAGCCCACTTGAAACAATGAGCAATTCCTGAACACCCTCTTGCATGAAAAGTGTTGCCTCCTTTCTGCAAACACCCTGTGTATGCTTTAAGTACAAAAACCTAGACTACAAACTCTGTTTAAAAACAAACACACAACTTCCACTCTCACTTCTCCCCCCAAAAAATACCCAACCCTCCTCCCCAAGCCCCTTTTGCTGGTCTGCTGAATGCTTTGGTCTCTGCCAGGTTGTCCCATCAGTGTCCCCGTCCTCCCTTCCCTGCTTTGTTTCAATGTTTTATATTCTATATATAAAATGTGGCTATACTTTTAAAAACCATTTCCTTTAAAATATTTCTGGCTTAGAGTAGTCTGTCTTGATGAAGCCTGTACATGAATCAACCTCTTTGTAACCTATGCTGCAGTAAGAATTTTAGGAATTTCCTTTATTAGGACCCGTTAGTATACTGCAGCCACTGAGAGAGCTGCATTGATTTCTAGGTAAAACAGCCTAAAATCGCCTGAAATTTATGGCATATGCCAGCCTTCTGTACACTGCTCCTTTTCAGTATGCAAAACTTAAATATCCTGAAGTCGGTCGCTTCATGGCAAATGTTATCCCACGTTTAATACTTAAAATGTTCTTTGTAGAGAGACAGCAGTTTGACTCTGAAACTGTTTTTCAGGTTAGCTGAGTGCTGCTAATGGCATGGTGAGATGTGTTGAAGAGCAGCTGCGAGGGTGTCCAAGGGCAGGGGGACCGCGCTAGGAGCTGGGCTTGCAACATCATGGGCCAGTGTGTCACCAAGTGCAAGAATCCTTCTTCTACCCTTGGCAGCAAAAATGGGGAAAGAGAATCTGGCAGCAAATCCCATAGCAAGAGAAGTGCAGTCCACAAAGACGACCATGGCTCAGCTTGCGGGAAGGCTTCGGGAGACATTCTTGTGAATGGGACAAAGAAAACAGACGCTGCTGTAGAGTCCAGTCAGCCTCCGACGCTTTCTGGAGACACAAAGAAAGACTCTGTTTGCAGCGCAGAGGAGTCTTCGCTGCAGAGGATCGGGGAGTTGTTCAGGAGGTACAAGGACGAGCGGGAGGATGCCATACTGGAAGAAGGAATGGAACGATTTTGCAATGACCTCTGTGTTGATCCCACTGAATTTAAAGTACTAGTTTTGGCTTGGAAATTCCAGGCTGCTACCATGTGCAAATTTACCAGGTTAGTTCTTGTAGAACTTGTAATTATTTTCATATGTTAAAGTATATCCTGTCAGCAGTATGTTGGAGAGACAGCCTCATTAGCTTCATGTACTTATTTCTTCTAACACATGCATTTTGATCAAATTAATTCCCGCCACTGCAGAAGGTAAGCTTAGTATTGTCTTCTTTGCCCCTTCCCCTCACACTGGATTTCAGAAGATGTGGTTTTGGCCACCATGCTGCTAGTGATGAGCAGTGTAGTGAGATTCTGTAGACATTCATTTATTCTTGATTTACCAAAAGCAATTTACTGTATCCAACATTATCTTGGTGATGAGATTGGACACTGAAATTAATTTTTTCCTTTAAAGTAATGTGAGATTCTTTAGTAATTGCTACTAACTCTGTTAACAGTCTGTGAAAGAATGACAGAATTGTTCCTGTCCATCTAGTGTTACACTTAATATCTTTTTCCAAGAGTAATCCTGTTAAAGCATAGAGAGGGAAGGAAATGTGAGGGTTTTGACACTGGTAGCTGTTTCATGCTGGCTGATAAGTGATTGCTGTTCGAAGTGCTGTCTGCCCTTCTGGACAAGGGGCTCAGTCAGCAGGCTGGCAGCATGCGTGATGCTACAGGAAACAATGAAATGGCTAAAACTTACCCCACAAAGCCCACAACCAAACCCAAACTGCAACAGCCTCCCCCAGCTTGATGAGCAATGTCCAGGTAAGAGGAAGTAAAGATTGCCTACAAGGACTTGCTGGGAGAGAAGGAATTTTTTGTTTTTTGGTCTTTCTAGATTGATTTGAGTAATGCTGCCTATTTTTACTGAGCTTATAACTTTCAAGATTACTTTGTTCAGAGCATTGACCCAAGCCTCTGATGTGCACTGAACAGCATCTTCAGAGTCTTTGTGGCTGTGGGTGTGTGTGAAAAGGATGAGTTACTCTGGAATGCAAATATGGATTTACTGGAGGCTGACGGCACAGGTATTTGCTAAGATGGTAAAGGAATTGTAAGTAGTGATTCTGCACAACTACCATGAGTTTTATTAACATGGTTTTGATTTCCTGGGAGAGGAATCTTGGAGTGGTGAGAGGTTACCTTTGTTTAAGGTGCATGATACAGATGCTGATTGACTTCTTCCATGAAGGAAGGCAACACAGTCTGTTGTCCTGAGCTCTTCTCCATCTCTTGTCTTGTCAAGATCCAGCCCATCTTGCATCAGCCTGCTGGCTCTGATGGCTGATTGTAACACTTGCTCATGAGCACCAGAGAAACGAGCTAAACATCTCTTCACTTGGCCATTTGGTACAGGACTGGTGCTTTGAGCAGTGTCAGTATGTTGTGCTGTAGCCCGTGTGATGCCTTCCATGCTCTCAGCAGGTGCCTTGCTGATCATCACCAATGGCACCCTTTCGATTTTGCAGGCTGGAAGAGCAGCCAACCAAAAACCACAGGAAAGCCACGAGTGAACTGCTCTGTCCCCTGAAAACAGAGCATGGGCATTTAGATATGGGCAGTATTCAATCAAGTTGGGGTAAATGTGTTAATTTCAAACATTTGGAATTTATTCTGTGGTAAATTAGATTCACTTTTTAATGTGAAAGGCATTCCAGGATGTGGAAGTGTCCAGTAATCAGAAAGATAGAAAGCAAAATCTTTCAAATGCTAACAGTGCCCCAGCAGATCTGGGGGCTGTGTGTGGTTCCCCAGGCCGTAAGGAATACCTTGGAACATTCTCTCTTTCCAGTAGCTCCCGTTGCCAAAAATATTTGTGCCACCGGGGCTAAGGGTACACCTTGTCTTGTCCAGATGATCCTGTCCAATTTGATGTAGCTGGACGGAGACAGGAAGTGTTTGGCACACGAGGTTGGTGGGAGGGGCTCACACTGATTTCTCTTCTCTTGCTTAACAGGAAGGAGTTTTTTGAAGGCTGCAAAGCAATAAATGCAGACAGCATTGATGGCATTTGTGCAAGGTTCCCCAGCCTCCTAAACGAAGCCAAGCAGGAAGATAAATTCAAGGATCTCTATCGTTTCACCTTCCAGTTTGGCCTGGACTCTGAAGAAGGACAGAGGTCGCTACATCGGGAAATAGCCATTGCCCTTTGGAAATTAGTCTTCACCCAAAACAAGCCCCCTATTTTGGACCAGTGGTTACACTTCCTAATCAAGAACCCCTCAGGAATCAAGGGAATCTCCCGGGACACATGGAACATGTTTCTAAATTTTACTCAGGTGATTGGACCGGACCTTAGCAACTACAGCGAGGACGAGGCCTGGCCGAGTCTCTTCGATACCTTTGTGGAGTGGGAAATGGAGCGAAGGAAAAAGGAAGAGGAAACCAAATGTATTCTGTCTTCGGACACAGAGGGCCTGTGTGTGGAGGAACAGACTTAGCGGCGGCCAAGCAGCAGTGACAGAAGCAACTTGTTGCCCTTCACGAAATGTAAACTCTGGATGTTTCTGGAAATTACCGAGGCTCCAGATTTTTCTACTTTACACCTTTTTCTGCCTTGTCTTTGAAAGGGCTCTAAAATGCTGTATCATGTTTTAGGCACTTTCTTAATTTTGGTTATTCCTTTTACTCTTGCCCTGAAATATTTGACCCTGGCTACAAGTTAAGCGTTTTTGGGGTTGTTTTTTTTTAAGACTTCAGATTAGTATAAATAAGTCTGATACTTCTTGCACAATGTAGATCTTTTTAGTTAGGTTAAATTAACATTGCTAAATTATACAGTGCCAGATTAAGTTTTTCATACTACATCTGTCAGGGCAGGTCTGTACTGTGTGTAGTGCTGTTTACATTGTTGAAATTTTAGGCTGTAATAATTTTAAGGTTTTATACCAAGATGAACAGCAGTGTTAACTATAAATGCATTAATCCCGGGTAATAAGGCTCTAAAAACCAACATAAGCAACAGCTTTTTGTAATATGGCTAATTCCCATTTTGAGCTAACTCTTAGTGAATGAGTCCAGATCATTCCTTTTTTTGGACTTTCAAACTAAATGTTGGGATTGTTTTATAAAATTACTGTACCTGTCAGTCAACTGAGTGGTAGATGACGATTTGTATCTAAATCTCTTTACGCATTCATGTAATAAAAGAGCAGTACTACCTCAGTTTTATTGAAAGTGGACTTGTTGAAGGACTTCCATTTTCTCTGGAAGTTGTATTTTTGTGGTTACATGAGAATATTTTTACTTGACTAAAAGAACCAAAGGTTCTGCTTCTTAAGTTTGCTAAACATTGACAGAAGCAACACACAAATCCTAAGTCTTCAAGGAAAACTGTGGTATAATTCTGCTTTAATTTGTTTGATTTATACCTAAAGTATTACCTTACTTGTCTGGCAAGCACAGTACTTCTATGTAAGGAACTATCTTTTGCATTAATATTGACGAACCAATTTTTTAAAGCCTATGTTTAATTGCTAAATTGCAGTTAATACTCCACACTTTGGAGCAACAATATCGGCATCTGATGACAAAGTGAATTCTTAATGTGTTCTTAATGACAACAGTGTAGATGAGTCATTTTTAGACTGATTTGATAATATTTGGATAGGAGTCAATTTATTATTTTACAATGCCTGTATTGGGACTATTTGCCTGTTGAAATTGTTGTGACTTAAAGGGAGTTTTATTAACACTGGTTGAAACTTTTTTGGTTATTGATGCTACCTTTTTTAATTTTAGTATGTCAACTTTTTTACACCTTTTGGTAAAATGATTGATTGCCAAGGCTTTCTCTATAGCCAAGTGCTGGCTTAGTGAATTTGATACACTTCCGTTACACACCTTTTATTTTCAGAGCTGCATTTCAGGATCATAAAACAACTTCAACTGAAAAAAACCAAAACCAAAACAAAAAAAGCCTGCACAGTCATCCATAGCATCTAATGGCTTTTGTGATATAAGGGTTTTAAAGCTAAAGGGAAACAACCAGGATGTCACGCTTTGCACATCTGTGCCCCAGAGGGTTTAGCAGAGAGAGGAGTAGGATCTGCCTGAATTCTGGGACTGGCTTTGCTGCCTTTGCAATAGCTTGGCTTGGAGGTCACAAATCACTAACAAAATGTGGGTAATGGAAACTGCTTGAAAACAAACCCACAAGCCACAGAAAGCATCTCTTTCATCTAATAAAAGGAGAGTTTGGTCCATGCTGCTCTTGCTGGGAGACAAGCTGTGGAAAACAAATGTGCTTGTTTTGGATGTAGCTGAATCTGTCCCTTTGCAGGAGGAGAGCCCTGAAGTTGCTGTTTTATGAGGAAATACACCCAAAGCTTTGTCCTTACTTCTATAACCTTCTGAGGCACTGTTTGGCAGCAAAACCTTTTTCTGATGTGGTGAGCAAAGCAGGCCAAAGCACTTGTGCTGGTATTGTTGAATTTATGGTGAGACTTTTGCTGGTGCTGTTATTTTTAAAAAACTAAAATAAATTCCCCAACAGAAGCTGCTTTCTTAGGAAAAGTTCCAAATGGAGACTGATTTGATAGTAAATGAATACTGTATTTGTAAGTTTGAGACTCCTCATTCATTCAGCTATTAAATGCTTTGTTCATCACTTCCCNGACTGACTGTTCAAATGGGTAGGCAGTGCATGCATGCACACCAGATCGTGGCAGCTTCTGATTTACACCCTAACATGCAGCAGCTCCGAAGGATGAGGGATAGAGCTCTTTAAGGAAGGTGTTTATTCTGTGGTTGGAATGTGGACAGCAGTGAGGAAGTCAATCTGTAGCACATCAAGCTCAGCCATTTTAATGTATCAGATGTAATACAGCTTCTTTTTAAAGGCAGAGGAAGGGAAAATCTGGTTTCCTGCTGGGGAAAGGACATACCATTCCCAGTGGCTGAGGTCCCACGTGTGCAGTCTGGGGGAGAGCCCTGCTCCTGTTCTGCTGCCAGCCAGGCAGGAGCAACTCCACCCACTGGGCAGGATACTTGCAGAAATAGCCAAATGATCTATCCAGCAAAGTATCATTTATTTTTAGCCTAATTTCAGTCTCTTAATTACCACTTAGAGAATGCAAACCAGACCTGTATCAGTTTTAAACTCCTGAAGGAGGAGCTGAAGGTGCAGCTCTTCGGCAGTGCTGGCAGTGAGTAAGGCCATCAGACCTTCCATTGGATTGCCTGGTGATTTTGTGATCCCAAATGAGACTCAACCTTACTACGTAATGCTGGGGTGAAGGGAGTGGGGTTTGTATGTGTTTCTGAGAAGTCTTTAATAATATTGGAGCCTCTGAAAGTATGCTTGTTTAGTGGTTAAACTGTGAATATCTGTGGAACAGGCCAAATACATTCATTCTTCATTTTTATATAATTTAAGTCTTTGTTGTGTAGGGCAGAGGACTATAAGTGAGCAGTGATGGTGATGAAATCTTTGAAACCATTGCAACTGTTCCATTTTTTTAAAATTAGATTATGCATTAGGAGACTTTATGCATGTAGTGAATCTGCTGCAACTTGGGATAAATAACTATAGATAACTATATAGATAATTAGAGTCATATACTGGAAAACTGGTCTGACATCCACAGTCTGTGGCGTTTTACTGCCTTCTCTTATATGCAAAGAAATACAACTTCTGTAAACTTTAGTCCCTAGTAATAAAACACTGACCACCTGCACCATGTTATAGTTTGCAACACCTTTAAAATTCAGCTTCCAGATCAACTGGAGGCTTAATTGTGCTAATTTTTACTTGCATGGGTGCATTTCTGAGGTCAAAGACTATATTGATTCAAGTAAGGGTTTAAAAGATCCTGCCCATAGCTGGCCATAAAACATGACCGAGGAAATGAGTTGGAATTGAACATCAGATTGTGAGTTTACTTGCTGCTGGTGCTATTCTACACAGAGAATTACAGCTTGTTAGTGCTGTGCAATTGTAGTGAAAGAACCACAGGAAAATAACTGAAGGTGTGGCAGGTGGCACAGAAGCAGCTGAAGCTGTGGCAGTTGGGACTGCGAGAGGCACTCCCCTGGGCTCCTCCTGGATCAGCCTCTGAACCAGGACAGCTTCTCAGTCAAGCACAGTTTAGAGCACGAGATGAGTTCAGACTGCTCTGCTGAGGAGGGACTGGCTCGGGTTGGTGGCAGAGGGACGGAGCCCCTCCTCCCCTGGGCAGGGGGTGGTCACAGTGCTGGGGGCAGCAGCAGCTTTGCCTGTGGGACTTTTATATCACTCTTCGTATGTCCATCAGAGCCTGAAGAACCCATGGATCCAGGACTAGCCTGTAACCCATGGTTCCCAGACATATGCACTGACCAGTGACCTTAGACTTTTTGTGACACTGTCAACCTCAGTATCATCCTTACAGTTCTACATCTTGTTTCCAAAAAAAGCCCAGCAAAATTAAAGAAACATCATGTAGTTAATAGCCACCTCAGTCATGATATGATTTGTTGGTGGAGGTTACATCATTGCCATTCTTTGGTATATAATAGTAATTGTCAGTTTCTGGGTCTTGCGGCCTTGTGTTCTGCAGTGTGATCCTTTTTTACAAGGTCCTCAGTAAATTGGGCACCCAGTTCTTCCCTTGAGCCCACTCTGCTCCAAGTGCGTGCATGTGAATTTAGCCTTTCATATTAAAAAGGAAGATGCTTAACCTGAAACTCAGAATGCTTCAGGGTAGTGCTTCAATATAGAGAAAAACGTATTTTTTCAAATAAGTATTAAAGCAAGTGTCTGCTTAAATTTTGTTGTGTGCAAACAAACCCACCAGTGTTAACATTTCCTCTCTGGACTATTGAAGATTGAACCTTTGGTTTTATAGCGTGAATTGAAGTGAAATTAATGAGATTGTAAGACAGAAAGAAGGCTGTAACTCCTTCACCATGAAGTACATAGGTATCTCTACCTCTTGTTCTTAGACTTGAATAGTTTAAGGCTACCATCCTTTTGTCCCAGGATTTTATGCCTGGATGAGTAATCTATTTTTTTGAAATGACCCGAGTTAAGTATTACCTATTTGCCGTCGTTTTTGGTATCCTGCGTTTAATCTGTATGCAAAGGACCCTTTGGAAGGGGGCCGGGTCAAGCTGCAAACATGAGTTGGTCCTCCTGGGTGCTACTTTTGGAGTGCAATAGAGTGACCAACCAGAGCTACATGGCCTGTGGCTCAGGGGCTTCTGTCACCAGACATCCTCTTCCCTGGTCAGGCTGCCTGTACTGACAGTGAATTGAAGATGGAGCAGCTGCTCCCCAAGAGGGAGCCATCAGCCTTTTCATTTGCCCTTGAAAAGCTTTAGGAACCCACCTGATGCAGTGCCATGAGTGTATTTTTCTTTTAATCAAAAATACTGTGTTTTGTTCCATATTGGACTGGAGCTGTAACACCCAGCAAAGATGGGAGCTGCAAGAGTGTAAAGGCTACACGCATCCTTTTTCTCCCTGAGGTCAGAATCCTGCTCAGGATAAAACCCTTGTGCTTGAGCAAAGCTGGAGCGTTCTCAAGGGAACTGGAGATGCCAGAGTGGCTTTGGTGCTCAGCTGTGTTCATTAATGCATTGGGGGGGTGTCTTCTTCACGCAACACATCTGTGTCCTTCCTTTCCTTCCCCAAAGCAAACTACAACACAGTTGCTGTCATGGCAAATCCCCAACAGTGCGATGCTGTAGCAACTGTCGCTGCAAGATTCTTCTTCCAGTGTGAGGGCTGGTTTTGGGGTGTGACCTCTTGCACTATCAGGGCGGCACGTATTTGAAGAGGACAGGGGGACCTGCGAGACAGTAGGTAAAAGGAACATGTACGTTCTTGTCCTAACAGCTTGCCTTAAATCACTGACATTGCAGCGGTTCCTTGCTATTATTGCAATCCTCAGTCTTTGAAAATCCAACAGGTTCTGTAGGTTATACTGTTTTTTGTTTAGTTTTTAATAAGTTTCTATCTTTGCATAATTGCACTCTTCAGATAAGCCCTTTTTGGATAACATGTCATTTCCCACACAGGAAAAAAAAATCCATCTCCAATGTTTGTGCTGTAAAGTGTTTTTCCTCACCCCCCCTGTAAATTATATCTGGACTAAAGGTTGCCTACTGTTGAACCAGTGTTTACTTGAATGTTGCCATTTTATGCAGTTACAGCTGCTGACTCTTGCTGTTCTCTGGGCCCATGAGAGCGGAGATCGTGCGAGCAGAGGTGGCAAACCCGCACAGGATCAGTGGAGCTGAAGGCTGGCTGCTACTCCCGTGTCTATTACACGTCAGAGGACTTCACAGAATAGTGCTCAATATTTTGAAGTTGTGACTTTTTAAGTCACGCTAAACATAGTTACCTTAAAAATACGCTTGCTTTCTTATCTGTAAGTTTGAAATAGTCTTTAAAAAGGAGATGGGCAGGCAGAAGGGTTGGAGGGCCTCATGCTGTTAGTTGTTGAGTAACTCAAGTTCCAGGAGCCGTGGATGGGACTGGCAGGATTGTGTCCTGAGCCAGCGCTGTTGGGGTTTGCACTGGCTGGTCTTGAGGGCATGAAGCAACCGCAAGGCCTCAACAGGCTGCCTGGAGAAGGGTCAGCCTGGGAGAGCTGGTTGGTGCAGCCACGTTTCTTTCTTGTGGATCTTGAGGCCCCAATTTAGCCTCAAGTCCCCCTCTGTGGAAGGAATGCATTTTGATAGTGTTTGCTCCCAGAGAAAGTAACTCGGTGTAACTAAGGAAGTAACGGGAGCACAGCTTTGTGTGGCTGTCACTGCACCTTGTGTGAACACAGCTCCCCGATGGGTCTCTGAGCTCCTCAGTAAACCAGCAAGGATGGGCAGGGTCAGATCTGCCGTTGTTTGTGCCAGGAGTGTGTTTTGCCTTTTCAGACTTACCCAAGAGAGAACCCTGTATGAGCCAGTTTTCTTACTCTGGGAAACGATGAATGTGTTGTGCATCACAGAGCAGCCCCGTGGTTCCTCTTTGGGACAGCAGTATCAGAAGTGCTGTGTAAATGTAATGCTTGAAAACAGCTGGAGTAAATTCTGTTTCATGTAGGATCTTTTTTTCAAGGGGATGCAGCCAAATTTGAAACCTGATCTAGAGGAAAAGTGGGAAAATTTCAGGACGATGAATCTACTGAATCCCATTTGGTTTGTAGTTTTACAGTTACTTTCCTTACATCAAATTTTGCTCACTGTTGGTGTCTGGAACAGAATGGAAACAGCATCTTACGGAATGTGCAATCTAAGGCACAATGTGAGTAGGGTGTGATAAGAAGGTTGTCTTTACTTGATAGCAATCCTGAGTGCAATGTTTTTGTTGTGTCCCTTTTGGAAGAAGAGCATTAAGTGCAGTCTGAGGTTTTTCTTTTCTTATAAGCAAAGCATTGGTTTGTCCATTACTGACTTCTTGTGAAATTTGTGCCAGATGTATATTAAATATTTTGGTGCTTTTTCTAATCCAAGCTGCCATTCATTTACCTGTGAGATTATTGTACTTCTGTATATTTAAATGACCAATCCCTTAAAGAAAAAACTAAACAAAAAAAATCCTTTAGTCACAATGTATCCTGACTACTGTAGCTTGTAAATGTTCCAAAACTTCTGGGTTTCCTGTATTCCAGTAAAGTCTGAGGGGAGGGGAACAGCTACAGAAATCTTACCCACTGGAAAGGGAACTCGTACGCTGTTCTGTGCGTTACTGAACAAATGAGTAACATTTGTGGTGTTTACATAACGACACATTGGTGTTCACTTTTTTGTGCTCAAGCTTTGTACAAAATGTCTTATTTAAAGCTGAAGTCCTTTTTACATTTTTCAATTAAAAAGGGACAAATTACTTATTTTTTCATGCCTATAAATAGGACTCTTGCTAGTTTTATTTGTCATGTGAGTTTCTCAAGCAGGACTCTTGAACGCTTATATATCCTGCCTAGTCCTTGCAGGGAGGTGACCACATCATTTTTAAGTGTGTGGAATAAAAACTAGCTGGTTTTTTTCAACTTTTTAGTGCAAGTGTCTGGAACAAGGAGGTGCTGAACAGCCTGAACAGGAGCAAATCCTTACAGAGGGATGAGTGCTGGGATCAGTCTGCCCTCACCCCCTGCCCTGAGGTGCCTGAGCCCGTGGCACTGGCTGTTCTGCTGAAGGCACTGGCTCCCTTTCATGTTCTGTAGTAGCACTGATGTTGTTGCTTATTCCAGTTTGCAACAGCTGCAGCCAAAGGATGCCAGGCTCACTTGGAGTAGCCAAAGTACCTTTTTGTAAAAAAAAAAAAAAAAGGCTGCGTTCATCTTGCGGATTAATAGATTTAATTTCAGAAGTTTTGGAGGCTTTAAATTTAGTCATGGATGACGCTGACGTGAGCATCTCCTGCCTGCTCACTGCTGCTTCTGGGCTTGTGCTGCACTTGCCTTTCTCCTCGCCTGTGTGTATGTGCCTGCTCCTCCATGCAGCAACTCCCAACTTCCAAATCCCAATGTAAGGAAAGAGCCCAGCACAGTGAACTTGGGGTTGGAAAGTAGGAGGGTGTAAATATTCTATCAGCTGTTTTTAATAATTTCTGGAATGATCACTATTTCAACTTTATCTTTGCCTATTCCAATTCACATAAAGAAATCCCTCATCTCAGAGTCAAACCTTTTAACAAACATTTCCTTTTAATTTTTCATTTTTTTTTTCTGAGTGCCAAAAGCTCTCTTAAGCACCCTTGTGCTTGGAAATTCCATACATAAACTAGAGCTGCTCAAGCAGCCTTTATTTTAGGTGGCAATGGCTGCAAAAAACAGGCCTGGAGCTGTCAGGTTGCAAATCGCCTCGTCCTGCTTCCAGCTCCCTGTGGAAAGTGATGCTGTGTGAAGTCCACACAGCCATGTGCTTTCCTTAAAACGGCCCTTGCCCCTCCCATGGCCATACTGAAACTTTTTTTTCTTATTTTTTTGTGTGTGAGGGGAGGGTGGGGGTGGTCAGGGAGGGAGGAGAAAGTGGAGATTGTCCAAGAAGTATGAATCACGAATTCCTCCTTTCCATGGACTAAGTACAGTACTTTCCCAGAAAGGAGGCAGCAGCTCCACTTCAGGAGTTGCACCACGCATTTCCAGAAATCCACACAATTCCTGGGGGTAGCTGTTAACTGCTGAGCAGCTGCTGCAGGTTCTACACTAACCTGGCTGGTTTATGGCCTGTGACGTTTCAGTGAAGACACGCCAGCTGGTACCTCAGTCTCCAGCACGGAATGACATCCCACAGGCCGATCCTGACTGGCTCCTATGGAGCACTGCCCCTGGTTTGCCCCAGCACTGCCTCAGCACCTGCCTGGCTCAACCCACAGCAAGAAGAGTTAATGGAAAAGGTTTTGTGCTTTAAGACATTTTGAATGGCTTTTATTTTTAGACCTTGTAGAAGATACAGAGTGAAAGCCTATTGTTCTTATGGTAAGAGATCTTTACAAAGACCTCAATATTTAAAGTAATTAAAAATATCTTAACAAAAGACTTTGCTTAAAAACTTGGCAGTTTAACAAGCACTCCTCCCTCCATCATCTTTTATTCCCATCAGACCAAGGCCAGATTGTGATCCATGCGTGCTGCAACACAAACAAGAGATGTGTTAGTTCTGCTCAGGGTAGCCTTCATGCACATAACCTTGCTGGGCTGGTAATGAGAGGCCTGCAACCTTCAGGGTCAGCACATTGAAAAACTAATTCTTTTTCCACCCAACAAATATTTGGCATTCTTTTTAATCAAGAAGCCTCCTCTAGACTGTTGGTCCTCTGGGAAACAGTAATACAGGAACCTCGCTTGGCAAGAAACCACTTCCCAGCCTGCAATGGAGCTCCCGTCCAACCCACTCAGCAGCCTGAGAGTGTGAGCCAGGCTCTGTGGGCTTCCACAAGCTCCCTGTTGCTGTAGATTCCTGAATCCACCTGTTCTGCTGGTGGGATTCATACCCCTCAGTGACAGAAGCTTGTGCTAAGCAAGAATAGTTGGAAATGGCCCTCAAAAAGTAAATCTGGACCCACTGAGCCCAGGGACTGCTGCAAAAGACACCCGGTGTGGACTGTGACTCACAGCCATTCTCACCTCAAACCTTCCCGTGGGGTGACAGGTGAGTGTGCAAAGTACCTGAGGTGATACAGGGTCCAGAGAAGAGGCAAATGATTGCTTAGAAATGTAAAAACTGATGCAGTTATAGCCCAGAGAAAGCAGCAGCTCATCCAAGACCCACACGCACTAAACTGCCCACAGCCAATTAAAAGTGAGGCAATGTTTGAATCCAAGCTTCGCACAGGGCAACCTGCAGTCAGCACTTTGCTGGCAAGGCAGGAACTGCTGCTGGCTCAGTTTGTAACTACAATTCTTGGGGTGGGAGAGGGAACAACTTATGCTCTATTGAAGAAGATGAATCATTAAAGAGATTTTTTTTTCCTCAAAGTTATTAGAAATGGGACAATTAGAGCAAATCACACCAAGAGCAGCCCTCGGCTGAACTAGTTTGTCACTGCCATTAAGCCTTAGTATCTCGGCTTCAGATGAATCTCCCTTCTAGGGACATGATTTGGAGCAGAGGATAATACAGCATCATGGCTCTTCTCAGGAAGCTTTGCAAGTAAGGGGAGGGAACCTGGCCTGGCTGCCCAGCCAGGCAGAAGAGATGCTGCTGATCAGCTCTGGCTCCTGCTTCTATTTCAGGGCATGTCTCCACAACGAATGGTGCCCTTCTGCTAAGGAACACTGAAGAAAAGCAGAGGTAGGTGTGACCTTTTATTAGACTGTCTGACCAATGACAGTGAGAGCAGAGAAGGCTGCTGAAGTGAGTATGTCCTCAGTAACCAGGGCTTTGCCTGGGAAAGACTGAACCTTTCTAGTTAATTATTAAGCAGTGAGACTGTCGCAATTCAGGCCCCAGGGTCTGAAATGTGGGAAGCCTACTCCCTCTGGAAGCATCCCTGATACCAGCACTGCAGCCCAACTCAAATGCAGGACTTGCTCTTTCCTGTGAAAGCTGAAGGACTCAGTGAATGTGAGTCCTTCCATTTCTGTCCATCACATAAGGGCAGGGACCACCTCCTTGACCAGCTGTGGCTGAAGCACATACACTGGGGTACAACACAACAACTGGTAGGTGGGGCCTTGGCTGCAGTAGTTAGGTGGTTTTAAAAACCAAACAAAACCCCACCAACCCCCCCCACAAAAAACCTGCCTGCTGTGGAAACTCTGCTAGATTCTCTCATGGCCACATAAAACTTATTTTCAATGGGGATGAAACATTCATCATGGGCCGGCGGGTGCAGTGATAAGACCTGTACAATTAATCAATGCTGTGGACCCTCAGCTACGAGTGGTGTCAGCTCTTGTGCTTCTTGTGGCTCAGGCCTCGTTTATGGGCAGAACTTAGGGCTGAGGTTTTATTGCCTGGACATGAAGGACAGGTAAATACAACAGCTTCTTCAGGCCTTCTCTCAGGCTTTCATTTCCTTGTGCAGGTCTTTAATAGATTAAGATAAAAATATTTGGCTCTGTATTTTCCTGGTTCTTTGCAAAATAGGCGGCAAGTTACCTGTTCACTCCAGGAAAGAGAACAACGCACAGGGTGTTATTCTGCAGACTTCTATAAAGCTTTTTGATATGGTGGTCCAACTTCTTCACCTTTTTCCTTAGATCCTGCTCCTGCATAAAAGAATAGAAGCATTAAAGTCCCCAGTTCACCAGCAATCATGCTTGTTAAGTGTGTGTGGGAAGGCTGACCTGCAGGACGGCACAGCTGAGGACAGCAGTGATGCTGCTACTGCCTGCCACTTGGCAGTGCAGTGAAGAACCACATGCGCTGCTCAAATGGCACCACAGCTTCCTCCTCACCTAGAGCTCTTCTTTGCTGTGCAGCCACACAGCCACTTACCTCTCCCTATGACTCTGGTGACACCTGTACCCTGCCAGCTCTCCAGTGCCACGCTTCAGTTCCTGGGCAACACCACTCACTGTGCAGCTGTGCTGGTTTTAAGCTTATACAATACCCTGCAAACATCACGTTATCTCGTGCGATATTCTCTCTAAAACTGCTCTGTGGGAACTGATCCTTGGTAGCCCCTTTGCTCCAGCACAAGGAGAACCTTCACAAGCAGCTCTGCACCTAAGTCAGCTCAAAGTTACTACTTTCTCGGGGCAGTCCCTCCTCACTAATTGCAACAAACATCAGCAGAGCCAGATTAATTGCAAAACACTCACCGAGTCAGACAGTTGCTCCATTTTCTCGAAGAAGATGTGTTCTCCTTGCTTCCCATTGCTGTGATTCATTTGCCAAATCCATCTCCAGAGATGACCTGAAGCAAGAGCATTCCTACTTCTTAGCTCGCTACCCTTCATGGTCCATCCATTTATAGCTTCAAGGGCATCCAGAGCACTCTGTGATTTCTGGAATTCTGAAATGCAAAGAGAAGGGAACATGCTTTGGCAATGCTGTTGCTGCCCTCCTTGGCACCTGCAAGGCAGGGCTAGAGGTGTGGAGCAGGAGGGAGATGAGAAACAAATCACTGCAGCAAGCAGATCCTCATCTTGCTACAGATAAACATCAGAGTGTAGAAATGCCAGCTGGCTGCAGCAGCACTCATCGAGCTGTTCTCACCTTTTAGAGGTGATTGCTGGTCTGTGTGAAGCTGCAGAGCGGCCAACCCTCACGTGGAAATACTGGAGCCCATTAGCTACCCTGGAACTTTTCTAAGTAAATGTTTAGGTTTTTTTAAGCAGGTATTTTTTCCTTTTAAATATTTAGCTGTAAAGTGCTCCTCCAAACAATAGGTGCTTTCACTGGAGTATTTGAATACCATCCCTTTGAGCATACCTGAGTTTCAGTAGCTCTTGCTGTGTCTGTGCAAAGTCCCAAGGGCTGCTGAATAAGCTTATTTGAAGGAAAGAAGCAGGCTGTGTGTGAAGCTACTTACTGAGGAAACAGCAGTTCCTGTGCTTTCCACTCTGAAGATCCTTTGGCAGGAACAGTGTTTCCAGGTCTCTCAACTGGCTGAATTCTTCTTGCAAGTCTGTCTCTGTTAATGACTTCTTTAGACCCGCCACATAAATCACACCTTCATTTTCCACATCCAGTTCCAATTCCTTTATCAGAACATTGCAGTCCAGCATTGCCGCAGTGACAGGCCTCTGGACCTGGGCAGGATGCAGCAGGAACAAATAGCACGTCAGCACACACAGCTCTGTCTTCTGAGCTTCTATTTTAAAGTATTTTTCTCCCATTACCAAAAGTAGACAGGCTATTTTCCATCACTTGAAAAAAATATGACTAATGAAGGCTAACTTAATTAGTCATGAAAAAGGAAGGGAGATCATATTTGTAATGCAGAAATGCTGTAAAACTAAAATGCCACACTCTGTATAGCTCTGTTACTTGGATCTGCTTTTTAAAGCTGCAGCTGGAGGTCAGAACGCTTTCAAACCCCCTTCTGCTAACAGTCAGAAGAAAAAACAGAGGGATATAGACACTTCCTTTCTGCCAGTGCCCAGAATTGTCCACGGACAGGGAAATTGTAGCTGCACAAGAAGCATTTGCCCAGACACGCTGCTGTGAGTAGATGTTACAGAGACAATACTGGAGGCTGTGCCTGGGCTGAACATAACTTGGGCTTTTGCTGTTTGCCTTGTTTACCTTAATGCAGGATCCTGCTACCTCAGCTCCATTTAGGCTTTCCACAGCAAGCTGGGCAGCTTCCAGCACTTCGTATTGGATACAGACATACGGCTTGAAAAAGAACAATAAGATACTTCAGGCTTATCAGCGAGACACATTAGCCCTCCCTTTCTAAGTCAGGCCTCAAAGTTGTGTTTTCTTTTAGAAAGAGAATATTAAAAAGTTTGGGGGTAATATATGTAACACTCCACATACTCTTGCTGTTAAAACCCCCCTTCAATTAGCTCTTCAATTAATAACCTTTTTTCCCCCTCCTTTGGCTATTAAAGGCCTTAATGTATCAGTTCACTTGAGAGAGACAAAAAGCATCTCAGCTTCCCCAGTGCTCACAGTCCTCTGAGCAGCACGAGGTGCATTTGTTCTTTTCATTGTGTGGAGCAGCTTTTAGGTACCCTAAAGCTGATGACTAAAGCACCAGAAAAAACCTCTAAATGGAATAACTGCTATTTCTGTGGTTCTAATCTATGTCTTTCCAAGAGATTACTTGGACCTTCCAGGCCTGTCAGCAACCTTTGAGTGTTCCTCACCTGGAATGTTTCAGTTACCACTGTAAGAGACTGGATTGGTCCACACCTCCCAAATTCTTTCTTCACAGACTTCATGCAAAAGTTTTCTTCAAAAGGACCTGCGTAAATTGTCAGCATGTCAGTCAGCTTGCTTCTCACCTGTTGGAACACAGATGAGAGGAGGAACTTCACAAAGCAAAGGAACTGACTACTTGGTGCCCCCTGATCAATCACATCTCTCTACAAGCTCAGCATGAAGGCCATTCTCAAAAAAAAAAGTACCTTTTCATAAAGTCCAGCATGAAGGTGAGATGCAATGTACTCTGGACCCAAACTGAACTGAATGATACTGAATGTGGACAGGGGAACATCTTCCAAGGCTCTCTGAAGAATCTGGAGAGACAGGAGCATACAAGGCTCAAAATGGTACAAGACAATTGTACTGCAGAGGATCAGAAACAAAGCTATTGGGCTTAATTTCCAACCTTCATTTTCATTATTGTCCAGGAAAGCCCTCAGGCAGAAATTCTTCTTTAGTGAGTCATGAGAGGATGCAGAGGATCAAAGCTCATTTCCGAAACGTTCAAATGGATTTAGCTAACCTGGTATTAACACTATTGCTAACAGTACTGTCAGTCAGCTTTTTAAAATAGGACTCATCTACCCACTCCCAGAACAAGAACAACTTTGAACTATTTTGGTGCTTAGACCAACCCACTCTAAGTCCATTCACCTGTTTGTTTGAAGTGCTCAGGTTACTCTGACACAGGCCAGAAGAGTCTAGTCCCTGTCTGCCCAAAAGGAGGGGTCTTTGGCCAGTCACCTGCAGACAATCTAAAAAACTAGCAGAGAGAAGTACACTGTGAATCACAGTACTTTTCAATATGGGGAATTAAAAGCTTTCAAGAAATGCTTGTAAGAGAATTACAGTTCTTTCAAGAAATTTGAAAGAATATTCTTGTCCACAACATCAAAAGAAGCCTAAGAAATGCTCTGTGAAAGATGCAACTGCTGAAAGTTTTTCAGCGCTATGCTACGATTATTTGTGTCTCTCTGAAAATCCTGATGGCTTCTGAAAAACACAAGGCACTTGTTTGATTTTATTGAGAATTCAACTAAAGGAAAAACATACATAGTTGAGAATCTGATTACCATGGTTTGGATAAACGTGGAGGCTCATTCAGCTGTTCCTGGAATCCACATCCTTGTGGCTGTAGCACAGCTTTGTTCTGTGAGACCTCAGCCAGTTTTTCAGCTGTCAGAAGCATCTCCAAGTTTAGTTCTGCTACCTTGGGGAAGGAAGACGATTATTAGTTGGCTTTCATCTCATCAGTTAATTGTAGCTAACCAAAAAGCCTGTGCTTTCCCTGTGAGTCACGTAGGCACACTCCAGCAGTGAAGAAACACGGGCACTCACTTCTTGCCTTATTATTTTCTGTTGTCATTTTCAAGCATGCAGCACTCACAGCATCAACTAGCAATCATCTCCAAAAAAGTTCTCTCAGAAATCAACAACACAAGGGACTCATAAAACTAGCTGAATCACTACCACAACACACAAGGTCTCTCTCTTTGATCTGGAAAAATTACAGGCATTCCTGTAGGCTGGAAGTATTTCAATCCTTCTTTACCCAGTGCCCCTCTTCAGGATCAGCAGCAATGCTGGCTGATGTCAGCGAGTACTGAGCACTGGTAGTGGCCAGGTTATTCAGGTACCTGGATAGAGGCTGAAAGCAACAAGCTGTCAAAACTGAGGCCTCTATCACAGCTCCATTTTCTTTTTTAAATCAACAAGAGGATGGGCAGGAGTGGGGGTTTTTTCTCCATAAGCACAACATTATGTTCTGTGTTTTAGGACAGAAATTTTAATTAGGTATAACTACCTTTGCTGGTCCTTGCTCAATGAAGAATTGAGCTAATTCCAATGCAGCTCTAGCATCTTCTGTAGGATCATGCCCAAGCTTCTGTTCACATTGAATCTCCTTCCTAGGGCATCAAAATTAGGTGTACAGGCAGGTTATCTGTTTTTCCACACTGACCAACATCCTGTCTTTTCTAAACTGGGTCCTTTTCGGCCAAAAGAGCTTTCCCCTCTCCAAAAACGATTTCAGTCCTGTGCAGCAGCATTCTTGTGAAATATTCCCAAAAGTTACTGCAAGAAATGTTTTTGCAATGTTGAGCAAAATGGTTTATGGAGTTTGACAGAAGCAGTGCTAATACTTGCTACTCTGATGCGTGACTATTTTTAAATTTTACATCCTTCTTGAGCAATGGCCCAACTCCAATTTGTACACAGAGAGGGAGGCAACCTCCAGCTCAGTGAAGCTGGGCACCGCAGAGTATTGCCATTCACTGTGAGCATGGGGAGAACTGTCTCACTAAGATACACTATCCAGTGGTAGCTGGTACACTGAGGGATATGATTTAAGTCAGTAAATCAGACTTTCATGCATTAGCCTTTCTTTCTTGCCAACTGCAACAGCTCTCATTTGTGTGAGCCAGAGTGCCTCTGTTGTTGTACAATTCAACACACCTGTACAGCTACAGCCCTGCAGAGAGGCTGGTTTTGCTGGCACCCAAATCTGGTTGGGTCACAGCATTCCTGCTTGCTCAAAGACAAGCCCATTTATTACATTGCCTGATGTTTCAAGCAGCCAGTAAATTCCTTCCTACCATGTCTTACTTGCAGAACCTGCTCCTCTCTTTTGAATTTTAGTAAAAAAATAGTAATTCTGATGCTACTGGTGGCAGAGCAAGACCCTATGACCCACTATGACAGTTTCAAATATTTCCCATGACAATACATTAATAATCTTACCCTAAAACAGCTTTGGCTAGAAATTTTAGCTTAAATCTTCGACCTTCACTTCTGGCAAAAAGCAGTGAAGTATCAATAACACTGGGGTGGATCATCTGGAGGAGAAAAATCATCACCAGTTTAATTTAAGAATAGCAGACCTATAGAACTGGGCAATAACTCCACAGTTTTCTGTGCCTCTGCTTTTTCATTTCAGCTGCTGGTTTCTCACTGAGAGATACCTAATCCACAACGAAAGAACAATAGGAATAATGAAACAAGTCCAACTCTCTTTTCTAATGCTCTAGTGGGAAGATCTAGATTGGGTTAGAAAGATTAATGATGATTCAAGCATTTTAGGTTGGTTAAATTACCCACAGGAAGGACTTCAGTTCTCCCCATGACAGAGCTATCAGAAGCATCTGGCTGAAGCTTCAGTTGCAACCATAGCTGTGTCTGGACAGACTTCTCCTTTCCTTTTGGAAACGTAACAGCCCCTTGCAAATTTTATAGCTGTAAGGGGAGTCTTTTAAATCCTTACAGACATAAGGCTATTCATAGTAAAAAGCAATAAACAAGTGTTCACTAATAAGAAGAGGAATTGGTAAGAGTTTTCAGATCTGAAATGAGTAACACAGGGTTAGGAAAAACACTCTTAAAAACATACTCACTTCCAAAGCCTGAAGATCAGAATTTAGAGAATGACCCACCAATACTGCATCATGCGGGAGCAATTTTTTTAGCCTGGTTTGGATGTCTGACAGTCTTGTTTTCACTGGAAGAAGCATTTTCTTTGTGATTCCTGAGAATCTTCAAAACAAAAGTTGGATGAGTTAAAAGTGACACACTAGCAACAGTGTGTGCTGGAGAATATTACAAGCAGGTCCTGTAAAATATGAACTTGGTGTAACTAACAACAGAATGCTATTTACTGCTTTCTGTTCCAGCATCAGAGGATATACTGCGGCTATATTAAACTGCTAAGCATGCTACCACATCTGTTTCAAAAGTTTATTTCTCCCAGGTATTCTTAAGTGATGCAGCTGGTAGCATCAGATAGCACAAGTAAGGAAATACTGCAAAACTGATGGTGGAATGAGATGCTTCCAAGTAACCTGAGGGGACTGGCACATCATCTCCTGGATAAAGCCAGGTAAAGTTTTGAAGAAGACAAGCCTTGAGTTTTGCCTGCTTTTGTTATAATCCTGAGCCCAGCCCTAGAGGTGTGTACAAGCTGATGAACTGCTCTATTAATTTTTTACATATGAGCAAATTTAGCTATGGAGCAGACAGACTCAGACTGCAATCCTGTACTCTTACCCTCCAACTTAACCAGCAATGAAGAATAACTTGTACTGTGTTATCATTAATTTGTAACAGAACTTTCCCTAGGACACTGCAGAATGGCAACGGTTCTGGACTATGCAGAAGAGTGTACACATAATGTCGGTAATTTTAGTCACACAGCAAGAATTGTATTCTCAACATTGAGGGGGATGCAGCAGGCATCTGTGCAAACCAAAGCCTTCTGAAAGGTCCTGTGTAAAAGGCTGAGTTGAAAGGGCTGCAGCTCTGACAGACAAAGAGAGAAGAAAGGCACACGCAAGTGACCTGGTGCGGTAGTTCATAACGGTGCTCTCAGGTTTGACCAGTTCATTCAGGAGGCACTGGCCCTGTGCATCCACCAAAGACACTCGGGTGACTTCATTTCCTTTTGCAGTCAGGCACTGTCAGGAAGAAATAGAGGCAGCTGTTGAATCAGCCTGATGCTGCCACTCAAAAACCTTAGCTAACATCTGCTTTTGCTGCAGCAGCATCACTGCTAAGGAGTTACTTCACTTAGGGATCTACCACTCAGAGCTGGTCGGTTTATACTCTGCTGTGGTTCGCTTTAATTGTTAAATGTGCACTGTAAGCACAGCAAACACACAGGCGAGCACAGTACAGAGAAAAACATTGTAACAAAGTGCTGATTTCACAGAATCAGTCTGTGCTCTGCACTGCAGAGCTGCCACTGACAGCACCAGCCCTGGAGCAGTTGTACAATTTAAAAGCAGAGCCCAGGTTGTATCAATAGTTACTCAATGCTGATGCCAAACAGGCATCTCTGCAAAGGTAAAACTGCACTAAAGGAGGAATCTTCACCACAGCAGCTGCCAGAGGAACTGTAATGGCTAAAGGAAAGATGCGTGACAGGGAAGTAGCTTTCCTTTCCCAAACCCTGGAGAGAGCTGAAGAGGAATTCCACAGCAATCTCATGGGTTATTGCAGCATTGCTGATAGGCCTGGCAGATCCAGCTGCTGCTCTGGGAGCAAACACAGAACTGAGCTCTCTGCTCGGGATATTATTTCTGTCTTGTTGCCAAAACCACTGCTGGGGTCCTTCCCATGGCTGTGTTAGCATTGGTACCATCAAGGAAGGGACTGGCAGCAGATATTAAGATATCAGAACTGGTTTAGCAAATACACAGAGTGCTTGGCTCCCTTGGGAACAGCTGGTAAGAGTTGGGTGCCTGACTCTATTTTGTAAGGCCACACACATTGATTTTTACCATTTCACAATCCAGACCAAAGAGGGGGCTGCTGTCTGTCCTCTGCTGATCACATTCTGTGGAGATGTAGCTCTTGCATCCAGGGGAACCTGGAGGAAAACACACCCAGGAATAATAAAAAGACCTTTCTTCTACAACTCATCTTCTATGACAAAACATATCACTAAACTATCAAAATTAAAAACAACCCCCAGCATAAGAAAACAACTAAACAGCCCTCGCTCAAAAACTGACCTTTTATAGGATAGTCGTTTTTTTTCTGCTCTTCCAAAGTTAAAGTATAGCTTGTAAGGCCTTGTTTTTTTTCTCCATATCTCCGAATGATGGGATCACAATCCAAGTCTGAGCTCTTAGTAAAGCATTCACTGCTGGTGGAAGTCAAGCCTGTAAAATACAGAAGCATCTGTCAATCTCAGATAGCACTCCCCACTTGCACTCAGTTTCTGCACCAGATGAACACTTAGAGGCTGCGCCATTTAAAATGTAAACACTACTTGGAACAATGGACTGGAGAGAGAGGGTCATGGAAAAGGATGGACACACAGTCTCAGCTCAAATCTAATTTGTATCTCTGTATCTTTGATTAGATACATCTTAGAATAAAATAATCACAAAATGGGTAGCTATGCATAGGAGTTTGGGATTAAATATGTTAAAAACTTTCTCTCTTTTTGCATTCACTTGTGACAATCAGCCCAACATGAGTTACTGAACTAGTAAGAGTAAGAAGGCTCATGGTTTAAGCCATTGAAGGTGTTCCTTTGTAAACAAGTTTACCAAGGCAGCACACCGGGATTGCAGCAGATACAAAGTCATAAATTACTGTTCAAAGTGAGTCACTGTCTTGAAAGAGACAATGCAAACCCAAACAAAATACCTTGTGCAGTGTTTTGAGGTTTCAGGTTTGTTCCTTCTCCATACAGGCTGACTGGGAAGTTAGCGGAAGGTGTTAACGTGAATCTCTGAAAGAAGTTGTGTTAGAGACTTTGAAACAGAGACAGAAATAACAAGCGAGGGGTTTCATGATCCCCAAACCTGCCAAATTCAGGGGAGGATGGATAAAGAAATAGTGGAAATACATTTGGTGTTTTCTCAAGTGAAAACACCCAACACAAACCAAACCTGTTTCAATGACAGACGATACAGGATTCTTTGTACTACAGGACAGATTTGCTTTGCCTGATATGATCAAGAAGGCAAATCTCAGAACTTTCTTTGATAGAAACTAAAGCCAGTTCCAGTCTTTCTGGTTAAGTTGTGATTTACATTTGCTGCAGTTCAGGAAGAACTCTCTAGAAGCTCTCTCTCCCTTTTTCTATCTTCCTTCAAAAATGTTGCTTGTAAATCACAAAATTAAAATAATTATTTAAATAATCTTTTCGGAAAATGGGAGAAACTTGACATAAAGTGCAAATAATAAAAGTGAAATTTTTCAACCAGTGGGACTAGCATAACTCTATAGAGAGTCTCCTCACTCAGAGTAAATTCCAAATTATTGGGATTATTCCAGGATATTTATAACTAATTGGCATCCTGTAGATGCAGGATACATAACAGTCAGAGGACTGAAACATCAATACACATTTCACCTGGTAAGGCTTCAAAGACGTAGGTCTTGAAATCCTGTTCCTAATATGAAACCCCTGTCCTTTGTTCTGAGCTGACAACTGCTGCAATAGATCCTCTTACTGGCTGTAAGAGTCAAGGATGGCCACATCCTTGGAAGAGGCAGTAATTCCACTGCAGCCATTAATCCCTGGGATGTGGTTTTGGGACTGGAAGAAGTCTAGGATGCAGTTTGGGGACTTACATGCCGGAACACTTTCCTGAGGTGTTTGAACTGTAAATAGAATCTGTAGAAATGGAGTTGGCTCATTTCGTGTAAAACAACCACCACAACCCCAGCCAGGTGGCTTTGGTGATAAATACGGCACCAGCTGCAGTTAAAAAAGAGCAATGATTAAAAAAAATTAAAATAAAAATCAAAGCGAAACAGTTAGCACGCACTCTTAAAAACAAAGTTGGAACCAGCCCAGCTTTTAAGTCAGTGAATGGCAAAGGGCCAAGTGACTTCAATGAGAAGTGGCTTTACAGCTTATCTCAAACAGCCACATATTCCTGGAAGCAACAGAATATGGAAGACAGAGAAAGAAAAGAGTTATTGCAAATTTCTGCTACATACCATTTCAAGACATGTATACCTCATTTATATGCATAAGAACGTGAATACACAAGTAACTGCAACTGTAGTGATGCAGTCTGGTGAATTAATGCATCAAAGTAAGTTTCACAAAATAACTTTCTATTCACTATCAAAATCTAAAGTGGGATACTTTCTGCTTTGAGTTTCATTTTAAGATTAATTTCATTTCACCACATTTTTGCCATTCAAGGTTTTATACCCTCCTCAGCCTTTCCCTTCCAGTACTGGGAAATTGCCCCAAAAAAGGGAAAGTGATTAAAAAATTTTTTCCCCAAAACACTCTAGAATGCTTTGTTTCAATTATATCTAACGTGAAATGCATTAATATTTGTGTTGTGTTAATATTTGAACAGGGTATTTTGTTTCACAGTGCGTGGAGCTTCTTCAGTTCCACAGCAGTTGTTTAGTTTTTCATAACTGCATGAAACAAAACTAAGGAATGGTAGGATTTCTGTCAGAAGAGGAATTCTGCTCCCTGGCCAAGTCTAACAACAACTGTATCTGCACAATCCAGGCTGCCATTATGGCAACTCCATGGCGAGCGTTCCAAACCCAGCATGGCCAAGGTTCCTTTAGGAATGTTTTCACAACATGGGAGAACATGAGAGCAGGCTGATTCCCGACTGTGGATGTGTTGTACCTGGGCTGTGCTGCATTGTGGCATTTCCCCAAAGCTGCATATTTCAACAGCTCATACAGCTGCTCATGGCTGATTTCAGAGTCCTCGCCAAGCAGAGCTGCTGACAAGCGACACGACTTTTCCTGTGGAAAGGGAAATAAATGCTGGTAAAGAGAGGTTTCATGTAATAACAGCAGGTCATGGAAAATGAAGGAAAAAGAAACTATTTGGATACATCAAAGTACATTTAAAATAACTCTTCCATTCGTTATGGGCAAAAGTTTTCTTTCAGATCACACTTCAATATTAAATTTACTGTCAACATTTCAGTAACCCAGGTACTCTAACTTTCAAGATTCATTTAACAAAGATTAACTTAAGCAGATGTATGCAGTAAGGAGAGTTAACTGACGTGCAAACACAATGTTCTGCTCTCTCAACTCTTTCACCCACTTGCTGCTGTAGAGCTTCGAACATTTGTACAAGTGTTTTATGTAGCCACTCCATGCGAGGTCTTCCCTGTTTACAGTGTGTGATCTGCTCTATCAGAGGGGTTTGCTGACCCCTGCAGGGAAAAATCGGTAAAATCCAAGGAAACTGCAGAAAGAAAGCACTGAGTAGATAAGGTGGGGACTGTGCCACATAGTTCAACAGAACAGCTCTTTAAGGCTAAATGCACAAATTCTTCTAAAGGTTAATGAGCAAGTAAATGCAGCACTTTGGAGACCTCCACTGACCAGATGGCCTGTTCCAAAGAACTCCTCCTGTAAAAATTTTAAAGATACTCTTTTTATATGTGATGAAAAGCCATCACGGCATACAGGGAGAAAGCCACACAACACTACAGAGTATCAAACCCCACAGCATAAACAACCACTAGAAGTTGTTTTCCCCTGCACACTAACAAGCCTTGTGCTCAGTAATTTGGACAGAGCCTGCCCACATGGGACTGAACTGGTGTACTTTTAAAGACATTTGTCATTGGGTAAGGAAGTTAAAGAGAGGTGACAACCTTTGTGGTTCCAGTGGTTAACAATTATCGGGCAATAATAACACAGGCTGGTGTAATTGCCAGTGCCTCATCGCTCATGCTAAGTTGGACAAGTAATGACACCGTTGTTTTCAATACGGCCTAACTAGAGCTTTGCAAAAAACCACAAACAAAGAGCAGAGGTTTTGATTCACCAAGCAGAGGGTACTGCCAACCACAGGACTGTCTCCAGTCGGGTACAAACAGGACTGATCTCACAGGCTGGACACACTGACTCCTATTCCACGGGCACTGACTCAGTGTACCCTGGGTGAGGTGTTACCGTGGGGCTGCTCTCCATCCTTCAGGGCTGCATGTGCTGAGCACACACAACGCTCCTTTCAAGGCCTGCTTTGTTTAGGAGAAGATTATATTGGACAATGTATCTATTTTTTAAACATAATTTAAACATGAGCTCTTTTCCACGTTCCTTGGAGCAGAATCACGCCATTAACAGGCTCCCCAGGACAGCGGTCACAGCCCCAAACCTACCAAGGTTCAAGAAGCATTTGGACAATGCTCTCAGGCACATGGTGGGATTGTTGGGATGTTCTGTGCAGGGCCAGAAGTTGGACTCGATGATCCCTGTGGATCAACTCGCGATATTCTATGATGCTACCTGCAGGCACTGGCTGTAGCCAACCCTCCCGGTACACTGCCGGTGAAACACGGCTTTGCTGACCTCCCAGCACCCCAACGTGGGACACAGTAACACCCCCGAGAAGGGGCCGCAAGGGACACGCGGCCTCACCGCGCTCCTCACAGCGCCGGGCGCTCCGCTCTCACCTCGGGGCCCGGGCCCGAGCCGCCGCCATCCGCCTTCCGCCTTTTCCGCGCCTCCCGCGGTCCCTCCGCCGCCCCGCCGGGCCGCTTGCGCCCGTTGAGGCACAGCCCCTTCGCCATAGCCTGCACGGGAGCAGCGGC
>VZRJ01010360.1:155659-184267 GCA_013397565.1 Ptilonorhynchus violaceus
GCAGGCGGCTGGGGCTGGCGCGGAGCAGCGCACGGGCGCGGAGCGGGGCGCGGGCGGCCGCGGGGCAGCCGTTCGCCTTCCTTATCGTCCTGGACTTCGAGGCCACGTGCTGGGAGGAGCCGAGGCGGCGCGGGCCCGAGATCAGTGAGTGCGCCGGGCACCCGGCGGGGCTGGCTCGGAAACTGTCTGCATTATGTGTCTTCCATACATGGTGTTCATTCCAACTCCTGGCCTTTCAGCCCCAGTGTAATGGAATAATATACATATAAATAATGTATATATGTATATGTGTGTGTGTATATATATCATATCACAGAATATTCTGAGCTGGAAGGGACCCACAAGGATCATCGAGTCCACCTTTTAAGCGAATGGCCAGTACACATCAAACCCACAACCTTGGCGTTATCAGCAGCATGCTCTAACCATATGTGTGTATGTGTATATATATATATATATACACACCTATATATATTTATTATATCCTAGAATAATGGAATATGCTGAGTTGGCAGAGACCCCTATAAAAACGGAATAACTCCTGTGAACAGCTTTAACCTTTCTGGCTTTGTGTTTCAGTTCTTGTTTGTTTGTTTTGTTTCTTCTTCTCCTTCTGTGTTGGTCGCAGTTGAATTTCCAGCAGTCCTGTTAAACACCTCAACAGGAGAGATTGAATCTGAATTCCACATGTATGTCCAGCCCCAGGAACATCCTATTCTCACTAAATTCTGTACAGAACTAACTGGCATAACACAGGTATAATTGTAATTTAACATTATTTTACATTTGTGTAATTGCTGTTTACTGTTTTATTTAAAGAGGCCCTTAAAGGGCTAAAAAGAAATAAACCTCAGATGAATTTCAGTGCATTCTAACACATACATGCTTCTTGTTCTGTTCCATGAAGAATCAAGTTGACGAAGGGATCCCTCTCAACATTTGCTTATCACAGTTTTTGAAATGGATTCAAAAAATACAAAAGGAGAAGAAAATTATATTCAGTACAGATGCTCAGAGTAATTCTACTTTGGAAGCAAAAGCGTGTGCCTTTGTTACTTGGACAGGTAAATAACATTTTCATTTGCTTTTTCTGCACAGTAATAACATTTGGTGGCAGTAGTGAGATTAGGTCTTCACTTCTAAGCAGCCAAAATCCTGCTATTAGGTATTAAAAATGTGGAATATTGGGATAAGACTGAAAATGTGAAATCCATGGACTCCGGATGTCTTCACTGCATCACTCCAGGGTCTGACATTGTTACATTTTTCTGCTTTACATAGTGAGCTGTGTCACCATTCTTAGTGTATCTAACCAATTTAATGATGTCTTTGAGATCTTTAACTGTCTGAAGCGATTTACTAACAACAGAGATTTGCTTCTCCTGGTGTCCCAGTGCAGGAACCCCAGTGTTCTCCATGGAGAATGACTTCACAGCCTGTGCTTCCTGTCCAGCAGCACTGTATGCTGATAGTGTGTTGATGATGTGTCCCTTTATGTAGATTTTAGGCCACATAAAGGGACTCATAGGCCACATTATGTGGATTTTAGGCCAGTTCTGTAGTGGTGGATTAACTGGTTTTCCCTGCACAGACTGGGACCTGGGTGTGTGTTTGCAGTACGAGTGCAAAAGGAAGCAGCTGCGAAAACCCGACATTCTGAATTCCTGGATTGATCTCAAAGCAACATACAGGGTGAGAAGATTGATAGACTGGAACATTTCTACCCACACTGTCACCTCAAAGGCTGGCTGTACCTGAGCTTACAAGCCAATGCTGTATGTCCCCCAAGACCAGAGTAACCTGTTTTCTTTTTGTGTTTTTATCGCTCAATAACCAACTGCCCTAGAACTGTGTGAATTTGAATAGAAATCTTAATGCTAGGAAAAGATTGTTGTTTGATGAAAGAATGATAATCCTTGGGAGAATTTATAAGGTGCTCTTCCCTTCCTGACTGACACCTTTTACTCTCCTTGCTTCCCAACTTCCTTTTGTGTGCTCTTATTGCTGCCTTACGTTGCTGTGCAGAAAGTCATCATCATAGTCTGTTTAGAGGTACTTACAGGTACCTTACAAGTAGGCAGCAGAATTAGTTCTCTAAAGATAAACAGTGTCAATATTCCCCCTTTCTAGTGATCAAATCAGATACCAGGATTAAGTAGCGATACTCACTTTTTTTCACTTAAAAAAAAATCTATACCTATGCCAGATATATTAATGCCCATGCCTTTGACTGCATATTGTGCAATAGTTTAAACATCTCAAGGTATTGTTCATAGTTGAACAATAGTTCAACAATAGTTCATATTTTTCAATGCTGGTCTGTTAAGGCTTTCATCAGTGTAAGCCATAGAGTGCAGACAAGTGACTCCAGAGCTCAGACAGAATGGATTTGCTTAAGACTGAAAGAAGGGATTAATGGTTCTTTCCATTCTGACTTCTTACAGGGTAAGTCACTTATGGTCTTATCCTCACTGTAAAATGCAGATACCCAACTTGCTTAATTGCCTTGTGAGATTTATTATTCATAAGGTGATATTTCTGAAATGGCTTTTGCTTCACTAGGGAAAGGTTTGAAATGCTTCATGTTAAGCACCTGCATTTCTTTCCTTAGGCCTTCTATAATAGGAAGCCTAAAGGGCTAAAAGGAGCTTTGCAGGATTTGGGGATAGCTTTTGAAGGACGGGAACATTCTGGTAAGTGAGATATGATGATCCTCATATTTATATATCTGTATGTGTTAATATAAATATCTTACAAAGCTAAACAGTACTATTTAGCTTTAGTTAGCTAACCTAAACCAGCTAGTTAATAGCTAGTCATTACTCTGAATAGTAACTATTGTTTCCAGGTTATGCCATGTTCTGTCCAACAAACCATCAAAACGAGAAAGACAAAATGCTTCAGAGATCAGTTTGTTATTTCTAACCTCATACTTCATTTCTGAAATCGCCCCTAGTTCACAAGATCAATTTATGAATTGCTAAGTTGCAAAAGAAAAGAGGTGGAGGGAGGATAAGGAAACTTGATTTTACCTGGTAGCTCTGGACAGCATGTTAATGTGAGAGAATTTCAGCACAATATGATTTTTTTTGGACTTGATTAATAAAACAGAGTAAGGATTTTTAAAATTGTGAATAGATATTCAGCTCTATGAATTGGTCCTTCAGATGTTTCAGCACAGAGAATTTTTTGGAATTTTCTACTTCCCTTTTTTGAACTAGATAACTATGTGCCAGAGTTCTGTGACTCCTTGTTGTTTATATAAGGCTTACCTAGATTACATTTTTCCTCTAATAAGAACTATTCGCAGTAGCAGTTTAAAAAGAAGACATTAATATAACCATACTTTTGAAGGTTTGGATGATTCCCGGAATACTGCTCGTCTTGCTTGGAAGCTGATTTGTGATGGATGTGTGCTGAAAATTACTAAATCTTTGGATAAGGTTAGTAACTACTTCATATCTTCCTGTCTACTTGTTTTGTAGTGTAGAATACATATGAAAGGTGAGTTAATCACCAAATAAACCCAGCATCTTGACTGTGATTTGGAAAAAACATCCTTAGGCTGATACGCTTATTAATTTTGTGCATTTATTCCCAAAACTTCTGGGTATTCACTTTTCAAAATCTGCCTTTGTTTACGGATTCCCTAGGCACATCTGAAGAGTAATTTAATTTCCAGAACACTGACTGTAAACTTAACTGACAAGACTCCACTGGGAATTAAGAGCAGACCTGAAACATCTAGAGGTGGAACTTGTGAGACAAACTCTCTGGCTGAGAACAAACACAACTGTACTGCTGGAAACAAGATAAATTCTAATGTACAGACTGAGGAACAACAGATCACGTGCACCAATCCCTCTACAGATGTTCATGTTGTACCCAGCAGCAGCTCAAGGACTGAATTCCACGCTCAATCCCAAAGCTCTTCAGCAGCATCTACTGACAGATTTCCTGTTCCTCTTGGGCTGGCACAGCCATGTCCCAGTACTACATCAATAGGCATCCAGCAAGGATGGAGCATTGGGCAGCCTCTGAGAACAGCCAGACCCAGCCTCCCTGTACAGGGATCAGGGCTGGTGCTCGTCTCCACCACCATCCCCTCAGTTACTCTGTCCAGTGGGGATTTCAGCACCAGTTCTGACTGCCTGTCTCTGCTGACAGACTGGGAAGATGTTGCTTTGATACCAGAATCTCAATATGAACAAAATTCAGACTCTGTTCAGCTCAAGGATGACTCAAGTACAGATAGTCTAACAGTATTTGAAGAAAAACCAGTTTCAAAACAATTGGCTGTGACAAGTTCAGATAATCAGAATTTGGAGAAAAGAGTAATACCTGTGGAACCTCTGAAATCTGTTGTTTACAAAAGTCCTGATACTACAATCTATAATATAGGAACAGTACAAAGGCAGACTTCAAAATTTTCAGCTTTTAAGTTACCATGTGCAAAGGGAAATGCTATTTCAGCACAATCAGCATTACTTGGAAATTACTCTACTCCTTTGGAGGTTCCTAAAAGAAAGCCAACTAGTCCAAAAACATGCCCACCAGCAAAAAAACAGCCTTTTCATATATATCAAGAGAAAACTTCATCTTTTGATCATTCCTTACCTGTGAGAAGTTCGAATTTGCCCAAAGTGTCTCCTGCTGTTCTGACCTCCACAGTCAATTTGAATCAGTCTGTAAGAGTTGTGAGAAATGGAAAACCAACTCCCCCTCTGTGTAACTGCGGTCGAAGAGCCAAAAAGCTCTGTGTGTCAAATTCTGGCCCAAATCATGGCAAAGCATTTTTTTGTTGTCCTGTTGGCAAGCAAGGAGGTAATAAGAAAGGTTGTGGATACTTCAAGTGGGAATATACACTTCTTAAAGAGAAATCTAAAGGTCTCACCTTGAATGCAGATGCTTTGACCTCGCCTGGAACTGTTTCTAGTAATATAGGAAATTCTTCCAACAAAAAGTACTTGTGTCTTAGACCCTCTATGAGAACTTGAAAATGGATACAGTTTTTTGTCTGAATCCTAAACTCACTATGTTTCATGCTTAATGTAATCAGGACAGTCAAATGATGTCAGATACATGTTCTCAGAATAGGACAAAAAGGACAGTTCTTGGTTAACATAGAAAGGGAAATTGCTCAAGCACACAAAAGTATCAGATTAGTTATAGATTATAATGTAACTCATTGATGAAGTGCGAGAGAACAAATAAAACTATTAAGTGCTAAAAATTAGAGTATGAGCAGCTGTTCCTACAAATTTTAAATTTCTGTTCTATCATATATTTTAAATTCTTTACTAGTTCAGTCCTTAAAGAAGACTTCAATGACACCATTTTACTTTACATTTTACAGCACTTTTTTCTAAATACATTTGTAATGCCTACAACTATTAAATTTTTGAAACTTTTGAAACTTTTTAGAATCTCTTTAGAAGTTGTCACACTTAGCAAAAGTGATTCTTGAAGCAATAGTATTGTCTTAAACTTTTACTGAATTTTTATCCTTTAAGTAACAATAAATATAAGATGGTGACATTGCATTAAATCCTTTATTTAACTCACATCACTGTTGTGCTCTCGCCTCCCTGAGTTTCCCATTTCATTTGTATCACTGTCTGCTTTAGCTCTTAGTGTAGTACCTGGGACAGCCAACTGGTGGAAATCAGGTAAGGATGTATTCAAACATAAACTAAGAAGGATGTAGTGTAATGTCTTTTACTTTACATTACTGTGTAAACCTGCAATATCTTACTTTGTAAAAAATCCTGCAAAAGAGCAGCAAGTATTTTAATTTTTTCTCCACTTCTGGTGCAGTTTGTTTCTTCTGACCTTCCCACTAACTGTTTTTGGCAACTGCTGAACAAACTTCATCTATTGGCAAAGGGAAGACATTGCAATACAAAATAAGATACATTTTACCTGAATTTTTACTTTTCCTTAATGTCAGCAGCAGAGGCTTATTTACCTCACAACAGTTAACACCCACTGTCTATGGCAGTGAAAATTATTGGGGTATTTGATCACTCACCTTCCTAGGATACCTGTATGGAACAGTAACTTTCTCAACATGGTGTTGTAGCTCTTTCATAACTTTTTCTAGATCATATGAATCATAGTCAAATGTTAAAACAGCAGTGGCTTTCACTACCTAAAGAAGTTATGGAGGTAATGGTTTAAATGCCAATGAAACAGTATTACACTACAGTGAGATTTGAAACTTTAAACAAACGCTGACAAACTGCACAAAAGTGTGAGGGCAGGTACAAAAGCTTTGCAAAAGTCTCTGTGTGCTCGCTCTTGGTCTGGACTCTGCAGGCAGTTTATTTACATCTAATAAAGATGAAAATCTCTAAGTATTTGAGTGAGAGGAAGAGCTTCCAATGGTGCCTTTCTTATGTTGGATGGAGCAACTGCCTTGGTCAGTTTTTTTCCAACAATTCTTACCTCCTTAATTGTCCAAGAAGCTTTAGACTTACTGCAGGTAGAGGCGGCTCTTACGGACAAGGATGTACAGAGACACCTTCCTTTAGGAACTACGCTCAGGGCCACGATTCTGTCAGCACATGCTCGCTATTATTTCAAGCCTCCATTTACCTGTTCAAAGAGCTGCTGTTTTAGCTCGTCCCTCTACACCGTGACACCTTAGGAGTCGGACAGGCAGGGAAGTGGCCCAAGCCCACCTCTCCCTCCACGGGACGCCCGGGTCGGGGCTGGACGCGGCGTTGCAGAGCAGGACCGGGGGCTGCCCGCTCCCCTCCAGCGAGTGTCCTCCTGCTCCTCTCCCCTCGGTTCCGGAATCATTGACACAGAGCAGACTTCAGTCTGGCACCGGAGCTCGGGGGAAGCGAAAGCGTCAAGGGCTGCGAGTGACCGAGTTTGGGGGCGGCTGAGCGCGCTACGGAGCGCTCGCCACCCCGCGCCCGCGACCCGCGCTCCGGAGGGTCGGTCCCGGCGGGTCGGTGCCCGCGGCCGCCGCTCCAGGGGCGGCGCTGTNTGGAGGCCGGCATGCGCGGCATCCTCATCACCTGCAACATGAACGAGCGCAAGTGCGTCGGGGAGGCCTACAGCCTGCTCGGCGAGTACGGGGACCTGCTCTACGGGCCCGAGCAGGTGCGTGCGGCCGGGACGGCGGGCGCGCGGCGGGAGCGGCACCCCCGGGCCTCCTCTCCCGCGTGTGTGGGACCAGCCGCGTGTGTGAGACGAGCCGCGTGTGGGGCGACGAGCCGCGTGTGTGGCGACGAGCCGCGTGTGTGGCGACGAGCCGCGTGTGTGGGGACGAGCCGCGTGTGTGGGGACGAGCCGCGTGTGTGGGACGAGCCGCGTGTGTGCACCACGCCCCCGACAGTGGCGGGTTCTGGAGCAGAGGCCCAGGCCCGTGTCCCCCCCGGCCCCGCGCGGTCTCTGAGCTGCTGCTCGGCGCTGACCGAGACACGTGCCCGTGTGAAGTTTTCAGATCATGAGGAAAGGCTGTCTGGTAGCGACAGGGCGGAGGATGAGGACGATGTCGAGGCAGCCCTGAAGAAGGAGGTTGGCCAGATCCGTGCCTCGACGGAGCAGAAGCTGCGGCGGTTCCAGTCGGTGGAGAGTGGTGCCAACAACGTGGTCTTCATCAGAACCCAGGGCATAGGTGGGACTTCAGCTGATGCTCAGTAATGAAACTGCTCTGAACAGTGTTAGTAAAAGGCAAGAGAGTGGGAGGCTTCCAAGAAACGTGTGTATATCAAAGAGAGTTTCCCCTTCCCTTTGGCTGTGCCACTGAATTTTGTCATTAGTGAAAAAGCTAAAGGTAGAGGAAACTGCTTTGAGAAGGTAATCTTTGATTATCCAGTTTCGGTGTAGTGAAACAACTCTTTATATAAAAGGATTTGAGGCTGACAGCAGTGCAGCCAAGTGTGTATTTCCCCAGCTTGTTACTGGGAAGGGAAGTAAGGGAGATAATGCCTTCAATTTGTTGCTCATACCCAACTGTTTTTCTTGTAGAACCTGAGAACCTGGTGCACCATATACTAAAGGATATGCACACCACTAAAAAGAAGAAAACAAGAGTAATTCTGCGCATGCTGCCCATTTCTGGAACTTGCAAGGCTTTTATGGAGGATATGAAAAAATACACGGAAACATTTTTTGAGCCTTGGTTTAAAGCCCCTAACAAGGGTACTTTTCAGATTGTTTACAAAGCTCGTAATAACAGTCATATGAGTAGGGAAGAAGTAATTAAGGAATTGGCAGGTATGTATGGAGTTCACACGAAACAGAACAAGTATATACACAGCCCATAACTGCATGCACAATGTAGGTCAGACTATTACAAGTGGTCTTAATGATTATACACATTCGTTGCTTAAAATCTATATGTTGAATTGTAAAAGCTTCTCCAAGACTTAAAAAAAGCTTGACATAAGTATTCCCTGTTGGTATTAATGTCTTAAGAGACAACAAGCAGAAGAGATAACAAGGTTGAATATAATTTGCAGTGTCAGTTACATGTGCTTTGAAATGACTGCTATCAGGCTTTCTCTCTGGATGCTATCTCGAAATAACATGTTGCTCTTTGTGCTGAATATTTGACTCATAAAATAGGTCCACCTTACTGGAGTATTTTGTTTCTCAGTAATTGCAGTGGAATAGTTCTTCAGTTACTTCAGTCCTACTGGTGGTACATTCTGAGAGTCCTGCCCTGTTCTGCTATTTTAAGCAATTATAAAAATAATTAATTGGCTACAACTGAGGGGGATCTTGCCTTCTCTCTCTCTTAATTTTTATCTGTTCAGCAGGATGTGCTTATACTCTTAAACAGTTTTCTCAGCATCTTTTAAACTGCATCTTCTTTTACAGGAATTGTGGGCAGCCTCAATCCAGAAAACAAAGTTGATCTTAATAATCCAGAATACACAGTTGTGGTGGAAATAATAAAAACCGTCTGTTGCTTGAGTGTGGTGAGAGACTATGTTCTGTTCAGAAAATACAATCTACAGGAGGTGGTGAAGAGCAACAAAGAAGACACACAACAAAACCCACCAAGTGTGACAGAAGAACAGAACTCAGAGGTAGTAAAACCAGAAACTGAGGAGGAGGAGAAGAGCTCAAAGGAAGTAAAACAAGAGAACAAGAATCAAAGTGAAATAGAATCTGGGCCCAAGGGGAATGATGCACTGACAGTGTAGAAAATGTGATATAAGGGAAAGGTAGACATGATCCAAACATATAAAAAAGGTTGCCTTAGAGTTCTGAAAGGGTGTTTGAATGAGGAGAGTGGGTTTTGTTTTGAAATCCTGGTATTAAAATCCACATGTGTAAGAATTTCAGTGCTTATTGCAGGTGGAACTGACATTACAACAGATGTTAGGGAGCTCAAGGGTGCATCATCACCTTTCTGGTGAAGCTTGCTGTCCTCCTACAGCTTTGTTCTGTATTTCCTTTACCTGGCACAAAAAGCAGGAGTCTGTGCATGTATATGTAGATGTGGCCATCCTGACATGTATGGACTCTCCTTTGTTTTATCTGGAGGCTACAGAAGCCAAAAGGCAGCGCAGAACCAGCTCTATGAGGAGTTACTGACAGGAGTGAGAGATCTGGAAAAGACAGCTGGTTGCAGAGGGTTTTGAAGGAAATGGTCTGACAACTACAGAACTCAGTAACATTTTTCTGTGTGAACAACAGAATGAGGTAAACCTGGCAATTTCCTGTATGATGAATGGTTTTATACATACATTTATATATACACAGCTCTACAAGGATGTGCTGTCTTGAAATGAATGGAAACAACTGCTATGATATATATATAAAAATACTTGAATATTATGAGATGACTAAAAGATTGGACTGTTCCAGAACAGTGGAGGTACAGTGCAGGCATTGCAGATGGTTTTATCTAAAACTACATGTGTGTTTACATTACTGTGTATGCAGCAGTTACTGGTTTATAGTAAATGCTGTAGTCACTGAATGGAATCCTTTTGAGTAATTTCCTGCAAATAGCCTTTTGCTGCTCTTTCCAAAGACTTAATCCTTGGGGGATTTTATAAAGTTTTTTTTGTTTTTATTTTTTTTTTCTTAGGTCTCAAAATTTGAATTTAAATACTGCTTGGAAACTTCTTAAGAAAGAAGCTCTTCATTATACTAATCTAGATAAGGGGAATTAAATTTTAATTTTTGGTACAGTTTTAGCCATATGGTATTAATTCTGTTTCAGATTGAAAGTGATGTTAGTGAGTCTTTCTGTTGTCTGTTACAGTGGACTGTCCCAGTGACTTTTAAAAACGAACCAAAACCAATGCAGCTATAACCTGCTTTCCAACAGGGTTTTGAATATGCTTCCTGTACAACTTTCTAGCTTTAGTATTTCATTTCTAGCATAAAAGTCTGTGTGTTGCTAATGGAAAAAGACTTATCTGGAAGAACACCACTTGTTACTTGCCTTGGTTTAATGAAAAGAATGTGTTCAAGTCTCTCAAAATTTGTATTTTCCTCTTCTTTCAAAACTGTTTTAGAAGCTGGAAAACGAAGATGACCTTTTTTCCCTAATCCTGTCTCCCTTGCAACCCATTTATTAAAACTCTGCTTTCGTACCTCCACTGGTGTTTTCTTTTAATGTTAAAGATTTTTGTGTGTGGATTAAAACCAGCACTGTCTGGGTCACAAAGGAAAGAACCATTTGAGACCAGACATGAAGGCCAACTGTGAATGTTTCTTGGTGGCTGATGTTGGTGATCATGATTCATGACAATCTACTTAGGTTCTAAAGACAAAGACTCAGGGTAATTAGTAGGTTTTTTTTCTCTTTCCTTCTCTCTCTCACTGCCCTGTGTGCCTACAGGACTTACAGTTTATTTCTGATTTTTCATAATTTGCACTTACTGAACATTCGTTGTTAACACAGTAATTCCTTGACTTTTCCACTGTGCCATCACTCCTGGACTCAGTGGTTCCCCTGTGTTCAGACAGTGCTTCAGTGTCTTGAATTCAAGCCCTCACAGACAAATTAGAAGACATTACTATGATCTCAGTTACATGAAAAGCCAGATGGTGTCACGGTCACTGTTGAGGAGGGATGTTAGAGTGCCCAAACATCAGCTGAAGAGGTGGTGCTTTGTGGAATCACTGGTGTGCCTAATGCTGACTTGAAGCACAAGGACCAGCCCCTGGTATGAAACCCTGGCCCTGAAGGTTCACTCTTCCCCTTGTGCTAATTAAAACTCAGATTGGCTTGAGAAGCTTGAAAATAATTTCTTTCAAGAACAAGCCAATCTCACACCCTCGGTGTTTTCCAGTACTGACTTGTGTTTTTTGAGGGTCACAGCTGCGTAACTAAAATATTAATTTACGTGTAATTCAGCCCATTTATCATTTCAGTAGTGAAATACGGTAAGGGAGAGGTTTAAGTAACACCGGTAGCTCCTGCTGCTTGGAAGCAGCTGGTAATATCCTGTGTCCAGAAGAATCATGTTGCAAAATCCTTCCTGTATTATATTCCTATTCAAAGAACAATCACCCTGTGGTTATGCCATCTTAAAGCAGCTAATCCTGTAAACCTAAGAGGCTTAGTTTTGTGGCCTGCCTGGAAAACAACGTGAAATATGAGTAACTGTTCATTGTGAGCATGGTGTTCTTATGTTTAAGATTGCTCTTGGATCAAACCGTGGCATGGTGTGTATGAAAACACACGTGCCCTGGAGCCATGGACCAAAAATGCTCCCAATAGTTGCCTTTACCCAAGCAGAGTCTGATATGTTCCATATGATGCCTGTGGGAGTCAGATTCGCCCAGTGTCAGTTGAAGACAGAGGTGGCCAATATAAGAAAGTCTGCAAGTAGAATTTAAAAATATGAGGGTTTGTTCTTGGTGTTTGGTGTTTTTTTCCTTGGAAAGGCATGGCAAATTTGATCTGAAGCTCAAGAGCTCAAATAAATGCCTCTTGCCTAGCCTTTACACTGATGACAAAGAGATAGAAAATCAAATTGTATTCCAACTCATCATTTATTCTGGATTAACAGGCAAGTATTTTCTAAAATGGAGCCCTATACCATACTGAACAAGATCCTTGCTTCCTGGGTACAGTTTGGCTGAGGAGACCAAAAGAAGTGACACATATGGGATTGTGGGAACCTCATAATCTATCAATTCTATCACATACAAAAATTGTTCTGTTTGCCTCACATTTCAGCACTGTAAAGTCATAACTAGCTGAATACTTTACTTTCCACAGAAGAAAAAATCCAGACACTCAGCCCTGCTGCTTTCAGACACAATTAGCTTTGTTTTTGGAAACTGGCATTTGCATGCAACTGGGTCCACCTCGGGAGCAAGAGCATCGATTGTAATACTGCACCTGGCCTTCGAAGCCAGCAATCAATAGCAAATGTCTGGTGCTGTCAGTTGTGTTGTCCCTGGGATGATAACACCTGAAAGTACAATAAAACTGGAAATTTGTTAGGTATTCTTCCCTCTCAGTCTTGATCACTTCACAGCTTCTCCTGATTTGTTGAATACCAGCACCATTCAATCCAGAAACGAGAAGGTGGTAAAACAAGTCCCACACATCTGAACTTGGATAGAGATGTGCAGACTTGAAGTACAAAATAGCTTCTGTTTCTGTGAGATCCTTTGCTACAGGCACAATGAAATTAGAATGCATAACTTTGGGGCAGAAAACATGAGCAGCTCTAACTTAAGTCTGTCTACAAGGTCAGAAATGCTACCTTTTCTATTTGAGACCACTTGTCCAGCACACCGCTTGCAAAATGGAAATACTCAGGTATTTCCTCTTCACAGAGACTGATAGCTTCATAATCTGAGAAACTGAAAGGTGCAAAAGTCTTGTGATACTGGTGGAATAATCTTTGGAGGGTGTGGATTCTGCACGGGGACTGCAACACTTGAAATTCAAGTAAAATCTTCATGGCACAAAAGCAGATACATGGGGCTTTTGAAGACAATAGCTTTCTTGCAGAGAGAAGCTACTTCTTCAGTCTGATACAAACCAGGAAAGTATAATTGCTCTGCAGTAGTTCACCCTCCTCCATAAAAGCGAGAACCTTGTGAATAAAGAAGAATGAAATATGACATTACAGGTTGGGATTTTATGTAAAACTGATTAATAAAAAATCTCAAAGCACCTTCTTTCAGTCTCTTTCAAATTTTATAATTTCCTTAAAATATGTAATGCTCTCAGCATACAAATACTCCAGAGAGTGGGGTTTATTTTTCATTTGAGGTCTAACTCTGCTCCTAAAGAAATAAATTCTCAGCTATCCTCTGGTTTCAGTAATGCAAGCTCAGATCCATTTGGATTAATGTAATATATACAGACACAGCATTTTGTGCATTTGTTTTCTTTCTGCTTTTGACCTCAGACAATAATGTGCTTTGCAGCTGGAAAGCAAAGGAATATCCATTTCAGAGCTTAAGGGTGTGAAAGGGGTGAGATGCACCTGTAGAATCCTCCTGGCACAGCCTTGCCTGCGACTTGTGTTTATTAGCCAGTTAATAACAATTAGTTGTCCTGAAAGGTCATCAACAGCTTTATTACACACCACATTTGCTGTTTTCCCAGGCTCCTGCTACCAGCAGATGTGCTTATGGGTAGTGCATAGTGGGTTTACAGCAGAACCAGGAAAATTGGAGATAAATAACCCCGTGCTTTTTGTTGTTGTTGTTTTTCACTGATGTTTTTGTGCTCCTATTAAATACAGCCTTGGTCATAGAGTTCAACTACTACTTGTATCTCCTGAATCAAGTGCTGTAGCAGCACTGTGTGAAGTGCAAGTGCTACAGAGAGGTAACAAGAAATGTGAGATGTGACCTAGCAGGGATGATCTAAACCTCTGCTGCACCCATAACCACATAATGGCTTGACTGTTATGGAAATATCTCACAGTCTGAACTGACACCTCAGTCCAGGAAATCCTTGATTATATCTAATCCTGAACTCTCTGCAACCCAGTACTGGCTAGAGCTACAAGTCTGATCGTCAACAACGATTGAAAACATTCTCACAAAATAATATTTGGCACATAGTTACATGCATTGTGGCTTTCAGTAATAGCAGTGCAGATACAAAAATAAAGGCTGTTCTGATTTCCCCTCTTTTATAATTATTTTCAAAAACCTTTCCTCCCACAATACATTTGAAGTTGTAGAGAATATATTGCTTTAGAAATATTTCAAAGCAGCAAAAATTGGTATCTTCTTCCCTTATTTAGCAGGTTGTCCACTTAAGACTGATAGGGAACAGGATGCTACAATATGCAAAGGTCCAGGATGAGCACGTTCTGTTCAGGAGCTCAGCAACAAAACTAAGCTCTGCCCCACTCTTGGTTTCTCAGTTTCTTCCTTTGAATGTTCCCAGAGATCATCTTTGCTAGTTCTTCAACAAATCCCAACTTGTCTGTAAAGAGGAATAACATCATCACTTAGCAGTTTCATTCCAAGCTGTGCTCCTTTTCTGTGGCAAGCCTGCAAATTTAAAATCTATGGGCTCTTTTTAGGATTAAGCTGGCAGGCAGCACATCACCCCAGTGCCCAACAAAAAGAACAAGTTCTGTTTTAGAGAAACAGAGAATATCAGTTGGTTGACTCAGTAATTCCTCGAGTCAGCAGTGCAGGACAAACACACACCACTGAATTCGAGCACAGCCTGGGCTTCAAAGGGAGCAGCTGAGGGCTTTGTGTGGTTGCTTGAAACCCTGGGCAGTGAGGCAGAGCAAGGGCTCCTGCCCACAGATCGAACAGAAATGCTTTGATTCACCACTTTCTTCCCTTTTTTTCCTGCTCAGGTTCAGGGTTTGTATAATTGCAAGACTGCAATAACGTGTTGGCAAGTTATTGCTCAGTCTGACCCAATGTGCAGACTGTGCTGCAGCAGAGAGGAAACCTCCTGAGCAAGTCCTTCCCTGCTGGAATGAGCAATTTGCACCACTGCACTAGGGCTGCAGGGAAAATCTAAACAGATCTGTTTAAAGCCCAGCACAGACCAGTACCAAACCCCAGGAATCTGTCACAGGATTATACTTTTAAAATTGCTTTAAAATCAAGTACTTCCAAAGTTCATAATTAAATTATGTTAAAAAGTTTATTTGTTACATGGAATAAATGGATTACGTGAAAAATCTGATCACTTCAAAGTGGATTTCTTTTCCAAAAACTACTCCCATTTGAAATCTGAATGTGCTTAAAAATAATCAGATGCTGAAATTGTTAACAGATTACATTTTTCAGCATGTTTTTTATGATTGCACTTAAAAATCTAATCCTATTTCTTGTTATTCTGCTCCAAAAATGGGATTACATTTAAAATATCCAACAGGTTTTCCCTCTGTCCTGACTGAATGAAGGAGAGAAAAATTAATCTCTCAGAACAAAGCTGTAATACAGGAAAAGGGAAGGGAAATTGCAAACCATGCCTCATGGTTATTGGAACCCTGTGCAGAAAGTGAGGGAAGCCAAAGGCAGTAAAGTGCTTTCTGAAGACCTTTGGTGGGAGCTGGGGCATCATTGCTTAGTCAGGGAGGGCTTATCCTGCAATTCCTGATGGACTACTTGTGTTTAACTCTAAATGTGGATGCCCTGGGGTTCTTTCCAACCACTCTGGATACTCTGCAGGTGGTGTCTGATTTGTGCCTCATTTGGGAGGGCTGTGATTTCCTTTTAATAACAAATGCTTTTCAAACAGATAAGCTCACATCCATTGCATTTATAAATTGTGTTAGTTTTTTATTCTTACAGGACGACTATTTAGACCCAGGTCAAGTATTAGCAGAAGAGTTGGTTTTACATCAACAATCTGAAATCTTTTTGAATAACCAAAACCAAAAGGCTGCCCTGTTTTTCATTACAGCTTAATTCCAACTTTTTGTATTGTGGGAAAGGAGATAAAGTTGTAGATCACTTATAAAATGTTCCTGCTCAATGGACTGGCTAAAACAACACCCACAAAGTCACAAAAATCACAATCCAGAAAATCTTCAGGACCAAGTTCCAAACCCACTCTGGAAATGTATTATGCATTTCAAGACATAAAACTAAATATTAACTTTTTTACTAGTGCAAGCAGAGCAATTTTGAGTGCGAAATGCATACACAAAACCTGTATTTACACACACAATATATATGTATATGTGCAATATTAAACACATACTATGAGTTTCTACAACTTACTAGTTTCTCATGGTGCATGATAGCATCTTCTACAAAAGACTTGTTTCTCACATACTGGACATAATCTCAATTCTCATTTCTTTTATCTCAGAGGGGTTCTTAAAGCAGAAGATGGGGTCTTACATTCATACCTATTTCAAAATATTCTTCAACATGAATACATATTGCTTCTGCAAGTTGGTAGCCTTATACTGTGCATACAAACATACCTCACAGTTTAAAAATATGCCAAATACTTCCAAGCTTGCATTGAGAATTCCACTCCTGGCTAGTGGTTGGAAGAGATGAGACACACCTTCAAAAGAAAGGGCACCACGTGGTTCTCATCCTACCACCAAAAATGTGGATTTGGAATCTATCCAATAAAACTTGTACTGCCACTATCCAAAACCAGAAAAAAAATACATGACCATTAAGGGGGAAATATTGAAGAAGAAACACGTTCCATGCTGTCAGCTTAAACCGAAGATTTATCTTGACTTTATAAAGTTTAAAAAGCAAGAAACAAGTCCTCTAAGAGAGCTATAATCAGTTATTTTACTCGTTTGGTATTCTTAGTACAGCTGTGTTGCCCATTCACACCCAGAACAGCAAAAGAAAGGTTTAATTATCTTCTGAAGCATGAGGTTGAGGGCCAGAGTCTCAAGAACACAACAACTTCCTCCTCATGATCCATTTCTGTTTCCTTGTTACCCTGATACAAGGAAGAACAGGGTTTTCTTTGCAGACTTTGGGCAAAACATGCAGAGGCGCTGGCAGCATTAATACCTGGGTGAAGTCCTTTTGCAACCTCTTCGTAATATTGCATTTCTGTAATCTGTGTAGTGAAAATACCAGTCCCCATGACCTATCCATAAGCTTTGGATGACAGGCTAAACTCTCAGGAAATACTGCATCAAAATATATTTGATGTAGAATACCTTTTCAGATGCAGGTATTACCTTTCCTACTGTCTCTTGAGAATAATATCAAATAGAAGCTGAGCTCGAAGAGGAATGGTGAGGAGGTGTCAAAGGGAAAGGCTATTGAAATTGTCTATTGGAAATTTTATTTTTCACCCAAAATAATACAATTCAGTCAAGTACTGAAACTGGAAGTTTTGAAAGCAGCCTCAAATATCACATCTTGGTGTTATCTGTAGTTTTTGATGCTCAGGCATTTAACAAAAGGAGATCAGACTGAGGGCAGGCATATTAGTGAAATTTATATAGTGCTGATGGAATGAAGGAAGTTTTGTTGAATTCCAAACAATGCTATATCCGTCCCCACTCTTTGTCTCTTAATTCATTCCTCTTGATCTTCCCAGTGACTGTCTTTGGCAGCTCTTGGACAAATTCCACCTAGATAAAATAAAGAGAGAAAACAATGCACCATCTTCTACAGAGTCTTGGAAAACCAAGACTCACTTTCAGCATATGTGGAAAACTAAGAGGACTCTCATCAGTTAGAGCTGCCTGCCTCAAGTCCAAGCCAAATCAAAGCAGCACATTTGTGCCACATGCGAAACCACTTCTTTGGGAGCCTGGATGGCCAAACATCTGTACAGCTGCCTCCCAGCTGGCCAAACTGAGTACAGTAACTTACAGCAGAAGGGTGGATGCCTGAATGGTGTCAGAGGTCAGACATGGATGACAAAAAGAAGAAAAAAGAGATGTTACAGCCACAAAGTCTTTAGTGGTTCTTAGTTCTAGTTCTGCACAACTGAACTAAGGCACTGCAGTAGCTCTTTTCCTGTAGTGCTGGGATTACTGAGGAACACCAAGTATAAACTCTTGGGCTTGTGTCTTACTTATTAACTGCGAGGACCAGTAGATAAAATCTTATTCAGATTCAGTCATGTGCTATCCTAAAGACACTGATGAGTGCTTGTTTGAAGGTTAAATACAAAATGGAGAATTATGATTGTGAGTCTGACTTAGAATATGGAGATCTAACTGGGATATACAAAACCTAGAAAATTTTGTGAGGTTTGAAGGGGTACTTTATTCAAATGCATGAAAAACAATGTAAACTAATGTTATTTAGGAAAGATCTTCTGGAGCCAGTGCTCTAGATGAATCTTTACTGCTGTCTCCTTCAAGTGAATTGTGAAAATCTAAATAGTGATTCTCCTGAGATACAGGGAAGAGTGCCCTGTTTTAAAGTTTCTCCCCAGAAGTATTTACCTTTCTAGGGTATTTATACGGAGCAGTAGTTTTCTTGACATGGTCCTGCAAGTCTCGGGCTAAGCTCTTCAGGTCAGCAGATGAAAAGGTTGGGGACAGAACCACAAAAGCTTTCACAACCTGTAAGGTAAGATCAGCAAAAGATGATCTGACACCATCCCTTTTTACGGGCTGATGTGCAGTGCTGCTCAGTCATGGTGGTCACGAGGAACAGAGAAACCAGCACAATGTAAGAAATGATTGTGCCCAGCTTCTGCATGTGTATGTGCAGAAGGGAGATTTGAAAACACTATTTTCATGCCCTCATAACAAATAAGAGCCTTTGTCCTTTCCTCTCAGCAGCAGCCAAGAGGAAGGGACAAGAAGAGGTGTCTCTGCAGAGCTCTCCCTGAAGCTAAGGGACATTTTATGTCTCTCTGAAGTTCACACTGAGGACAGTAAGTCCCGTTATCCCAGCACAGGACTGTGCTTTCACCACCTCTGTAGCTCAAGTCTAATGCTCGGGCAGTTACAGTCAAACTTTGGCTACACCAAGACAGTCCTAAATGACAATTTCAGTGTATAGACAAATGCTTAAGAACAAGGGCAAAGTAAACCTCACTGTAATGTTCTCCACAGAGAAGACCTTCTTGGGATGAAAAGAAACTCAGGAGAGCAAAGGCATGTAAATGGGAAGGGATTTTGCTTGTCAACCCAAGTAGGATTATCTGTGATAGAAGTAGATGTGGTATTTAGGGACATGGTTTAGTGGTGGACTCAGCGGTGCTGGCTTGGTGGTTGGACTCTGCATTAGAGCTGTACATTATTCAGTAAAGTAGAAATCTCTTTATATCATTATACATTTAGACAAACACATTGCTTTGCCCCCAAGCCATTCAGTGTCATTACCTCTCCTCTGAGGGGGTCTGGGCTGCTGACAACAGCTGTTTCTACCACAGCTGGGTGCTCTATCAGGGCACTCTCTACCTCAAACGGCCCGATGCGATACCTAGGTAGGGAAAAACAAAAATGGGATTTGGCTATTTTTAGCCGGAAAACCAGAACCAAATGTTTTTTCTAATTGTCATATTGAAGAAAAAAATCAAGCCAGAACAAATCAACAACCAACTTTAGGCAAAATGGGAAAGCTGGCTGTGTTAGAAGCAGGAGCATTTCGTAGTGGTCATGTGGCAGAGGACTGCTGGGGCTGTGGATATCTCTCCATCTCTCCCCTCTCCTTGGGCTCCTAATTTGGAGCTCCATCCCATGCTGATACCTGGGGTCTGCAGGAGCAGCTGATGCCACATTATGGTATCACATCATACAATATCAAATTCTTTCATTTCAACACGTTAGAAATAAAATGTTTCAAAAACTCTTTGAATCCCATAGAGAGGTCCTTAAATTTTAGTCAAAAAATAAATTAGGTCCCTCCTCTGCCAATGGAAGTCTTCATTCTTTGTTGAAACACGTGAGATGTTGCAGAGGAAATGGATGCAGAGTTGCTACTGATATCACCAAGATGGTACTGTGGGTCTGTGAAAAGCTTATAACAACAGCAAATATTCCAAATTCAAGAGGTCAATACATTAATATCACAGGATTATGATGTCAGAAGCTCACCAGGACACAACATGCAAGACTGTACAGTGGCAGATTTAGAATGAATGTGTGCAGACTGACCCTGCAGAAATGATGATGTCATCGTCTCGTCCAATAAACTGGAAATATCCATCTTCATCCATAGTCCCTCTGTCTCCAGTAACATAAAAATCCCCACGTTCACTTTCTGCAGTTTTCTTAGGGTTATCCTTGAAATGGTTTACAAGCAGTAGTTTAGATTTTCAGCATGCATTAGCTATACATTAAGCTATAGCACACGTAATATCAAATGCACTGGAACTTAATTTTTCAGCCAAGGATGTGCTGATATTGCCATAAAATACAATAAAATAGGTTTAAGATAACTTTTATTCTTTAAGAAAAAATTTAACTCAATCTTGAGTAGATTATTCTCTCCCCTTTTCTAAAACCCACCAATCCAAATAAATAAACGACACCAGTAATAAGTAATAAATAATAAACTGGTGAAAAATATTCAGCCTTTTGAACAAGTATGCAACTGGAGAGATTTTGGGGAGATGAGTGGTGGTGGTGGTGAGGAATAAAATCAAATTCTTACTAAATATTCAGAGAAAAAACCAAGTGGCCTTATGGGTTTGCTTCTGACAGCAATTTCCCCCTGTTGTCCTGGAGGCAGGATATTGGCATTTTTGTCTATGATCTAGAATGAAAAACAACACATATTTTAGTCCACTAGAAAAACAAACGCCAAACCCAAATCCAACCAAACAAAAAATCCCCTGTGACAGAATCTAAAGAGCAGTCAGCAAACCTGAACATCATAAAGGGGAGCTGCCTTCCCCATTGATCCGGGCTTAATCTTCATTCCTTTAAAAACGCAGCAAATTACTCCCTGTAAAAATCAAAATCAAACCAAAGTTTTGCAATTGAAAGTTGCTACATTCACACTCAATTCATTAAATGTATTTTCTAGACTAATTCCAAAGTAAGGAATTTAGGTTCATAGGATCCTATATATCAGTTCTGTATATCCTATATATCCTGTATATCCTATATATGTCAGTACAGATAAGCAAAATCATGAAACTCCCTGAAAGAATCCTGTTCCATTACCTGTGGAAAATTCATGTCCTCTGCTAACCAGTCTTCTTTCCTTAGATTCAAATTCTGCCCTCTTGACTGTCACTATTACTTGGAATTAGCTTAAGGACATTTGTGGAAATATTAGAGTACATCTCCTCCCAACAACTCATGTTTCTCTCTGTGAGGAGAGCCATGAAAGGGAGTTCTCTCAGAGGTTACCAGGGAAAGGGATTACTGAAACATTCACAGAAATGTGAAGGAGGAAACAGACCGTGTTCTTTCAAAACAAACCTTAAAACATCATAAAGCAAAAAGGAATTCCAAAGATTTAATAGGATATTGACCCTACAGATGTACCATTTCACTTTGGCCATATACTTCACGGATGTCCAGCCCAGTCTGGCTCTTCCACTGCTCCATAACTTCTGGATTGAGTGGTTCCCCTCCACTTATGCAGTACCTCAGGTTCATGAATTTGTATCTTCACAGGGAGTTAAAAATAAGAGAGGCAATACTTAAGTCTATAGGGTGAGACCAGGAGCATGCAAGTGTAAACACTATGGGAGAGCTGTTTACTGGGAGAGTTAGTGCCATGAAGTGGGGAAATCAGAGGATCCCTGATCCTTCTGCTCCTGATGCAACAAGGATATCAGTCTGTGCTCAACACTGGACATATAAATAGTAGCAGTCAGAGTTAAACACGTGAAAAATACAAATTTTGCTGGAGTCAGCTGGGATTATAACTAACCATAGACTGATCTGCTGAGCCAGGGCCCTGATTGCTGACCCTCTGCAACAGGCCAAGTGAGAAAGTTCAAGGGGGAAGGAGCAATGACAGGCAGTGAGAACTGGAGCAGGGGATGAGGTAAAACTGCCACAACAAGTCATTCTCTCACAGCTATGCTGACATGCACTTTCTAGGATGAAGTCCTTCCCAAAGCATGGACAAAAATGTGGTAAACAAAAATTATCACAAAGAATTTAACACACTCTCTGTTCCATACCCTTAGGGATTTGCTCACAAGTTCAGTGGCAATAGTCTCAAATTCCTGTTGGTAAACATCAAGTTTCTCTATGTTTAATCAAAAAACTGAGCAAAACTCAAATTTTGTATGATGGTCTTTTCATGAAGGATATTTTAAACTAAATTATTACTCTGTTTTGGGTCAAGCAGTTAGATATGGGAGATCCCTAAAGTTTAGTTAGGACAAATTAAACATAAATAAATAATTTCTTGACGTACTTGGAGAGATCATTTTGCACCAGCATGCGGAACAAAGTTGGAGGACCGATCAGGACATCAATTGGGAATCTGCAGAGGGTCTAGTGAGTCAAACAACAAGATGGACATGTGAAGCTCATTGCCTTGTGAATGTACAGCAAACAGGTGACACAGAAAGAAGTACCTTTGCCTCCTATGTATTTGTACCACACGCTCTGTTGGATGGGGAACCCTCCTGCAGTTGGTGCAATATGCAGAGATTGCGTCTTTGATTATAAACATCCCATGCTAACACATCTACCTGACACCCAGATCTCACAGTTTGGGGCATGGCCAGGATAAGGCCATCTCTTTCTACATCATAGGGAGATTTTCACTTTCATCTTGGCCACTGTAGGCAGAGAAACACTTCAGTTTCTGCATTAATACCAACTGATAGTATTTCCACAGCCACTAGAAGTAGTGCAGGTAATTAGTGCTGCTTTTGGATGGTTTTCATTCACGTGCTCCTCATCTATGAGCAAATCATGTGACTGAATCACAGGTTTGTCCGTTCTGTATGCACTAAAAATGCCAATAGAGGCTTTACACAACAAATACGGCATCTTGAACACATCTATGGACACAACCCTCCTGAAATCTATGGATGCTGTTAAGAATTGCTTTTGGTGCCCTTTCTGCAGATTAACTCATTTCCATGAGTTTTTTCCTTACATTTAGGATGACTGCTGATTCAGCCTGTGGTAGGTTATGTATAAAGATGCATGCTCCAAAAACCCAGGGATCAAAAAAAGATGCTACTGAAGTTAGTATCCATCCTGTGTCTGCTGTGTTCCATACCGTGCCAGAGGGAGTCAAATCCAACCAGTACCTCGTAGAGCAGGAAAAAAATAATTAATGAAGAGGTAATGAAAAACATTTGCTTAAAAACCCAAACCCAAACCACAAGAAAAGACAACAAAAAGACCCCCAACAAACCCAAGACTTCTGATAAGATACATGGGCGCAGAGCATTCTAAATAAGCTTATTTTATGAGCTAGTTCTAGGATAAAAGGGCACCTAACTATATGTTTGTACAAATATATATATATACACACATACACACATATGTATATCATACCTATATGATGTCAGCCACAACATAGGATAGAGTAAGACAGAGAGAAGAGGCTGAATTTCAATACAATGGCTTTCTACTGGGTAGGAAGGTACTGTTGAAGCAGCAGCATTCGTGGATGCTCTGTTGGATACCAGGAGTTTCAGTTCTAAGGCTGCTGAGGAACCAGGGTGACCTGTGCAAGCCTCTGCTCATCTACATGTCACAAAGATTTCTGGAGCCCAAACGCTGTGGTATTTCTTGGTTCTTTGTGCTACAGTCTCCCCAGCTGATGGCTGTCCTTTGAACCGCTCCAGAAATAGGGTAGGAGATATTAATTGTAAAATCGAAACACTGGGGTTGATCCTACTTCCTAGAAATTTGATAGGGTTTTTACTTTGATTTCAGAGGGAGAAGGACTGGGGATGTACATTTGTACTTCTTGTTCAGTAATTTTTCACCAGTTCTACTATGCAGCTGCAGTTATTTTATGATCAATCAGGCTCAAGACTTTCATACCTTTCACTTAAAAGGGGTCTGAAACCAAGACTACCCTGAGAATGTTGAGTCATCTTTGGAGAACCTGTGGTTCCACTGGTAAAGAAGATAATCATGGGGTCTTGAATGCTTGTTTTGATGCAGGAATGGTCAGCAGATTGGTTTCTGTAAAAAACAGAATGTAATTATGAGTTCAATGGTTGAGGTAAAGGAGCACTTGTGGGAACAGGTCTGCTTTGTCCTCGTGACTGCAGTGGCACAAACTGATACTCACTTGTACAGCTCAGTGAAGTTCAGCCATCCCTCCCTGCTGCCTTTGGACACCATCAGCTTGGTTTTCAGGAACTGACACTGGGATGCCACTGAGTCCACTGCAGGAGCCAGGGTGTCAGTGGTAATGATGCACGTGGCCTTCGATGCCTGGAGTCGGTACTGTATGTCTTTGGCTGATAATTGGGATACTCCTGGAATGAAGACAATTCCTGGAAGAGTGACAAAGTTAGTTTGTATTAGTATTTTTTCTACATCTGATTATTTTCTAAGAACCTAGACTATTAACTATTCCCAAACTGATCTCTGATACAGATTTGCCCTGGTGTTCCCAGGCCAAACAGTTTTATTTGATCAGTGCAGGTGCTTGTGCTCTCCTGTCGGGAATGAAATGTGGACCTGTCTGGTGATTTCTATGGCTCTTTCCTGCCTTCTGGCATCTTCATGCCTGCTGCACAAGCTACCTGTCCTATGGCACCTACTGTAATTCCTTCAGGACTCTCTGGCAGGTAGGCCACTCACTGGATTATTGCACTATTTTTCCTTTATAAACCATATCCTTTCTTGATCCTCTCAACCGATTTTCAATAACCATTTTACCTCACTGACCTGCTCTTATACAAGCCACTTTCACCAGCCACCATTCTGGAATTCGTGGTAGGATCACAATAAGCCTGTCCCCCTTCTGCAGTCCACAGTCTTTAGTCAGCACATTAGCCACTTGCCGTGACAGAAACCCCAGCTCCTGAAAGCTCCACTTCACTTCTTCTCCTTTTCCATTTATCCACCAAAAAGCAGGGTTTGATGGTCTCTTTCCAGCCTGCAAAACATAGGGATTCAAACACAAAATATTTTGTTTGGAAATACCATGAAATTTTAATGCAAAACCATCCATGAATTATGGAAGATCTGAGTATTTCACAACTGACATATAAGCTATTATTTTTCTCTTGTCCTTAAAGGACCGAGATTTGCTTTGCATCAAGCTCAGGCATTCCCAATAGATTCTCCTTTTCTGAACCTGAAATGTTTACCAGCCTAATTGTCTCCAGACCCAAGTCCTAGTCTGGATCCTATTTCAGTTTAAGCCTTATGCTCTGCGTTAATGCTCCTACAAAATAACAAAAAATAAAGCAAGCGAGAATGAGCTTTTGTTTAATTTCCTAACACAAATTTATTTTGGCAACTGTGGTTTTTTTATAAAGAAAAAACCCCAACTTATTCCAAGGGAAATTTCAAATTAAAGAGTTTCATTGGCACGACAAAAGATCATCTACCTTTTCAATCTCAGACCATTTGTCCAGTACATCACTTGCAAAGTTAAAGTACTTTGGTATTTCCTGTTTGCCCCGTCTGACAGACTCATACTGGGAATGTACATCAGAGGAAAGCAGCCTGGGATGTCCGTGGAAAGTCCTATTAGGAGGCTTCAGAGTCCACAAGAATTTTAGACTCTGTAGCTTGAAAAGCTTCATGGCAGAAGAGGATGTATGTAGATGCTGTAGACTATATAAGAAAATTGGCAGAATTGTTGCTATGAATCCTGCAACACACAAACAAACAAAAACCAAACCAACAATAGAAGAAAAATAATATTGAGATTACTCAAAGATAATCCAGTTATGAATAAATGAGTTATTCATCGAAGTCACTTAGGCTGGTCACAGCCAGACTGATGATTTTAACATTCCAATTAAACGTTAAGTTCCCTATCCCACTTTCTCATAGTTTTAATTTTTTAATTAATTGCCCATAACTCTCCATAGTCAAACACAACATCAGATGTTATTGTTTGCATTAGAATGATGTTCCTGCATCTTACACCAAAGCATTCACTAGCTGATTCTCTATTCCTTTCCTTTTCTGGATGTTTCCAGACTACTTCCCTCAAGATTCTCACTGCTTTAGCTTCAACAGTTGCTGACTGTTATATCCATTGATATATCCACATCCATCCCAAGAACCTTCACTTCACTATGTAGCCACGGAATTTGATAGAGACATTTCTACATTTGCTTGCTGTAAATGCCCTCTTCCATCTGTACTCACCATAATGATGATGGTGAAAGCTCTCAACTCCAATTAATTTCTTCCTTCTCCTTGCTACTCTTCTTCTTTTCTTTCTCCTTTTATAATATTATGACTATGATGATTATTATTATCGTTTATTTTTAGCAGTCCATGAGATTGCTTCAGAACTGTGCTCAACTCTAAAAATTTTAATGCTGTTTAGAGGCTTCTCATAAGTGCACATAAAGATTATCAAAGAAGGGAAAACCCTGGCTTCTCAGAGCAGGAGCTGGTGGAATCCTGGGGGCCTTGGATGGTTCTAGAACCTGGGTCCAACTATTGATTTTCCTTTTACGACTATGAAACTCAATTACTCAATTTCTAAACTCAATACAAAGTCAGGTGAATGACTCTTGAAACACAGGGTAATTATGTTTTCTTTTTTTACAAAGGATGAATCTATCCAGAACCTCGAAAAAAAGTACAAGTAAAATCTTACTCAAATTCTTTTTCCTGGGGAATTTCTGTGGCCCGAGTGAAGCTGCAAAATTTTGCCCTTTGCCCCAGGTTTTTAAGTTAATTTTGTAGTCTTTTACCCCTTGTCCTGTGTCTTCAACCGTAACCATTTATGCTCACATCTTTGATGCACAGTTTTAGTCAAATTTTATTCCTCGATAGAAAGTTACTCATTGAACATTGGAATTATTTTCTTATTCCTTAACAGAATCTTTCACAGTAGTATTTAACCTGCCTATCTGGTAAATTAATTCAAATACCCAGAGCTTAACACAATCTTTGCAGTGATATCTGACAGCATAAAAAATGTGGATGCAGATTTTCCCCCCAGAACAGATACTTTGTCGAGACCAACAGTAATTTAGTGTTGGTCCTCCAATTCTCCACACTCCTTGGACATTGTGGCAGAGAAACACTGACCGGCTGTAAATAATCCTGTAGGGCATCACTTGCTTCTGAGAAAGAATCACAGGACATGGATATAAAATTGCTATTATGTCCCTAATTGCCAGGCAGTTCAGAATCAGGAATATAGAACAGAAAACTATTTAGAAGGAGAGACAGAACATTCAGGAAGAGTTTTCAAGATGAGAAATGATAGTCAAGACTGACAAGATGAAACACATTTAAAATTCAGGATCCCCAAGTGGTCTACAAAAATGTCTGCCAGGCTTTGCTGTGAGAGCCCTCAGGTTTTTAGCACTTGCTCACCTGCGAACGTAGGGGGGAAAAGGAAATTAGAAAACCGAGGAAAAGACCCAGTAATGGCAAAGTCCTCTGAATGACTGCAAGAATCAGAAATGGTTAAATGGTTATTCCTGATTTAATACCATCTCCTTCTGCTCAATGATCATCAACACAAGGAGTTCACACAAAGAACACTCTCCTGACCTGTCTGCTGTGGATGGGAGAGACCAAGGGCTGCTGGGGGAGATCCTCTTCATTCACTTCTCTCACCTTTCAGGACATGTTTCCCACACGAGGCACTGTAAAGATCAGCTGTTCCCTGGAGATGTGAAACCTGGACACTCCTTCAGAAAGGTCTTGGAGTGAAACCCTTCCGACTTTATCGCTCACTTCTTCTGGAGTAACGAGAACAGAACGTGGCACAAAGCAGACCAAGCAGCAAAAGTCTTTCTGTGAAGTAACCTTTTTCTTGTAATCATTTACATCATTGTCAATTGAGTGTAATTTGCACCTTAACCTAAAGCACTTCGGGTCTTCTTTTTCCTTCACTTTAACCATTTAAGTAGATCACAAATTCATCAAGATGAAGGGAAGCATTAAAAGAAAAGATCTTTCTCCTTCCACTCAGAAAGAATCTGAGAATGCTACAGTGGTAGCTTTTGAAAAGAATATATCAATGCACTGCTGATACCAACCACAGGACAAAGATTATTTTTATTAATTTCTCTTTTATTTTTATATATCTAAGTGTTGTAATTACATATTTTTTCTTCTTTTAAGGAAGCTGCTTATATAAATTCCAGTTAAAAATTTAAACCTTTGTATGCACCTAGGTCTCTCTTTTCTCTCTCCCATTACACACTCTGAATTACTTGCAGCTCCTTCCTTCTGAACATTTCTAGACTGATGGCAAAAGTGGTTCCGATACCACATATCTTCAAGCCATATGAGCATTTTTTGCTTTCTCTTTCACAGTTTGTTTTTCCCAAAGTTCTCCAAGTGTTCTTGGTGATAAACATGTGCCATGTTTCATGTGTTAATGTTGGTAGAGGTGATGGAGATTTCTCTTCTTGTTTTCCAGGCGACTCTTGCTCTTGTTATACTCTTGCCCACTCTTTGCTCCTTAGGACCATTCTTTGGATTTTACCAGTAGTTGTCTTTGGCAGATCCTGAACAAACTCCACCTGACAGGCAAAAATACATTGTGCTTAATTTCCCAGCTGAAGGAATGACACACTTTTAGCATGGCTGGGGGTAAAGTAATCGGAAGCTGCACAGCAAATGCTGGGATGATGAAATGCTGACTGAATGTCTTTCCCATTTGAGCTGCTTTGAAAAC
>VZRJ01010370.1:0-16962 GCA_013397565.1 Ptilonorhynchus violaceus
TTTGGTTCAGGGGACACAACAGGTAATAACAGACTGGAACTGCCCAGTAGTTGTTTTCACTACAAATCATTATAGATAACAACCATCAGTTATGCAACTTCAGATGAAGCCCATTTTTCCTGATATATAAAACTGACATAAATTACCAAGATGCATGATGAGTTTGGTAATTAAAGCAGTGACACAATTCCAGTAGGATTACTTTATGAAGTTTGTTACAATATCAGTTGGTGAGTGCCTAATAATGAATGGTAAATTACCATATAATCTTTCCAGAAAGGGTGATTTTTATTTTTTCTCCTGTAATAACAGAATACAAAGAGTCCTTCCTAGTTCAATTTAGTCTTACTTAATAGTCTTACCTCTTTTTGTGACACATTAACCAAGATATTCAAAGTTATATACAAGGAACTATTCCTTTCTGTTCCTTCCAGAATGAAATTGTGCACTCATGCTAGTCTCTCTAACATTTTCAAGAGTTTGTACGTAGGATTACTGTGGTGCATGGAAAGAACACAGCAACAAAGCCTAATGGGCCAGCTGTCTCTTTACATTTTGTGTGCACTGCAGTGAGGGCTCAGTGCCTTCAGCCACTCAGGAACTGCCCAGCTGTGCAAAAAACAAAGCACATTTAGCATGTTTGAGGCAAATTAATCTTGCAAATTTCATTTTGCCAAACAGAGCAAGAAGACAAGGCAACGAAGGCCTAGCTAGGCTGCAGTTTTAATTATCTTCACAAACCTGGAATTGTAACCACTAATTCTGACCAAAGAATTATACTGAATGACTAACTGTAATGCATGTGATTATTCTCCTATAATCTGGACTGTGGTGGGTCAGTCCCCTCAAATTGCCATGGCTGGCATTGAAGATCCCGCCTCCGATGCCGATCCCTCCTCTTGGGAGGAGGAGTCAGAGGACGGGACTAATGTTTAGAGCCCACCCCCTCTCTCTCTCGGTCGCTACCCCAGTTGTCAATTAAGCTTAAGTTCTGCCTTTTGTTGTAGAAAGTTCTGTTGTATTCGGTTGTTGATTGGTTACTATGTTATGTACCCTCCCCTCAGATGTGTTCATTGGACCCCGAACCCGCAGATCCTCCCCTAAGCTTTACCCAGGTTGGCTGTAACCCTAAACCCCTCCCCTTTCTGGTCCCCTTTTAACCCCTTGCACACCCAGTGCTCAAGAGAGTGCTCTGCTCGAAGATCTCTCCCGGCCAGAACCCTCGTCCCTACCCCTTCAATAAAGGAGAGCTCGCGGAGACCACACTCCCAAACCCTTTATCTCCTGCCTCAGTTCCTTTTGTCATCTGCGTCCTGCACTGCGCCTCACCACGAGCAGGCACATTCGGGGTGAGTCACCCACCCATCACTTGGAGCAGCACCAGACCGGACCCTCAGGTGCGGGTGCCGGCATCGAGGCTTGAGCCCAGCCAGGAGCACGGAACCCCTTATACTACACTGGGCCTTTCACAATGTTTCTGCCTATCTCAGAGGCTGTTCTTCATTTAAGTGGTTGGGAAACTTGTAGGAACACCTTTGTGACAGCCATGAGGAATAAAGACTCCCATTCTATGTCTCCCTGAGGCAGGGGAGGTTGTCTCCCTTCCTTCATCTAGCAGAAAAATGGCACCTCTCCACATTCTGTACAATCCACCTTCCAGTTTGCATCATCCCCTCCTCAGCATAGCTTGACACAGAACTCTTTGCCAGGGCCTGGATTCCTGAGTGAAAACCAGTAAAGCATTCTAAAAACTTGAGCCAATAAAACACCTCATTCCTTGCTCTAAAACATTTCCAGCATGAGCCCAAGGAGAAGAGATAAGAAAAAGCTGCCACTGCAAGACAACAGTTAGATATTCAGGCTTACAAACCACTTCCTTGCACACAGGAGGCCTCAGCATTACTAGCTGGCAATATGCCCTCTTAGTGTTCCCAGATTCATGAGGGAGTTGAGCATGTCCAGGAAGGCATCCTTTTTACAAAAAGGCTTCTTGTTCTTGCTAGGTCATGTTGCCGTCTATTGCCTAAGCTGTGAGCAGTTGTAAAGATTTATACATCAACCTGAAATGTCAGACCTTTGTTTTTATTTCTTCATTAGAAAACTCTTTCACATCACTTCAGAAACTATGACTTGTCCTTACCTTCTCATTTGTTCTCTGGAGGAAACTATCTGCTCCCTGTGGGGCAGATATGCATTCTCTATGCAATTCATTTGGCCTGCAAGGTGAGCATGCTCCACAGACTACCCCTTGCAGAATAACACCCCTTTAATATTTTGTCTAAAAGCCACCTAACACCCCCATTTTACCTTGTTTAGTTTTTCTCTCCTGATCTAATGTTCCTCTAAGTGTTTTCTTAAAGTACTCCGGATAAATTATTTGTGCTAATCCAGTGATCCAATTGCTGACAGAGAATGAGGTGGTCTCCTGGCTAGTTTACCAAATGCTGATCTTGCACATACACTACAACTTCTAACTGTGAGCCAAGATATCTGCTGACACGTGGTACCTCCTTCAGGATCTGCTCTCCTGTGACATGGTGAGTTGTTTTCTTGGCTTATTCATTTATTCTCTAAAGAAAGAAACAGGATCCCTCATAACTCTTGCTTGTTAAGCCTAGCTCATGTGTTCTCTGTGACTTTGGCTAGGAACTATGTGGTTGGCGGATTTATATGAAGTGGAAAGTTTGTGATTCCAGCAAGAATTCCACGCGACCTATCAGCTGTGATTTATTGGTCCCTACAATGATCTAAAACTATGTTGAATGGTTACATTCTTTCAGTCAGTGCTTGGCATTTGAAAGCAATGCTTTTTCAGGTGATGCAAGAATGCCTTCAGACCTGTGCAGTGCAGAAAAAGATTTTCAATAGTAGTTATTCATTTCTGTAAGTTGTGTGCTGTAAGGCTACTACAAAGAGTCCTGACAAAGTATTGTCTGCCTGATATTTCTGCTCAAATTTTTGGCTTTTATTGGCATTCCTGAAGGTACATTGCTTAAAATAATACACTCCTAGGGTACATCGTCCATAAAATACATGGTATGTAGTTCTTCAGCCTTCCCTCCCACCTTGGTCCCATAGTGTCGTGGAAGTTTGGCAGTGGTCTCATACATCCCTGAACACCTGAAAAGCTTGTCAGCTGCCCCCCTCTCCTAAGAGGGACCTGACCACTATGCTATTGATAGTTGATTGCTTTCTGCATGGCCTCTCATCTTCAAAATACAGCACGAGAAAGAGAATGTGGAACAAACACAATCCTGCAGCAGTTACAGGCCCAGACCCAACTCAAATGCCCCATTGTGCAGTTTTCTATTAAACCTTCATGAAACAATACAGAATTCTGGGTGGAAGGACTTGAGTCCACGTCTGCCTCTCCTTTCCCTTTAATAAACAGTACTCTACCTGTTAGGCGGCACCTTTTCCTTCCTGTCATACAATGTTAATGCAGTGAAGGACATAGTAGAGAGCAAAGCAAACAAGCAGTAAAACACTCTGACAGCAATTATTTTTGGGAAATCATGTAAATCTGGAGCTGCCACACAGCAACACTCAGAAATACACTCAGCCATGCTGTTTAACCAAGTGTTCTCTTTCCCACACCACTCCAGAGGCTGTGCAGCAATCAGGAGTGCTTCTCCCCGTGCCAGTTACAGCAACAAACTGATGCTGTTATGCTGCTGGAAAAATACTGTTGAAGCAGCACACCATAGCATTTATATCCCTTTCTCATCCCTGCTCTTCTATCCCCTAGCAAACCACATTCCTAATCAATCACAACATTACAGTCAGGAAAATAATTTTTTTGTAATGCAGCATAAAAACCAAAATCTAACTTTCTAATAAAAATATATTAACTTTCACTTTTTCATGCTCTTCTGTTAATAAAGTACACACACACACGCAAAAATGTGCTTATCTATTTCAGCTCCACTACAGCTGATAAATTCATGCAGTAATGCAAGTGCTCTGTCTTACAGCTTTTCAGTGTATAACATTGACTTTTCAAAAGATCAAAGCAATTAGAAAAGAAATAAGTGTATGAAACTGGCTTCAAAATTGTCTGTCTCCTGCTGCTCCCGACGGTTTTGATGTGACTTCCTCTGCTGTCTTCTTTCTACATCTCTGTTCACAAAATGAAGAACTATGGCCACACACAGGGTTTTCTTAAGAAAGGTTTCAACACAGTATAGATAAGAGTTTTCCTTCTGTATAAATTGCATACAGGTTTTTTTTAATCTCCACTGAGAATCACTCTTATATTAGATTATCAAAGGAAGACATGCCCACTCTACCTGGACTCTGATTTGAATTTGGTTTGTGTTGCAAGAGCAGTAGATTAAGCTACTGCACCTAGCAGAGCTGGAACTGACAGCATTCACTCTCATAAACAGTATGAATTAGATACAGTCCTTCACAGAGATCTCTTTTCCTCTGCTAGCATGTGGAAGAGACTTTAAAATGTATTGGAAATGTTCATTCTTGAATGGATTAAGATCTGTAGACCATATTCAGATCCCTCTAGGTTGTCTGTGGCAAACCAGCTCATTATTTTATGAGATGAGATTTTTGTGGACCTAGGAGCTACAAACAGAAGCTCAGGTGGACCCTGACTGATACCTGGACCTGAACTCCTGAGTTCTTTGGAGTTCACAGTCAGTTTCTTTAACACTTTTTGAAGATAGAAGTAAATATGTTAGATTTTACTTTTCCCAACAGGCTTTTAAATGCCACTGTGAAAAAGTAAGTTTCACTCAGGAAGTTTGGGATCTATCCAGAAGCTACTGAAATTGGTGGAAATCGCCTGAATTATTTTGACATGAAGATCACATTTCATGTGGGTATAGGAACATGTTGATGGATGTCACAGAAGATGATCCTTTGCCATACAGAGCTGTTGTCTCCTTTGTCTAAAGGAAAGGAGAAGATCAAATTTTTTCCTTTATTTTAGACATGCCTGGACACACTGCAGCCTTATTGGCTTCATAGATTCATTTTTTCCAAAATAGTCCAGGAATCAACCAGCAATCTTTTAACACGCTTGGAAAACAAAATTTCTCTGCTAACATACACTAAAATCTTTGGCAACGTTCAGAACTCATCCTTGTACATCAGAGTTATTTCCCACGCTTAAGTGTTACTCAAGAGTTTTTAAAACAAGATAGTTCTAGGTCTGTTTATTTAATTCTTTCTGCTTGACTCTAAATAGAGTTTAGGAGCAAAGCAGAATTCTCATAAAAAAACCTAGACACATTACAGAAAGAATACAGCATGTACAGACTCAAAGAAAATGTCATATATACTCTTTCAGTTTTGTTATTTCTCCCCCTAGAATTTCTTCTAAAGAATGTTTCATTAAAACCTCAGGTTTGTTCAGTCTGGTTTCTGGTCATTTCCTACCTGATGGTTTCACCACAATCAGAATTTTGTCACCATTTCACCAATGAACTCTCTGAGGTTGTATCAGTGTACATCAAAGCAAAACGTGCTTTCAGATCACCCGAGTGACACAAGGTAACCAATTAACAGTTGTATGCCCTATCCTAGATAATTGTGAAAAGAGGCAATTAGTGCTTGCTTTGGTGGAGGGGGTTGTGCGTGTTTGTTTGTCTGTTTGCTTTTGCTTTTCTAGATGACAGAGAGGAGAAGAAAAGGTGGTTATAACAGCAAAGGTATCTGAGTTGCCCTCACACTCACAGGTCACTCACTGCAGCGCAGTGCCAACTTGCAGGCTCAGGGCTGCTGATCCTGGGTGGCAGGCAACCACCGGGGTGAATTCCATTGGATATGGGCAAAAGTCATACATTTTGTGCTGCTCTGAAAGAGCTGAAGCCAGTGCAGTGCCTGCGTGCAGGTGTCCCTGTACAGTTGTGTCATGCCCCTGAGTCTGTTCCCCTCATCTCCGTGCCATAGCAGGCTGAGCATCCTTTCCCACAAGTGCACTACTATGGACTTTTTTCCACTGGCTGTGCTGGCTACAGCAAAGGCAACACCAGTCTGTGCTTAGTAGGACACTGGACTAACATCAGCAGTTTTAGGGAAATTAAAAAATAAACATTAAAACCCCCACTACAAAATACCTTTCACTAGGTTAAATTGCTTTTCTTGGACTCCTGACATACTTTTTGAAATAACTTGTACTTCTTGCTATTAAGGCTGAATTTCCTGTCTGTTACAATTGCCAATACAGCATTTATAGTTACTAAGAAACTATCTGTTGATACAATCCAGTATGGTAGAGGGTCTGAAATATTGTTGACTTTTATACTACTGCATACAAAGAGTGAAAGTAAATCCCTGTAAGAAAAATAATAACCTATTTTGTAATTCTAAAAACATGAATGGAGGTGATCTTTTATCCTTTCTATTCTGAATATGTTATGTAAGAGCATGATTTACCTTTGATGAAGACCATAGCTATAACCGATGTTAATAGACACTGAATTAGCCTAAAAAGACAATAAAAAAAGTGGTTCATGATTCAGATTCAGACTTGGAACTCTGCTGTTAAAGCTTACATAACACAAGGTACAAAGAACAAAATGTTAGAAAAATGTCTGGTAGAAATGAAAGCATTCATTTGGGCATGAATGCCCTGAGATCTTGATTCCAGTCAGTATTGCCATGCCCTGCTTTACAAACTGTGTCTTCTCTGTACTGCAAACTGTGAACAAGTGAAGGCTCGTCTTGGATCCCACTCACAGTCTACCCCAAACAGGAAAGAACAAAAAAGTTTGCATGTGGTCCACACAGCTACCATTCAGACCAAAGGACAAACACTCAAATGTGCTGATATGAAATCTAAATGACTAAACTCACTAAACTTTCCAGCTCTGCAAGGCATAATAGCAAATGTAAAAGAAACGTGAACAGCACCTGGCAATGGAAATGTGAATCAGTGGCAAGATGGTTGTTTCTTTTTTGGTCCTGATATCAATGTCTGATGATTAAAACTGCTAAGATGAACTTTCTTGGTCTTGCAATCTTTGAGAGGAAGAAACCATGCTTGGTTTGCTGGGTAACCACCACAATACCAAAATATTTTTAAATGAAATAGGAATCTTCACCTAAAGACTGTTAGACTTTCACAACAAATTTATATTTATTGTATTTATGTATAATTATATGTAATCTAGTTTTGTATTTATATGCTTATGCAAATTTCGATTGTTAACAACAGTCCCCACAAGTAAAAAGCCAAATCTAAGAACTAACTGCTCCATCAAATTCCTATGTTCTACCTCTCCATTGCAGATGATATTTCTCTCCTGGCCAGTGGCCGTGGGCCACCAGAGGGAGCCTGCACAGCTTCACAAACTGCACAGGCACAGGGAGAGTGACAAAAGGAAAACAGGCTGAGTTATTCCTATAGAACATGAACACAACAACTGAAGTCTTCTCAGAAACCTTTCACATAGAACCCGGGCTTCACGGGGCATTATTTTGCTGCTTCAGCGTGAAAAAGACAGAAAACTATTCAAAGTAAATGAAAACAGTCAAAAAAGTTGAAGTAATCACACAAGAAAGGGGACAATAAACAGCTAACGAGTTCAGATTTACATAAAATTTGTAAACCAGGAAAAGAACAATTTATAATATTAATTCCATCATATTTCCCTTTCTCTTCTGTCTGTGTAGGGCCTAATCTGCCTACAGTGACAGTGCCTACAGGAGATTTCAGAAAAGGAATTCTCTCAGTTCATATACAGGCAGTATGGGTAGAATAAATAATAAACAAAGCAATGGACTCTCTGTACTTGTACTTCTCCAAATATTTTATGTTGCTTCAGAAATATCCTTATAAATGAAAAAAATACTTTTGATTTCTCTAAAAATAAGAAAACTGAACACAGCTTGATAATAAAATTACAATTTTCACCATTCACTGGTCAGTGGATGCTTTTTTGAAGATTTTTCCTTTGATTACCTTCCATTTATAGTCATAGCATTCTAAATGCATTCAGTAATTTCTTCTCAAGCAACCCTGTGAAACGCCAGGCTGACATTTATGAAAGTGGTAAAATTTATGGAATATTCTTTCAGAACAAATTAGAAATTTCCTGTGATGACTTTATTGGAAAAAGATCAAAGAAACATCTCTCTAATAGTATTGATGGTTGTTATGATGGTAACTGTGTATTTTCCTACAGAACACAGAAATGAAGAAACATCAAAAGTGAACTGACGAAAGGGGGCAAGAGATGAAAGATGGAAGGGAAACGATGGCAAAAGGCCAGGGGGGCACTGTTGGTAATCAAACCGTGCAGTGGTAAAAGAGGAAACAAAAAATGACAATGCATATGTGAGATGTCTGCATCTTGAAGTCAAATTTATTGCACAACATCCACAAGTGCAACTGTTAGTGGCTTCTAACACCTGCCCAGAGAGGCCTGTTGTCTTCTTGAATTACAGCTTGGGAGCCATACAACTATTCTTGTTGACTGTAACAGAGCAGTATGAATAGATGGCCATGTACTCCCACCTGCATGCCAGAGGGCAACTAAGCTCATTAGAGGCCCACATCCAGGCTATGATTTCTTCTCAATCCAGTACCTGTTGGATGTGTGGAAAAAGTTAAAAGATAAATGTCTTGGGTCTGACAATTAGTGGGAATGAAAGAACTATCCTATAGTCAGGTGTCTTCACTCACCTTTGACTCCAGCTACTCACAGGCTGCCACAAAATGTGCCTTTTCCACAAAATTGGAAAAATTGCCACATGTCGTCAAAAGTTAGAAGTTTTTTGCCCCTTTGAAGACATAGTCACTATGATTGGGCCAGTTTTCCAACTACAAATTTCAATCTGTTGGGAAAGTATAATTTCAAGCATATTTCTTCCATTTCCCACCACCTACAAAGATTGGCAGAATGAGCAGTACAGAGAGCTAAGAAGGTTCTATAAGAAAAAAAGGTCCAATAATGCCTCATCCTAACCACAGGACATCCCTTGTGCTGTGACTAGAACAGCCTCAGTTTAATTATTTCTGCAACATTGTCAATTTGTTGTGTTACTGGAAAATACTCACAGTATTTGATAATTTTTTCTTATGGGTCAAGTACTGCAGTCAATAGAGTTCACGAGAATCACAGTTTTCACTTCTCAAGAAACTGAAGCTTTTGCATCATGCTGTTCTGACTTACATCTAAGAGCATCCAGGATTAGAAAAGAAAGGAATTAGAAAGACTCAAACAGATCTTGTGTACTTTTAAGTTTCGTGTGATTCTTCTGGGCCAGGCACATGTTGTGGGTTTCCTCTCTGTTTGTTTGATTTTCTGATGATTTTCAGTTTTTGTCATTGGAGGTGGTGATGCAGTACTGACATATTTTACACAAAGCAATCCAGGATTCAGAGCCTCTGAGGGGTGGCAAACACCACATAAAGGATTTCTTATACTTTTCCTTCTGACTCTTCTGTTGGACATTTCAAGTGGCCATGTCACTAAAAAACTTTACAGAAAACAAAGAATGCTTTTTACTGAGCAGTTGCATTGGAAGACCTTCTATTGTTCAGATCGGTAGATTCAAGTCAGACAAGTCAGTGGTATCTTCACTTCCTACTTCCCTAATCCAAGTAATAAAAGAACTCAGAAGGCAGTAAAGGAGGTATTTTAAGGGCCCTATGCCATGTGAACACAAGCCTGTCTATTTGGGATCTGGCATCATGGCCACTTTGGAGTGACACATTCATATCTCTTAACCCACATGCTTCTTTGCACATTTAGTGTATTTTACAGGGTCCTTCTGTTCTCTCCCTTGCACTAAGACACTGAAATGTTGTGTCACAGTGTCCCACATAACATACAACACAAGTGATGCTCTGTACCCACCTGCCTTGCTACAGTCACACAACCCATTTAAAAAAAGAGCAGTAATTTTCAAACAGGAAAAAATGGCAATAGGTTAATTTAAAAACTTCAGAGCTTGGAGCTTCAATTTAAAATTTTTTTTATCTGCAGTGTTTAAATAATCAGATTATCTCCTAAGGCTTGCACTAGTTTCTCATAACAAATTGTACTGCTGGCTCTGGACTCAGGTTGGAATTTTAAATTCTCTAAGTTTGAGATAAACCCTTCAAGTTTAAATCTTTCACACCACTTCTGACCTAAGTATTTCAGTGTACTGCTATGTTTTGATATCAAATTGCATTTGCATGTATTTTTAATATTTATACAAGAATGTCCAACTGAGATGAAATGTTTTGTTGATAGGAACATCTGCTGGGTTCTATTACAGCATACTAATAATGGAAACTGTTGGTTGTATTTAAAAAAGGAAGGACTTTCCCCCTACAGTTTAACTGAAATGGAAAGAGGAGAGAACACAGTCTTCACCGAGTAAGCGGGCAACTCAGCAAAGAAGATGCATGTGTGTGCTTCCTAAAGGTATCACTTTTCTTTCCAAATAGAAAGTAGCAGCTTTGGATGTGGGAAGGAGTGCTAAGCCTTTTCATTGAAAAATATGGCCAACATTTATAGTATTCATATATTCTTATTTTTAGATCCCTACTTTAACATAATTGTCTACCATATACATAATTCTAACTGCCTAACCCCAAATTATTTTCATCTTCAGTTTTTAGCGAATAAACAGAAGAGGCACCCAAAATCATTATGTGTAACCAAAGATCCCGTGTGCACATATGTACACCACATTTATGCATTGTCCACAGATATACATAAATCTATGTACATGGTGTTGAGATTTTACAAGGAACAAAATAAAAACATAAAACTGCTTAGAACGGGCCAATCAATTAAAACACCAAAACACCTCTAATGGGTATAAATTCTGAACCCTGATTTTATTTAATCAAAGATATAAGAGGAAAACAATCTGTTACAAGGATCTACAAAACTTTCCAGATGGTGTCCAAACGTGTGTGGTTCAGATACAAAATGGGAATATGTGTGGTGTGACATGAATTTAGAGGGCAAGAAATGAACCAAATTATTTATGAACAGCATAGCAATTAAAGCATAACAAATGGCTGCTGCTAAAACCATTATTCTACAAACACCATTTATGCTACACCGTTGTTTCAGAAATGTTTTAAAGAAGCGTATATATAATATATATGTATATATGCATGTGGATAAGCATTTTTTATACTACATACATAACTATAAATTTTTATATTTTGACATTTAATTTTTCATCCTGAATATGTTGTCAGTGGACTTAGTTAACTATTTAGGTTTCAAAATAATAGAAAAGAGAAAGTCGAGAAATAGAATGATCAATAAAGCAAAATTCCAGAAAGAACAGCTCTCTGGAACACAAGTATGCCATTGTTCTTAGGTTTACTATCGCCTGGCTTTTTAAGCTAAATCTTTCATTTCTAGTTGCTTTAGTCAAACACTGGGAAACAGACATTGCACCATAGCTTCCACCTAAAGCTGCCTACCTCAACAATAATCACTATTCTTTCTTTTAAAACAGCACTAGCCACAACCACAGCCAAAACCCATATGACTAAATGGCTCTTCAGTGTGCACCTTAATTCTAATTCTGGTGATAAAATCGCAGTTCTAGCTTTGAGGATTTCAAATATTCGATATTGCATACAGTTGCTGAGCATTGTGTCTCATCTTCCCCACCCTGCACAAGCATAATGGGTGAAAGGGCTCAGAGGAACAGTTGTTAGTTTTCTCCGTCATAAAAGTCAGCAACTGACTGTTTTCACTGTGTGGCTTTTATTGCATTACTTGCTTGGTGTCCAATAATCCCTATGAGCCATGATGCTGGAGTTTCACATGTCTGAGCCACTTTCACACAACCCACACAGCACTCAGCATCCTGCTGCCACAATAGTTATTTCAAAAAAACGTGTTTTGAAACAGTATATTTAAAAGGCAAGGCTCACAGAACTGCACTATACTATCAGAAAGAACAGAACAATTTATTCTGAAGCAAGGGAACATGACAAAAAAGTCAGCACTGCCTGAATCCTTTGATTTTGTATTTGCACATGCACCATAGAACTCTGCATAAGACTGAAAATAGCAGAAATTGTTTGCTTATAGGGTAGGTGGGTGAGAAATACGGCTCCACTACAAGAATCTTACTTGCAAGAATGCATGCACGTACTCCTGCATATATCAACTGATAAAAGATTGTGTGATGTTTTACTAATAAGGGAGAAAAATGAACTTCTGTTGTCCAATGGAGCACAGAAAAGCAGGAAAGAAAGGTAATGTAAGTCTGTATTTGACTTTTTGTACATCCAGTCCAGAACATTGTCCCTGATAGTAGCTAGCATCCGAATTTTGAAATAAAGGAGACAAATACCATCGATTGTCTATAACTAAAGCCTTGTCCTAAGTTCAGTATCCCAGATTCAATCTCTCTTCCAAAGTTTTTATTTCTAAGTACTGTAACTTCAGATGAGTTTCCATCAGTTTTCAGATCTGCATAATTTTTGACCTTGATGCCACTCTAGCTAGAAGTTGCATGAGAAGTATATCATGGAAGTCACTTTGCTGACCTATGACTCAGTGGGGTAGCTCTGAATCACTGTGCCTCCAAGGGTTACTCTCAGGGTATGATGAGGACAGCTTGTGGCAACACTGGCTTCCCAGAATCTGGAAATAGAAAAAGCTCCGATATTTTCTCTACCCTGTGATGCCACATCCTTTTTCACTCTGGCATAGCCCTTGCCCTCTTCCCTGAGCTGCTCATGCACTCATTCCCTGGTCCACCACAGCTTGCTCTGACCCACCATACGGCAATGCCCTGCAACACTCAGGGTAGGTCAACACTGTTAACCAGGACCTGCCAGTTTCTCTAAAAGGCATGGGAAGGAGGCAGCAGTAAAAAAGGAGAAAAGAAAGCAGAGGGGAGGAGAATAGTGAGGGATGGAGACAACTATAGTGCTTCATTTCTGGAAGCTTTGGAAATCCTGGGGGGTTTGCCTGGTTTGGGTCCTCCTGCTGTCAACTGCTGCAAAGCAGCCAAATGTGGGTACATTGTGGGTCAAAGTTAAAAGTCCATCGAAGCAGCATTACAGGGTGATCACAGTGTTCTGATTGTGCTGACTGCACGGGCAGGCTGCCACCAGCATAAACCACCACAGACACTGCTGAATCAGCTCCTTCTCTAAGGAAAATTAAGCTGAGCAACCTATAAATCTCAGCAGCTACCCCACTACAGTCCAACAGAATCACACACACTTTTCTCCCCCAACTCTTTCCTTCCATTTTCATTTAGTCAGCAATGAAATGCAGGGAGATTATTCATCAGAAAAGAACTCATTCACATATTAACATGAGGGCTGTTTGGTAGCTGGGCTCTGATTCATAAACAAGCTGCCTGCACTTAAGGAAGGCCTTAGTAAGGCAGCTACTTCCAAGCAGAAGAGTAATTGATGGGGGGAAAATTGTTTGGATCATCAGCATATGGCACCTATTTTACCTTCTTATCACTAAAAGAAAATAAATGGTTGTTACTCTTACTGCCTGAGATGAGTAATAATTAGACATCAATTTTTATTCTAACTTATCATGTATGCACATTGGAAATTTGAGTCTTGCTGTGATAATTCCCCTGGAGTCTGGAAATTTTGGCTAAGGAAGCTGTAACAGGATCCAGTCTGTGAGACAATAAGCATCTCAGATCAGTACAGTTTCCAAAGGTGGTCTGTTCCTCAGATAATGATTTCTCTGTTCCCAGTGCAGAAGCTAAAGGATGAATGAAGCTCCCATTCTAGTCTGGTTTTTCTATCTTGCATTTATCTTCATTTGTATTGCCTGCCTTTTGCATGAGATTCATAGCCCAGTTGTGCAACAGTCCCAGCATGAACAATTCTGTCAGTAAAAATGAAAAGCTACACAAATATGTATTACAGTTGCAGTTACAACTGATTCATAGAATGTAAACAAACACAAAACCATCTGTAGTTCTCCATGTAAAACCAGCTAAAAAATAAAGTGCAGAATTGGGCAGACATTCTGATTGCTGTTAAATTTGTGGTTGTAGACATATGCCAGAGATTAGCTTTTACTGTATTTCGCCATACACAACAAAGGTTATTTGTTCAAATTCAAGACTATAGCACATCCTCAGCTACCAAGAAACAAGCAATGGACATTCCCCAAGTTCACTCTTCAATATGGGTCTACAATCACTAGCCAACATCTCAACTGTCTATGATAGGCTATTTCCACTTTAATTTAAAAGGAAGTGCTGCTAACTATGGCTTGCTGTGATTATGTGCTTTGTTATGTATCTCTTTGATTTTACTTTAGAAGCTCAGCTATTAAGAATACCAGACAATTCCGATTGTCTTCATCATTTTCCCTCTAAACCTGTAATTTAGAAAGACCCTAACAGGCAACTATAACACCATCAAACAATATTAAAATCTATTGCAAAGAGAGGGGATGGGAAGACAGAGTGAAGGACAGAAAGACAAATTTCCTAGAGCATTGTGGTATGTGGGAAATTATATAATTTAGACAAAGCATGATACAAATATTTCTTCATTTTTGTGTGTGTGCAAAGGAAAATAAAACATCGGCTTCATTCTTGTTCACATCTCCTCTTCATAAAGCAGAACACCTGCTGTCCACTGTAACATGCCATTTTTTGTACTGAAATGCTACCCATAAACAACAAAAAGGCAGCATTTTATTGCATTCTGCCTGGGTTATACAGTCCCCAACACTAAAATATGTTCTCCAGTGGCCTAGATATTAGGGTGTAGATGAAGATCTCCAGTTTTTAATTAATAATACATAGTGCAGAATCTGAAAAGCTATCTATAATTTATGTATCAGTGTCTCAAATGCAGTCATTCATACATTATATATTCAGACAGAAAATTATCTTGCTTTCATTTTTTTAAAAAAAGTCTAAGATATTACTATGTACCCTCCAAAATGGAACAGTGCTACCCAGAGCTTTATAGCTCTCAAAAATGCCAGGTTCCACTGGGTCCTCTTTGCTACAAGAGGCTAAAAGTGCAAAAGCATTACTCACTGAGCATCATTCCCTCTCTTCTGGTGGGCTTTTAAAAATGATGAGGCCACTTCTTGGATAAATGCTAATCTATCCAGAGAGTACATAGAGGGAGAGATAACGTGAGAAAAATAAGTTTATAAAAATGGAAGGAAATTATTTAACAATAAGGGGTTTCCAAGGTGGACTTAAGAAAAACTGATTATGGTAATATACCACAGGAGTTCTATAAAATAGAGGGCCAAAAATGTAATTTTTAGAATACATTCATATGCTATTGCATATAAAACATGTTGAATTTTAACAGTCATTCTCATCATGCTGTCCTATTTTCCAAGCACCTGCCTACTTATGGGCATTTTAAAAGGTAAAAATAAAAAGCTCATACTATATATGCCAAACATGCAACTCTTAAAAGTTGCTTTCAATGCTATATTTTCTCCCCATCTCTAGAAAGCGGCAAAGCTTAAAAATCCTGTATTTTCTCCCTGTCTCTATCAAGCCACAAAGCTTAAAACAGTGATATCAGGCTGCAGGGTGCAAAGAAAGTCAGTCTCTCTTACACTTCAGTCTTTGCACTTTTAAGCGGAAAGCAATGTAGACAAGATGCCAGCAAGATTGAACAAGCCCTCAGATGCCAGAGAAGGTCATTTTTGGGAGGCTGCACGTTCCAACAGTCTGACAGACCATCTGAACTCTTTCTTTCCAGCACAGAGGGAAATAAGTCATACTTACAGTTGCTTTGCTGCAGCTCCACCAGAGTGGGTGTGGCACCAACCAAAGTACAAGTTGTATTTTTCTTCAAACTTGTTCCCCTTCCAGGTTCTACACTCCTAAAAAACTGTTCAGTTTTTTCCTCCCGAAGTACTGAAAACAATCCAGCCTCAATAGAAAAGTAGTCCAACTGAGATAAGAAATATTTTCCGGTCTCAGAAAGGTAAGGAGATGATAAACCAATTAATATTTGTTACGCATCTGGAAGTATGCTGATTCGTATGTAGTGAGACAGTGAGGTGGGATATCAGAATTCACAAGACAACTTTCAGCAAAGTGAGAAAAGGACTCTCAATCCACATAGAAAGAAGGTATAAAATTATAATTTTTAAAATGTGGATTTAAAGTTACCATCTGAACTTTATTACATTAGAACAGTATCATCTTGGAGAAAACAAAACAAAACAGTTCAGCATGGCCTACAAGCAAACAATCTAGAAGAGAAACATAAATCCTTGAGATTCATACACTTCACTTTCCTTTATGAAGTCATAGAATGGTTTGGGTTGAAAGAGACCTTAAAGATCATCTTGTTCCATGCCATGGGCATGGACATCTGCTAGACCGGATTTCTCAAAGCCCCATCCAACCTGGCCTGGGAAATCTCAACACCCAGTAAGAACATTTTGAAGATTAGAAGGAAAAAATTACAACTGGGCAGGAAGAATGTGGATACTGAAAAGCTTTCAGCAGAGAAATTTTCCAGCTTCTACAGCATTCTGTGAGAGCTTGTCTTTTCTCACAGAAGCTATGAAAACAGTGAGATGTTTTGCTAATGAGATTTCTCCTTATCTTGCACCTGTAAAGTTGTTATGATATGATTAGAAAAATATTTTGGAATAGGCGTTGTAGGACTTAGCCAATCACCCTGAGAGGTGGATGGCCAAGGGACCAATGACCTTATGGCATTCAAGTATACTAAGGTATAAAACAGGTCTGTATATTAATAAATAATTGCCATTTCACCTTCTTCCTGGATGATACTTTGTGTCATAATTTTACTCTGTCCCCGATACAACAGCGACATCTGGTGATCCCCGACGTGTTCTCCGACCGCGCCTGACCATGCCTCCGGGCCAAACTGGGACGCCTTGTGTCCCCTATGGGAACAGTATGTGGGAACACCCCCCGCCGGGGCTCCGGGACAGAGCCCTTGGTCCAGGCACCAAGGTTTTAGACAAAACCTGGAAAGATGGGGCAAAAAAGCTCAAAGGAAAACACAGTACTCTCTGCCTGGAA
>VZRJ01010371.1:0-25782 GCA_013397565.1 Ptilonorhynchus violaceus
CTCCACAACCCTTTCGGAGGCTGAAGAATCATTAGTTGGCTTAAGAATGTTATTAAAGTGGAAATGTATATTCTAGGAGTGCTATTAATTATAATGATACGTTTGCCTTATTTAATTCAATATGTATGGAAACTAACTCATGAATCAACAAAGCGAATAATGATAGTTAAAAAGAAAGGGGGAGATATGGGACCATGGGCCCCTGCTAAAGCTGCTAGTGGCAACAGCCTTTTGGTTAAGTGACCATATAAGGAATGAGACTGATATATAACCCATATAAGGACTGAAAATATGTGATTGGTTGAGTGAGCAAAAGAATACCATATAAGGAATGAGACGAGTGGCCAAAAGAACATAGATAAACCACACTTTCTCTCAGTAAGGTGATTTTGCTCATGCACAGCATGTGTGCACGCGCCGGCAGGGTCCGTGTTAGAAACGCCAAGAGCAACGGTTTAAAACAAAACCAAAAAAACACAAGCAAACACACACAACACAAATAAAGAAAAGGAATATAGTGCAAATAATGGTAATGAAAATCTGTTGCAAAGTAACACTAAAAATTAAGTTGCCCACCTCTCTATTAGGGTCTTGCCTGGATCAACTTTCTTAAACAAGATACATTTGACAAACTAATACATCATCTCCAAATGATGGGGGGTTTATTTACTTACAATTATATATTTATAATTATTACTTTTTATCTACTTATTTGACACTGTTGATAAAAACTATTGACAAGAGCTGTAACTTTATTTTTAAGGCATAACTGGATAGCACTTCCTGTTTCTAATGCTTCATTCACATGCAGCTGTCAAACAGTGCAGGTTCCCAGAATAAAAGGTCACACACTTCAGCAGTTCTGTCTCTCCCCATTTTACATAAAGGGCTGGACACAGGCTGAAACCACTACCTGAACACCTATGAGATCTCTGGGCAGACGTTGTAGCCATTCTCTCACTTTTTTTTTCAGCTATTTGTAAAACCAAGATTCATTCCTCATTGCTTTACCCATTCCACTTCTAAAGTCATCAAATTTATCTTTTTCCTAGCCAAAGAGAAAAGGGTATACACCCCGAAACCCGCACTGCCTTTGTAATGAGAGCTGGCCACCCAAGCAGAAGGAAAGGTCCCACTGCAATCACATGTAACAAGTGTAACTTCTAAAACCTCTGTTTCTTCAGTAATCCTGAAGAAAGGGCTATTTTGGTACAGAAATAAATTGGTTGCCTTCTCATCCAAGAACTGCATCAATCAAGAAGCATCAAAAGATCACACGCCAAGACAAAAGAATGAACTGAAATTTCCTTTTCTCAGGATCTTCTCCCACCCTCTGCACCCCAGGAAGAAAGAGCCTGCTGGCACACAGTCACCCTATGTGCCAAGCCCTACCCTAGGGAGCCTTCAACAGGTACAGCAATGACTTTTGTGGTTCTTTGGCTCAGAATATCCAAAAGCAAACAGCTAAGACATCTGATCATCCCTTCATCCCTACAGTAAAATGCTGACATAAAGGATTTCTGTGAAAATTCATATCTGATGAACCTTGGACTACAATATTCAAGGTTTGCTGCTTCTCTGAAGTGATTCACGATTTATCCTCATCTTTAACACACATCTTCAATACACAAAGCAACTAAGTACTTTAACAAAGTCAAAAGGTGCTGTTAACCGAAGTTCAACAACGTAAATATTCCTTAATGGACTACACACCACTCCCAGCATCACCTCTCAAATTCTGCCCATCTCAGAGACATAATGATTTGGAGTCTCCCGTGGCACCTCTCCCTGTTCTGTCCTTGAAATCACCTCATCTCCCACGGATCAGAAACATTCAACAAATGCTGAAGTAGTGCAAAATTTAATGAGATGGGCTAATGGTAGTAGGAGATAGCAGAAAGGTGAAGAAACACTTCAGAATTACAAAGGAGAGTATTTTCAAGAAATTATCCAAACCATACCTGGCTATATTTTCTTGACTCTTCTGGGAAGTCTTTGTTTTCTTTGATTTGTGGTACATCACTACTCTTTTTTGTAAGCTCATCTATCCTTTCTTCACATTGTTCTTTTAATTCTTTCATCTGGTTGATACACTGTGACCTGAAGAAAACATGAACAAAATGGTTAACTATCATCCAATTTCTTTTGTAAAATTATCTAATCTTTTTTTTCTTTTACATCTTATTATTTCCTTAATTCTTCTACCTGGGCTTACATTTGAGAAGTCACTAGTTAAAAATGAAGTGATAACCTAAGTCCTAAGGACAAATTCATAGTGCAGGCAAGTTCTATTGGAAGACATTAATTTAAACTACTTTTGTCTGATCAGGTCAACAAGGTACGTAGGGTTTTTGTGTCTTCACTAATCAGCCAAGTTCAGTAAAGTTAAAATCAATTTTGATCCTTGAAGCATTTCTAGTACGATAATGGAAATTCATATTTTGATTTTAGCCAGAAAGAGGAAACAGCAAAGTACCAGCTGAAACAGAAAACAGGTGTGATCTACTGTTAGAAAACTAAACACTGTTTCTCAATATTTCAGCAAAGTGCAGTGCTTCAAGATATAACAAAACATATGTTACAGAAATTGAGTTCATTAGTAGCTATTAGATGTTTCAGAAGGAATATTTCCTAAAGATGCAAGCACTGTATACCTTTTATGTACTTTTAATAGTCACACGGTGCCATTAACATCTTAACCTTTGCTACAGTGGGGGTCTTCTGTCTGCATCTCTGCAGCCTGCCTTTCCCTCACAGCTCCCTAACTCCTAGGTAAGGCCTGCTGTTGCAGCAGTGTTTTTCCTAAAACCGCCAGGGCAGTGTTTTCCACTTCTGTGGCTGTGTTAGGGATTCTGTGCAAAGCCCAGGAGTGTTGTCAATCTCAGTTTCTCAGGGCTAGTGGCCGCAGTCAGAGCAAGATCACCCCTCCTCTCTCACTCTCTTCATAACCTGTTTTATACCTTTCAGTTTATATCAGAGGAAGAAGACGACCTAGTGAATAATAAAGCAAGATAAGCACTACTCCGTAATACACACGCAGGAGGCTTAGAAACTAGTAATTCTATGACTCCAAGTATGCTCTGATCCCACCATGAAGAGGAACAGCAGTCTCTTTGAGTGGATCCCAATGAGAAGTGTATCACGCTAGGGGAAAATGTGAAAAATCACCATCACTGTCAGTACCCAGTGCCCTGCAGAGTCTGCTCAAGAAGAGCAGGCTCTTGACTGGGGACCACATTTTCTTTTCCCTGCTGGTCCTAGTGGCAAAGGAGTTTGTTCAGGTTTTTAAACCTGTTCTCCTTTCTCTCTCTGCTTTGTTTTTTCCACTCAAAGGTAACTTTGAGTTTGACATATACAATCAGCTACAGACCTTGCAAATATATCTTTCTGCCTTCAAAATATTTTTCAGCATCCTGTGTACAAAAAGAGCATGGCCAATGGACTGCAAGTTTCTCCTCTCCCTCACTAGGAAGAGGGTGAATTTCCCAATTCTGGCTCTGACCAGTGTTATTACAAGTGTCAATACCCTCAGTGCAACAGCAGCTGGTTCAGACAGGCATGTCCCAGTTTCTCAAGCTGCAAATAAGCTACTGCCATAATCCAAAGGAGTTCTCAGGGTACATGCACTCTACAACAGCAAGTGACTCATTTTTCTTGCACTTCCACCTTTCTTTATGCCTGCTTTTCAAAAGCAAAAAATCCCTTCTGTAGTTCACACCCAGAAAAGAAGAACAGTAGCAGACAGATATGCTATGAACTCAAATACTGACAAATTAATTACCTTTATGAACTGACAAATTAATTATTACCATTTCTTCTTGACATTATCCTAAAGTCTGATTTTGATAATACATGGAAGGGTCACCAAAATAAGCAGTGCAAAATAAGGTGGTGAACATCAGACACAATCAAACAACATAGGCTTGAGTTATTCACACATTCACTAATTTCTAGGAAATAAAAGGACATCAGAATTGTCTGTGCCTCAGTTTGCAAGCTTGAGAAAGAGGCAGTACACATGCATCCTGGGTTAACCAAGTATGTTTTCTATCACGATCCACATAATTCCTTGATAACCTGGTTAAAGACAGGTCATTCACAGGAGCTGGGTACACAGCCGTTCCCTCAGGCTACAAGCCGAGGAGAGGCAGACTGTGTGAGGTAGGGTATTGTTTCCTACCTCAGCCCTGAGAACTCTCCCGGGTAACAGCAGCACCACCCATCCTGAGAGGGTCATCTCTGCTAACAGCCCATCAGTGAACTCAATAGGCACCCGCAGAACCGAGCTCCAGAAATGTCCTATGACTCCTGGGATTACATCACCTCCATTGTGAAACTCTCCACCCTGGGGGAGCTACCACCACATAAGAAGGCCCAGGGACTGAGAGACAGAATCACCACTGCACACCCAAAGGACCAGGCCTTTCTACAGGACCACTGCTTTCTATAGCACTGCTACGACTGCTTAATCAGACTACAGCTACCACCCTGGTCAGTGGTGTATCAGGTTGTACTCTGACCTTGCAGTTTTAAGCCAGTTTTGTTTCTGTATTACTGCATTTATTGTAACCTTTCTATTAAAATTGTAACTCTGACCTAAAATGTCTCACAAGGTATTTGTGGGGGGTTAATTTCCCCTGCTGGTGGACTTTCAAACCAGCACAACAGGCAACCTGAAATCGTAGAGTATTTGTGAAAGGTCACATTTTCATCCCACACTGCACATGAAAATAAAGTTCATTTAACATCTGTGACAAATCCTCACCATTTAAAATTTATTATCTGTAACAGAATTCCCTTCTTTTAAAGGAGATTTCTGGAGATTTGAATACTCTACTCATGCACACAACACCTTTTGGAGTACAGGGATAGCATTAGTTTCTCCACCTCATCCCATCACCATGACATACGTCAAATGTGTAAAACTAATGCTCTTAAATTCAGTCTCTGTGGCATGTTTTCTCCCTCACTACATAGTTCATTTTCTGATAAAGAATTCACCTGTGCACACACAAAGGAGCCCAGATAATACCCTCCCCAGCTGGTCCCAGGCCCATCAAAGGAGCCACCAGCCCATTCACAGCTCAACTCCATGAGCTCAAAGGAGCACAGAGGCACAAAAGTGGTGGGGAGTCCAAACCACAGACTGAGAATGAAGGGCAGCCTATCCAGACCACCTCCACAGCACACTTTGCACTAGGGGACACTCACTCTCAGGGAAGAGGGATGAGGTTACCGGTGTTTCCGTGCTCATGCTTTGTGTGTTCTGTGTTAACCTGTGTACCTGGCCACATACAGAGGTGCTCTGCATGCACAGGAACAGATGTGCAGCCTCTCCCCTTCAGGGCTAATGGATTTGCCAACCCCCAGTATGAGAAACAGAGTACCTTTGTTGTCATGGGACATCTGTCATCATCTCCTTTCATCCCTACCAAAAAAGATTACTCATGCACTCACACTCTTGCACTTGTCAGGTCTGCAAATACCCAACTAATATCAGACTTTTTACACATAGCAAAATTTCTAAAAAAGCAGTTATGTAACAAACAAAGCTCTTGGAAATTAAAATGCATTTGAATATTGAAATGTATTCTATAGGGATTTCCAAAGATCAGTCCAGAGCCTTCTGTTTCACTCCGGCTGCTGCAGGTGAAAAGGGTCAGTGTGCCAGTCAGCCTTTGCTGAAGAAGCTCTAACCATAACCAGACAGCACCAGGCACAGCATGCATGAAAGGTATCTTGTGAATTTGACTGCTGAGGAATGTGCACTCCTCTTGCACACAACACCTTCAGATAGGTCCTGCTGACTTCTGCACAGAAAACACTAAGCTTGCTCAAAAAAACGCTAAGATGAAACTTTGAGACTTGGGTACAAGAAGAAACTTTTTTTTTTAAGTTCACAGATTTTGTTCTTATGCATTCCATATGCACAACTTTTACCACTGTCCATATGCATGCTTTTACCACTGTCTTCTACAGAGTAGTAACTGAATGTTTCAAAAGAGTTATTTACAACATGTGCAGTTTAAGAAAGACATTTGACTTCCGTCATCTTTTTATAATATTTTCAGTTATACAAATAATATTGTCTCTCCATTTTTGCACTGGGCATAGCGTAATTGATACATAAGGTGCAAAACCTTCATCCATGCAAATCCAGGTAAAAGGAAGAAGCACATAATCAGGTCTAATGCCCCCTCCTGGCAGGGCAGATGAACAGAGAGGCAATACAGTGGTTTATTCCTAATGTTGAGGGGAGGAAGGAAGATAGATTAAAACTAACATTTTGAATCTTTCTAATAATTCTTATTTTTCTAGGCCCACAGTCACATTGGGAAAAGGTTATTTGTAAGCATTTGAAGCGACAGTATTAAGTGAGCATATAGAGAGGAACATATGTAACCAAGTACCATCAAATATCCATTTCTCCAACTACCAGAACACAATGTAAAGTTAGCTGTAACTTACTATAACAGTGAAATATTAAGGTTTCAACATCCTCCCTAAAGGTACACAACAAGCAACATTTTAAAAATACATTTATATATGTTCCTGCTAGAACTGTGTGAATGCTGCACAGTACCCAAGCTATAAATTATTTCATGAAAATTTGAGTGCAAAGCTTGTTTTCCTACTTGCACTGTTAGAAAAAACACCTAGAAACAGAAAATTAAGTATTATGCAGCAAAACCAGTGAAGACAGCATAGCTTCATGGCTGAGACAACTGCCTTTATGGACTCCCATGGAGGCACTGCATCAGTCCTTGTTCAGCTACCACATGGCTGATTTATCATGCCTGTCTCTATACTTACCCTGACAAAAACAGACCCATCTTTACCACTGTATCATGCTTAGCTATTCACCTTGAGCCAGCCTAGACCTTGGAACTGTGCTATCTGAACACAACCTTCTGTTCCATAAAGAGGGATTCTTTATGGCACACTACCACAAGCAGGGGTGTTCTGTCAGTGATTTCCTCAACAGTCATACTTGAAAACATTTCACCAGACACAAGTAATAAACCTCTGAGTTTTCAGAAGCCAGACTCACTGCATTTGCCTTGTATCACTTCCCTGCACATGGGTATCAATCCAGTGCTTCATGGGTGTACCCGTCATGCGGAGTATGACTCCACAGCACATACATATGCCTACAGATCTACTTGTTCCTGCTGCTCTCAGACTTAAAAGGAAGACATTGGCAAACAGATTCACTGACCAGCACAGAACTATCAACAGAGGTCCGTGAGTCTCAGGTCTGCCATTTAACTAAACAGCAAACAGATGGTGGTCAACAACCATGGTACACAACAAACACAGAGGGGAAAAAACACCTTAATGGACACATAAGCAATATGGCTTATTGAAAGGTTAACACAAACTACAGTTTCCAAGTTTCTTCTACTTTTCTGTCAGAAGTCTTACATTACAGCTCCACTAACACAATCCACAAGGTCATCTTTATTAAATGAGTAATAATCCAAAAAAAAAAAAAAATCACAACCAACTGGTAATCAGTAAGTATCACAGAAGCACTAACATTAATCCTTAATTCTAAAGTGGGGGGAAAAAAATAGAAGAAAAGACTTTAAGTTTAGCCTGCAGAATTCAAGTTCTTTGAGTGCCATGTTCTGCTTTTAGTCATAATTCCTACAAAAAGTGGCTAAATGGCTGCTGAAAAAATACCTATCACTACAACAATTACATTCTGGATGGAAAATCATTATGAGAACACACAAACAGTCAAAAAATTCTATTGCTTTTTTTCTACCTATGCATAAGAGGGAAGATACCATAGGATGTGAAGGCAGGTAGAGGAAACAAGAATATTACTGATCAGAAAGAACTGAGGAGAAATTCCTAGAAATACCAGAAATGTGCATTTAGTGTAACGATACTGATTAAGTACTTTTGTTCCGTTTTCCATGCTTTACAATTCAGTGGGAAATCTCAAGAAAAACCATGACTAGGTATGTACTGTAAAGCAGAACACATGAGTCTGACAGTACCAGGAATTCCCAAGACCTCTAGCAGCTCAATGAGGTACAGCTTCTCATCACGTATTCCCCCATCTTAATTCAAACTTCTTCACAGTTTAGCCTCTTCGTGTTTCAGTTTCCCTCCACAATTCTTAAGTGATAATATTGCTACCTTTATCCTCCCGCAATAGAAGGAATATCAAGAAGTGTGGGAGAAATCTGTGGACACCAACATGCAAAACATTGCAAAGTTTATGCTCTTCTCTAAGATCAACTGTGAGCAATTTTAGAAGATGTGTCAGATATTACTTTCTCCTTGAAAACATGCATTTACTAACAGTATTGTAGCTAACACAAGAATACTCCTGGTTATAACCAAGTCACCTATAACTTGGGAAGTCATTTTTCATAAAGAACATACTTACAGGTCATATGAGAACTTCCTCTGAAGGTTAGTCTGGTTCTTCTGAAACCAATAAACATCCATCTGTAGCTTTCCGTATTCCATCTGTAACTCTTTCAAGTGTTCTGATCAAGACAGGATTAAAATACATATTAAAATACACACATACTTACATATTCTGCAACAGAAATATCAAATAACAAATAGACAGTAAGCATGCTAAATGAATCCATCTGTCATGCAAACTACATTTGTACACTAATGCATAGATAATTGTTGAATTTGTTCAACAAGAATGCACAGGATCTGGTAAGAATTACCTGTCAGCATCAGCAAAAACAGCGTAACGTATTTTTACCTACTTTTCCTCATAAGAAATACTCTGAACTGATTTGCAAACCCTGCTAGATTGCAGCCAGGAAAATCCTTAGGTCTATCAAGTCATAATCAGAACACAGTATGAAACAGCATTCATTGTTTATCAGCCATTTTAGGACAAGCTTGCAATGCTTCCCTGAATAATATGCAGTTTATAGCCATGTTCCTCAGCCACAGAGGCATCTATGATTTAGAGTTTTCTTCCTGACAGACAGCTTTGTGAGAGGGCACCATAAGATGACACCACAACACATTTACTTGTTTATAGGGCTTAGAATTCATTCCCAAGAACCTCCTGAGGAATACATTGTTAACAACAAATTTGAAGCACCACCATGAATAGAAATTAATTAGACTGAGTTTTCTTATTTAATATAGGAGTATGTGAATTCCTCTCATGCTAAAATGCATGACCCCATGGCTCAGGGAAGAATGCAAGAATATGTTGCCAAAGGTAGAATGAAGGATAAATATATTAACTTAGTTCTATTCCATATTATATCATAGGAGTCAGGAGTACTACATCAAGCACTACACAGACAAATCCCTCTACTGTTCAGGCAGATTAGTCTGACACTTAACTGGAGCTATGCAGATGAAGTATCTAAGTCATAGGAGCTCCTGCACCACCCCATGACTCGGAGAAAGGCAGCACTCTTGAAAGACCAAAGAAACACACAAGTCTTAAAAACAGGGGCCCTAAAAAACAATATGAGAGAGATTCACAGGGGTATAACAACATACCTCGCAGACTCTGAATCAATCGATCATTTACTGTGATGTTACTCATCAGCATTGCCTGAAAGAAGTAGAACAAAAAATATTGTTTTATTTGTAAAGGACCTGTATTGCCATTATAAACAACACCTACCAAAGCACTTGTAACAAGATCTATTTTTTGTGAAGTGTCACAGTTGAACAAGAACTTTTAGCTGCTTTAGAAATCTGCTATTGCAAACAACAAACATTCATTTTAACTCAGATTTTCCAGTTAATAGGAATAGGGGTGGGAGAAGATATCACTGCACAAATGAAAATAGGAAGAATTTAAAGAAATTTAAAGATACTACAATTGCTTGTTGCTTTATTCTAGTTTAATCTCACAATTGGAGTCACAGTCAGACTTACTGTATTTAATTCTTGAAGGAAGAATACAAGCTCACAGCTCACTATCAATTACCCATCTCAGGAAACAGACCTGCATTCAGGCATGCAAAGACGAACTGTGAAAGCATTTATCATTGAGCATAAAAGAACTCCATGAAAGCAAGGTGAAGCCCTTGCATTGTATCCCTTTTCTATCTTCTCAGTTGCTTTCATGTTGGAGTGGTCTTCTTCCATTCTCTCACTTTGCTCTCCCTCTCATTCTGAAGAGGTAATCAACATACAAACTTGTTTTGTCTATTCTTTCATCAATCTCCATCTACAACTTCTTATACACACAGGTCCCAGATCATCTGAAAACTAACTGAATCATGTCAAGGCTCAGTGAAATTATTCCTGTAAGCCAGATAGTCAAGATAATTCAGATTCATATTCAACATTTAGTAAGACTACAAGAAAGAGATCCAGCGACTCTTCAGAAACAATCCAGTCCACTTAGGAACGTATTTCTTAGGCTTCATTGCCAATTCCCCCATTATCCTTGTCCTGGGAAACCTCAGTGTTCTTCAAGAGTCCCAGATCAGGACACATCAAGCCCCCTGTCTCCCAAAGTTTCTACTCTAGCATCAATGTGTATGTATGACCATACCTGAAAAGATAAGACAGCCTCTATTCTGTCTGCCCAAGTCACCCTGAAACACTGACAACATTGTCAGTGCCTTTTTTCACAAAAGCTACAGTAATAAGAGCCAGTTGATCAGGGGAAGTGCAGCATTCCATCAATCTGAGTGGGCTAGCACGCAGCAGAGTAGATTTGTCTTTGGTTGACCCTTTAAAGAGTCCCACTTCATAGAGGTGGTCATTCAGCTGTTGGTAAGTATTTCTATACACTATATGTACAACTGTTCTGTGAAACCTCAAGAAGAAAGATCTTGCTCCTTTGTTAAAAACAAAAAAGAAAATAAACCAATAATAACAACATATATGTAGGATTGTTGAGTATATCTCCTCCTCCTTTCTCATAGGACAGGTAAATAAAAAATTAATTTGTTTTCAATGGTTTATTGGGGAAAGGAAGTTAATGTTTCCATGAAAATTTCAAGTTTTCCTAATGTGTGAACAATGTAGTCAGGTTGTTTCAGGATTATCACCTTCAGGATGTACAGCATTGGCCATTACCAGAAACTGTCAATGGACTAGAAAAATCAGTATGATAGAGCAATTTTATGTTCCTACAGTTTTTTGTGGGGCTTTGTTGGTTTGGTTGTTTTTTTTTGTTTGGGGGGGGGTTTGGTTGTGCGGTTTTTCTTCTTAAAATGAAACTCCCAAATGCCAGGATCGCTTATGTGACAGTAAAACAGACAAGTGTTATATGTTTTGTACATCAGGACAATAATAACTGTGATTAGCTGAAGAGAAAAAAATTATTTTCCATGTAAAAAAGGTCTCTGAATCACAACAGGGAAAAAAAGAAGTGTGCCTTGGTTTTTCTGGTTTGCATCTAAAACTTTCTTTTGGCAAGGCCACACCTTCCTCCCTGAATGTGTGGGCAAGAGTCCAGGAAAAAACCTGTTAAAATCTAGTTAGCTGTTTAACTTGAGCAGGAAATACTGTTTAATAATTTACAGGATAGTACTTCAACTGCCAGCTTCCAATCTGATTGTATCAATAACATCAGGCCTTCCATTCTTCCTCCTCTCCTTCAAGTGTTAACTAATTTTCACCTTGTGGCTGTAAATTAAGCAAACGTTATTTACTTTTGGGGTTGTATGCAGGTCAAAAATGAAAACTGCTGGGAAGCACTCCGTTCTATTAAGAAACTCACATTTTAAACTCCATTCAGCTCACAAAACAATAGCTATAATCCCCAGGAGTGAAAAATACAGCTTTTGGAAAATCACTGTATCACCATATCAAAACCTGGTGTTCTGTGACAGAGTAACTCTAACCTAGAACCAGCTTGTTGTATTTACAAACACGTCTTGCACAGAAGTCCTTACGACTATCAAAGAGGGGGAAAAAAAAAAAAAATCAGTCTTTTGATTGAAGACAATGCTGTGGACAGTAGGTCTTCAGATACCAAAAATCAAAAGTCACACTTCCACCAGCAGTGAGGGGAAAAAGCTTGCTCCAGCTGTACAGCAATTTTTTAATGAAAAGTGCCAGAGGTTTGTTTATTATTCACTACAGAACATGTCTACATAAGTCTTACTCCACTTAAGAAACACAAAGTTAAAGTTACTGTTTAAAAATAATAAAACATAACACAGAAATACACATCAGGAAGCTCTGAGATAAGTTATTTCAAAGTCTTTGTTTTGAGCACATACTTTGAACTATATAAATGCATTTGATCCGATTAATGCCCAACACTATTCTCCATGAACATATTCCTTGGAGGAATTACTACAATAACTCCTTCAGCATTTGCTACAATCACAAATTAAGCTAACCCAAGCACACTGAACAGACATATGTGCTTTCTAACACTGAAACGTATGTGGTGTATATAAAAGCATAATGAGATATTGCAGCAGAAAAAATAATTAAAACAGCAAAGAATTTGATGAGCATAAACACTGATTTTAAAACTAAAACCTAAGAAAAAAGGGACTTTGCATTCACAAATACAGCACAAAGGAGACAGACGAGCCACAGGATCAGTAACTCAGCTGCTAAGAACAAAACCAACTGTGAATAAAGCAAGATGGGAAGCTAAGATTTATGTACGCAGAAACAACCATCTATAATTAATCAGGGAAAAGCAGGGCACTTATTTCATTATTAACTCAAACTGATTTAAGTCCTTACAGCAAAGAAAAAGAGTGGTTCTGTCTTGCACACTCCCACGGCTCCCCACTACTACGCTGGCATTAGCATGAGAATAACGTTAGCAACACACAGATATTTTAATTGCTGCTCAGTAGTGCTTACCCAAAGGCAAGGACTTTCCCGTTTCCCATGCTCTGCCGGCCAGCAGGTGCACAAGAAACCAGGAGGAAGCTCAGCCAGGTGCCAGCTGTCCCAAACTGGCCAAAAGGATATTCCATACCATAGAACATTGGTACATAAAGTGGGGGAGTTTGCCAGGAGGCACTGATCGTTCCTGGGGGACAGCGTGGGCATCATTCAGCAGGTGCTGAGCAATCAGACTGTGCATCTCTTGTTTCTCCTGGGTTTTAGTCCTCTCTGTCAGTTATCAAACTGTTCTTATCTCAACCCAGAGAGTTTTCTTCAAAAATCTACGGGAAGGTGGGGGGAGTAAGTGGCTGCATGGTTTTTAGTTGCCAGCTGGGGTTAAAACACGACAACTAGCCACAAAACAGCTTTTTCATTCCAGGCCATGAGACTAATGGCTAACTGCATATCAGTATGTGGGGGAAAAGTTCATAAATAAGATTCCAAAGGAAATATTTCTCTTTAAGCTTAATCAGTGTGTGGCACACTTACGTATATTTCAGTGCAGGCACATCAGTTCAAGCAAGCCTTACAACAAATCTCAAGCTCAAAATGGGGGAGACATTGTTCATTTAAATCTATTTCTCACTGAACTGAATTCCATTCAGAAATTGCACTTTTCCCCCATAAACATAAAAAACCCCCACCCAAACAACTAAAGAACACAAAACAAAAACCAACAAAACAAACTAACAACACACCCAACAAAACCCAAACCCAAAACAACACCTCTATTTCTAAAGAGTGATGTTGGCAAAGATCAGAGACTCAACCATGTTTCACAGCCTGTGCTAAAAGCAATCTAGACTCCATGTGTTGTCATGCACATGAGGACATGCACACCATGACCAAGTTTAGCCTTCAAAACTGCAGAAACCACCAAAATTGTGAAGTTAATTTCTTATAATCTCAGCAGAAGAGAGAGGAATTTGAAACACATGAATAAGAAATTCCTTTTACAGGTACAGGGCAACAGCAAGTAGACTGGAGAAACTGAGCCTGTGCAACTACATGTTTAACTAAAACCCAAATAGTAGGCAGCGTAAGCAAAACAAAATCCTATGATATGAGAATATTAATATGACTTCTACAGGTACATCTAGTGCACCTTCCGAATTTTTGTCCATTCATTTAGCTGTGAAGAGGTAGAAATGTTCCAATAGTTAACTCTTAAGCTACATATACTCTAAACTCCCTCTTTTTTGTTCAGCTAGTCTCAGACCATCCTGCTTTTTCTTCCCATCATGTGAAAATATATTTTGAACAAAGGTGATCTTCTAGACTTCTGCTGTACCAGTTATGAGTAAGCATACTGATCTCTCTCGCTAATTTAGTAATTTCATGCTATGGCANACCTTTCTTCTCTCTCCCTGCTGACTACTGTAATCTCTTCTGAGTGGAGTCAACTCCCTGCATACCAATAGGTATTTTGTGTCAGAAGACTGCATCAGGAATTGAAATTTTCCCAGAGGGAGGGGACCAGAGAGCAGCTGTGGCCAGTGTTAAAAGATACTGAGCTACAGGGACAGTGACATGCTTCACATAGAACATACAAACCTTGGCCCTTCTCCTCAGTAAACCAAGATTTGGGTTGGGGAAGAATTATGTAAATCCACATAAAATTACCAACTGCAAAATCATGCTCCTGCAGTTAAAAATAAGAGCTATTAAATGTATTGTTGTCCTGTTATGGTCTTCAAAGAGAATACTGTGGCTATGTACATCCCAGAAGCTGCAAGTCCTGAATAACAATCACAGAGAATATTGTTCTTTAGAAAATTGCTAACAGATTAGAAACAGCCCTTTTGCACTCCTGATTTCTTATCTGTTGTTATCAAACGTTCATGTAAGATTTCTTGGAACTCTTCATTCCATTTCTGTATGGATTTCCAGAAGCCATTTCCTAAATCTACACTAATTCTTAAAAATTCAAGCAGGTTTTTTAAAAGCATACTGGTGACAGCAACGTTTTATACATACTCAGACCTAAGAGAATAATTACAACTGCAATTTTCCAGAATTACATTGCCCCAGTGAACAGTGAGCCCACATGGTATAACAGGTTCAGACTACCTACTTTCTATGCCCTCATCCTTTAAGCAGCACAGAGACAGTTCTACTACAAAAGAAGGCAAATTTAATTCAAAGTGATTACCACACTGCCACTGACTTTTACTGGTGTCTTAGTTTGGTATGAAACTAAATCAGTACCATAATTATTCTGTATTTTATCAGCAGAGTAATAAGACACAGTGAGCAGAGATGAACTGCAATTAAGATGGGTCTCAAATGTTACTTGAGAGTTGCTTTTGGTAAGAAGTCCAGATTGTGAAAATATGCCTCATATATGAATTTATTCTATAGCCAGAAGAACCATAATTTCTTCCTGAAAAGTGGGAGGTTTGAGACAGACCACTCATTCCTACACATCTGCTGAAAGCATTTTCATTTTTCTTTACGAACAGCAACAAGAACTAAGCAAAATCTCATATATGACTCAAAGATGTCTCGTTAGTTACAGAGTTTATATTACTCATAAAACGAGTTGAGAGTCTCAGGATTCGGATTTGCATTCATTCTTCCTGACTAGGTAAATACTTGCTGCTAATCCTCACAGAGTAAATAAAGTTCAGTTCAAGGAGCAAGCTTCCCATAACCAGAAAGGGTGAATTCATTACTTGCCTCCCAGGAATCCCAGATTCCACTGGAATCCATGGAAGCAAAAAATAAGGATATGTGTGTGTGTATAAGACACAAATGTTCGACACACACACATGGATATAGATACACAAAAATAAAAAAGCACTCAGAAACAGTCTTTTCTTATATTCCACGCCCTTCTGTAGAATAACCTCTGATCCTAGACAGTTCCTTCAGATAAAGGTCATTAGTGAGGAGAATTAAGATTTCCCACTCTTGCCTGCCACCATATCAAGAGGCATTCCTGAATTACAGTGGATGAATCCATGCCAACTTGGCTGATGGCATCTTTTGACAAATACACAGCTTTCCAGTAAAACAGCTCTCCCTACTCTTAGAGTTGGAAAACAAACAGCATCTGTGCAGGATATTTGTTTGTGTGTCGCCAGAAAAGCAGGTTTTGAATTTGATGTGAAATGATGCACAGGCACATACACACTCACACACACCCTACCACTTCAGGCTACTGAGACATGCTCTTCTCCAGTCACAAAATGCAGGAGACAGGAAATTAGTCCAACGCACCACTTTCCTAGAGCATCAGCTCCTGGGGTTTCAAAGCAAGCTTCATAGACTATTCCATTACTGAACAACTATTTTAGGGTGATAGAGAGAAATTATCAAAGAAACATGTTTGTCTCAAAAGAATTGGTTTATTATTTCCTTGAAGACTTGGGTGAAGATTATTTCAAAATAAATTAAAGATATGTACCACTGATGAGCATATTCTACCCTCCATCTTTACTCAATTTTTCTTCCTCTAAGTCCTTCAAAGATTAATCTGGTGATAGTTTGCTCAGGCACCACGTTTTGAGCAGTGATCCATTCCCTCACAGTGACCCTGCTAGCTGAAGAGTACCTATTACCATCATGAGTTGTGTCTGTTCAGCCTACTGAAAGTAATAGTCCTGGAAAGATGATCTATAAACTTCAGTGAAGAGACTCTACAGGAGAGGCAATTGAATACTCTCAACTAAATATTTCTGCTAACAGGGAGAAAAGTGGTATTTCTGACTAACAGCCACATTCAAAGCGGTATCAGCAACACATAGGAAAGTGCACAACAAAACAGTTTGCAAGATACTACACAGCAGTAACCATACACACTGCTATTTAAGTAACTATGTTGACATTCTTTACAAAGGACTTCCATCCCCCTGGCAAAGCTGAACTGTCTGGAGCACTGCCACGGAAGTCTAGCCTTCTTATGTCTTCCCAAAATTCTGAATTTTGGAGGCAGAAAGTCAAGGTGCCACAAAATTTGTAATGCATTTAGAAATAAATGTTAACCATTTATGCTTACAAATATATTTGCGAATATATTTATATCTCTTGGTACATGTTCCTTTTTTTCTCGATTTTCAGAACATTAGTATACAGGAAAGAAAGCCAGGGGCCAATCCAAGTTTGGTAACAACAATTTATAGAGGAGTGTTTTATTCAGAAGTGCTGTTACTTGCCCCTTCTAGTATTTCAAAGTTATACAACAAATGCTAACATATGCGTTCAATGTCCGTTTTCTAAATATCACACACTCATAAAATGTTTTGCCACACCAACACTGACTGTATGCCCACCAGCTGGAACACGTGAGCAACATTTTCTGTTCCAGAGTGTGTCTTGGTAAATCAGACTCACAGAAAACTGTTGCTAGAAAAAGCCCTACCTTTTCTTCTTGATGTACTCTGTTGGCATTTTCCATCTGAAAGCTGTGCAAGGACTGGATTTTGTCGATCTGCTGCCGCTGCTTCTCTAGCTCCCCTTGGAATTCATTCTTTTTGAGCTCCACAGCACCCCTCTCCGCTGCCGCCCTGCGGACTTTGCCTTCCAGATCCATGACTCGACCCTGAGGAAGAGCAAATTAGCCAAAGCAAACAGAAACGCTTCCCCCCTGCCAGACTCTTCTCCAGTATATTCAAGGAATAGCAAATTTCACAGCTCTAACAATGCTGATGTCATCAATGTCCTGTGTCAGCCACAGGTACTTGTCACATACAGACACACACATCTCCCCAGTTTTACATAAATTAACAGGAGTGCGTATTTCGTAGAGACTGTCAAAATGTCTGTTAAAGATAGAAAAATGAAAGGCTGCCTCAGTAGTTCAGCTTAAAAAAAAAAAAAAGATTACAGTCTACAATCTTTCTAAAGTATAAGGTCAAACAATTTTTTTAATTTAATCCATACAATTTTGACACCTCTACACTTCCCAGTGTTGATCCTAGACTAACTCCAGGTGAAAACTCACCTCTCAAATCAATCTGTTTTACTGAAAGAGCTAGAAAAGAGTAGAGGGAGGACAACACTGCCCAACTTTTGCATGGACAACTGACATACGACTATTACACAAAGATACATATGAGAAAAATTCATTAATAAACAGAAAATCATCATTCTTTTGACTGCTCAAAGAGCAGCTACAGTCAGGAGAAAATTCAACACCATCACATCCTTACATACAAAGACAAAGACATAAGTTAAGGAATCCAGCCTGATGTTTTCACATTCTTTATCCCTCCTACCCCCCTTCTTTTTTGTAGAATTTACCAATTTAGTAAACCTAAAACTAAAAACCAATTTACTTTTGCAGGACATTGTTTCTAAACATTTTGGGTTAAAACCGTTCTTCAGCACCAACAAAGACTACAAAAATATGCAGGGAGGTGGGGATATCACCAGAATCTACCCAGGTAAAAAGACCTGGCTATCCCAGGTGGATTAAAAATTAGATATAATAAAAACTGTGCATGTTTCAAGACTCCAAGAAAATGGATGAAATCTTCTTACACCATGGTATGTAGCATATTATGACCCACCTACTCTGCTTCTCTGCCACAGAAGGCAAAAAAAGGGAGAGGAGGCAGAGAAAAAAACCAACAAAAAAGACTTGCAGTTTAGGTGGAAGAGCAAGGAAAAGCACTCATTCTGTTTCACTCATAATAGCTGCAAAGTCTTGCCAACAAATGAATGGGTCAACAGAGTGCTTTAGAAGGTCCATCCGTGTCTTCAGCTATGCTATTATTCCATTCAAAGTGCATGACTGTGCAGAAGTGAAGTGATTTTTAGGCTAACCTTGGGACAAATGTACAAGATGGTACAGTACATCAGAGGACTTTTTATCTCTAGGTTACTGAGATAAACTAGGATGGTGGCATATTTTTCTCACTATCAGCTGCTTCATGGCTGTGCAGCAAAACTTTAGCAATATTGACATAGTTAATACCCACTGGTAGGCACCATCCTGACTTCACCAACTTGACTCATATACCCTACTTTGAACAAATACTCCAGAAAGGATTAAAACCCAAGCTCAACAGCCACAAAAAATACAGTTGTCACCAGAAAAATAATTATTCCATTTGACCTGCATGTCGTTCTTCAGAAAGGTTACTAAGAAACAAAAATTCAGATTTTTAGACACTGTTTCTGAATAAACTAGATTTCCTTGTACTTGGAAAGTACGTGTACAATCTTATGGATCATGTAAGAAGACAAATCTAGGGAGATGAGTGTGCTAGTTTTGACTGGGGTAGTGGTAATTTTCTTCACAGTGGCTGGTATGGGGCTGTGTTTTGGATTTGTGTTGAACACAGAGTTGATAATATAGATATGTTTTTGTTATCGCTGAGTAGGGCTTGCAAGAACCAAGGCCTTTTCTGCTTTTTGTACTACCACGATGGTGAGGAGTTTTGGGGTGCTTGGGAGGCTGGGAGGGGACAAAAAACAGAGGACAGCATTTGTCCCATCTTTAACCTGAAACAGCAGAAGACAGCTGAATGCTTTGTGTGAGCAGAAGTAACAAGTATCACACATGCGAGTGTGTTGAAGTTTGGGGTTCCTCTCACATACAAATAGACATCCCTTCTATTCCCTCAGTCTCCCACCACTGATAAGCAACAACTGTAATATTTGTCAAAGTTCCACCAATAAGCTGAAGCTCCTGGATTGCCATATGCAGGAGAAGCATCCTTCTTATTAACCACACAAGTACAAAGTGACACGTAGAGCAAAAGGAACATTACCTGCAGATCCATGCTGCGAGAACTTGCAATCCAGTAATTGAAACCCAAAACAATGATGCACGCCACGAGTGCAGCCACGAGGAGTGGTGGAGACTTCATCCCACGGCAGCTGTTTCCTAGTCCTACCATTTCAAGAAAAAAACAAATCCAAAGAACCACAGCAAGCGTGGAAACCTGCAAATTAAAAACGACACATCATACTGCATCCCCCACTAGAGCTATTTTATACACACAATAAAACTTTACTTGTAATAATGTAACAGCTCTCAGCTGACAAGCAAGGAAGGTAAATGTGTTAGTCTTGACCTGTCTAGGTATTTTCATCCAAAAGACAAAGAAAGGTCATCACACACTATAAACTTCACATGGTGTTGAGGAGGATGTCTTGAATACTCCTAACAATATGGGAGAACCAGCCATCCTTTTATCATACATTCTACCCAGAAAGCTAAGTAGAAAACACTGGGCTACAGATAGAGGATAAATTCCTTTTTACCTAATTTAGTCAGAAAATTAACTTAGTCTTGCTGTTTGAGGAGTAATTTGCACTTTGCTTCCTAAAATTGGGCAGTTTCAACTTATTTTATCTGATATTACCATTTTAACTTCTTGTTTCCAAATTCGTAAATAAATAAGTAAATCAGATTGAACCAAATTACTTAAAGGATAATCTAAAACTAAAAACTGCAGACCCATTGATTTCCATGCTAAATTGCATTAAGTCTTCTCAGTTTTGATACTTGGCTGCTTTCTCTGCTCCAAACAGAAAATAAATAACAAATGAGCAGTACCAGGGATACTACTGGTTGTTATTGTGTTATTTCTATAAAATAATAATCTATTTCTATATGTGTTATTTCCATGAAATAGCCCATCTTAAAAGATGGGCAGGGCAAAGGCCAGATGCAAATCTCTATGAGATAGGCTGTATTCATTTTATGATGTGGTAAACTCTGGTCTTAATAAGCCTAATGGCACCTAGCTTCATGAATCCTCAAACTCCTCTGGGAATCTTGGCCACAGTTTGGAGAAGATTGCTCCCTTACAAAATGAGATGAACCTTTCTTCCTTCTGCACTCCTGCAGACAAAAGACAGCAAACATATATGCATCACAAGACAGTAGCTATATCTAAAATAGGTACATTGACTGGTAATATATTGTACAATCTCTCAAGGTGCACGCTCTTAAGTAAATCAACCTCTTCCCTGAAGTTGCAATGCACATGTTGCAATGTTTTAAAAGTTAACAAATGGTAGCAACTCTCAAAGGATTTACATGTGAACATACACTGTAAACACAGGGGAAGACTGTGATGCCAGCACTTCACAGGTACCAGAAATGCGGATTTTACTGTACGGCCAGCACTTAAGTTCTTCAACAGCTCACCTATACTTAAGAGTGCACATGCATCCTCTGCAAAATTCCGTCTTTGCAGTCAAGATATAATCCATCTTCTCCTCTTTTCTCAGCAGGCAGTGTACAATACTGCCAGACTCATGGAGGTTTCAAATCTGTGTGTTCATTTGAAAAGTTTGCCAATTGGTATTTGGGGATGGAGTATATAGAGTATATAAGAGTAAAACGAAGCTTCCTGAAAATGTTGCCTCTTCATACACACACACAAACACGCCACAAAACAATCCAAAAAAAGCATGCAAAAAAGTCTGACAACTAAGACTTGTGTTTCCTGCCTAAAGGAAACCTTAGCTAAGGAGCAAACGGACACATGCAGCACAGCTCCAGTGGCCACCCACAGGGCCATATACAGATGAGATAAGGTCAACACTAAAAAGCAAAGGCATAGAGAGGAACCAAGCTTATTTTTTTTCTTGCAAAGCAAAAAATCAAGATGCAGTATATTAAAACAGACACAGAGATATGCACAAATTTCCAATAGAAAGCTAAGAATTGCAGAAACACATACATCTTACAAAGACTATTTTCCTGCTGTGCCATCCTAAGAGGAGCAACTGAGAAGTACAGAGTTACCTAGCCTTACACATGATCCCTGAAAACCAAGAACCACAGATCTCCAGACTAGCAAAAATGACACAACAAAGGGCATGATCAGCACCATCACATCAGCTAAGAACAAGGGAATTGATTTACTTCTGTGTACCAGAATAAAATACTGTATTTCAAAAAACGTCTGTCAGAACCTGTCATGAAGTCATCCGTATCCTGTTCTTTGCTGTTAAGTTGGTACACTTGAAAACATGGAAAAACTACTAAACATAGCACTGCAAGATGTAATGCATCATTCCAAATGTTACTCGAATAAAATAACTAGTATTTTCCTCATACCTGTCAGAAACAGAGAAAATGGTCCACATTATCAGCAGTAACAGCCTGCACTGGAATTTATTTAGTGGATAAATTTATGGGACTAGCTGTTCAGCTCAAAAGTTTTCAGAGGTAAAGCAACTATATTGTTCAAAGAATGATTAGTTCACCCTGCAGCTTGAAACACAGGCACAAAATAGTGTTAAAAAAATGTCAATAAACCCAGATAGTACACAAATCTGGCAGCATTAGCATCTTTTCTGCTGTTTTCAGCTATAAAAAACAAACAGGCAAGAAAGCGCTGATTTCACTAAAGCATGTTTGACTTCAATACATTGCTCTTTCTAGAAAAGCCAGTGTTATTTGCCTTTAAATAATTTACATTAAATAGGAATACATTTTTATACTGTACAGAAGGAAAAGGAAGAGGAAAGACATGAAAGACACAGAAGGATCTTCCATTCGCATAGTGCAGACCCAAAACTTCACCTCAATTGCAATATTGATATTCCCTCTCTCACCAGTTTAGAAATAAAAACTGTCTAACCTTCTGCCATGAATATACACACTCACATAGTTTGGAGGAGAGATAAGCAAATCAGCTCGATAAGCACATTTACATGAAAATGTGTTTGCACATGCTGTATTCCAGGAAACATCTGGCCTGTCACAGTTATTTGAGTTGAATTTAAAATAAGTTTCTGATTTTACGGGTAAGAAAGTAATTTCACTGAACATGAAAGAATCCATCTTTCACCAATGTCCACAGCAGATGTAAAAATAAGCACATGCATAAAATTCCTGACTTCTGAACAGCAGATTTCATCCTTCTGCTTTGCCAGCCTAGTGGTGCTTCACTAAGATGGAGATGTTTTAGACTCTGAGATACTCAAGCAATTTAACATACAGCATACTTTTACTTCCCACATTAATCTGCCATCAGTCTGAGCAACTCCTTCTTTCACAATATGCAGCCGAAGTAGGAGAGCTGGTATCCAGCAATCTTCCACTACAGATAAGTAACAACCTTGCCAACCAAGCCTCGAGACTAACACATTAGAGGTAAAGACAAAACAAAATGCTGCATTTCAGACCCCCAGAAGGAAAGCCAAGTCTCTCTGCTCATCGGGTCCAGCTCTGTGTACTTCCATAAGACCTGCTGAGCAGGAACATCCAGAACAGGTGAAAGATTCAGTAGACACACAGCAGGCAGAATAGCAAAAACATTCCCAGCACACCTGCCTCTGCCAATCAATCACCTCCTCTGCCACTCAGCTACTGCATGGTACAAACCCAGAACAAGCCAGAGCAGCATGTAAAGACCAAGTGCAGATGAAGCAGCCACTGAAAACTGAAGGCACACCTTCTTGGAGACTGGAGTACCTGGAACTCTGAGTAAGGACAAAGCCTTACTAAAACCCCTGTAAGAGCCATAACCAGAGACAAGAAAAAAAAAAAAAAGGCAAAAAAGTTCCAACAACTGAGCTGAGGGCTAATGCACAGCACAGAGGTCACACAATCCCATCCCAACCAGACTGGACCAGAATGAGGAAACCCTCAAGGGAATCCCCGAGACAGACAGTGGTGTCATCCCCACCTGTTGCAGGTTCCTCTCCAACTTCCCAGTGAGCTCCTGGAAGTAACTGCTGCCTTTTCAGATATTGTCAAGAAATTCTTATGTCTGACTGCTTGAATAAAGGCATACTGGATTAACCAAGCAAGTTAATCAAAACTTCTTCCATTGACAAGTTAGTTAGTTATACCCAGACACAACTAAATCAGACTAAAAGGTACTAGAAACTGGGTCTTATTAAAAAAAAAAGTTAAATTAAATTGTAAAAATAAGTCGTTCTTAAAAAAGTGAATCAGAGAGCAAACATTTGTGTGCTCAGTCTTGCAAAAAAAAAGGTGACTGTTTGTGGGTGGGTGGAAATGGAGTGCTGACAAAAATGAGTCAAAACTTTTCAATTTTCATTTTCTAAGAGGTTAATACACAGTAGCGATTATCCTTGAAAGATAAATCCACTTGGTTCTCACCCACAGCAAGACATTACTTAAAAGTACCACTATTTACAGCCACAAGGTGAGAACCAGTTAAAGCCAGCAGCAATCTTTATTCTTTCAAGAATATTTGTATATTCATTTGTATATTCATTATACAGATGATACACAGGGGTCAGGAACTGTACACTGTCACAAAACACAGCACACAGATTTCTTATCATCCTCTGCAGCAACATTGTCTGGGGGTGGTTTTTCTTTTCAAATTTGCAAGTCAAAAGATGTCAAACAAACATTTTTCCAATGGAGATTTAAAGTTTCTGCACTGAACTCAAGCCTGCTGACCACAAACTTCCTATATGCCTTTCACAAGGATTTACAAACTGCAGAAAAAAAGAAAAAAACCCACCCTGAAACCCAGCAACAGCCACTATTCAAACTTCCATACTTTGGATGACTGGTTCACTTTAAAGGGTCGTCCACGAAAAAAAAAAAATTAAAATTTCAAAAACATATGCCACTGAACGTCACTGAGTCACGATGTACCCAAATTATCAAGTTACACTTTTCACAGGAACAGGAAGGGACGGACATTTTTCACCACAACATATTCGGCAACTGCACTCTCATCCTGCTCAGGAATAATCATTTAAGTCAATTCAGATCTCAGGTCTATCTTTTCTAATGCATTTTAAACCAGAAGTAACAGATCAGGAGAATATGAAAACATTAAAAATGCACTGGCTGTCCAAGGAAAGGGTGATTGTTACCACTCGTCCACTAACTATTTTTCAGCTCAAGAAGTCTCTCTTCTTTCAAAAAAAACCAACTTTACAAGAAGCTAATAAACAAACACCCTCAATGCCCTTTACCTGATTAAAGAGAATTCCCAAACAGACACTAGAGGTTTAAGGTAGTTATCCATTCTGATGACAGAAGTTGGGTAACCAAAAATAACTTGACAAAATCTTCTAGAATACCTGGACATGTTTCTGGACATGATGCCTAGGTGTACTTTTAAAAAACAGTACTATCACCTGAAAATACTGTGTATGAAAACAAAATTAAACTAGCAAACTTATACACCTGAACTATCTCAACAGTTAGTCCACTTATTTTTCTGAAAAAATGTTGTTGCCAGTATTTTTCCCATACAACATGAACTAGCTTGTTAAAAATCACAATTAATAGGACACCCACTTATCTTAAGCCAAGATTAGGAAACCGAGTACAGTAAGTTTAGATATGTGATGAGAAACCCACTAAATTACTACCATTTCCCCACCACTGCAAAACTACACACTGGTTTCACTGTAAAACCAGTGCAGATCTCCCACTAGAGGAAAAAAAATTCAACATTACAAATAGTTCTTTAAGAGCAAAGTGCTGTTAAGATGCAAGATAGAAGGCCATTCAAAAAGAGTCAACTCAAGAGCAAGATTAACTAAAAACCTGATCAACTCCTTCCATCTTTCAAGCTGACAAGGGAATGCAATCAAGTAAAGCAAGGCAAACCTCCCGGGTGCAGGTGATAAACACAGTGCTCACAGTGTACCCAACAGCCGAACCAAAATTTCTGAGGAGGCAGTGGTAACACTTTTCCAAGCAGTAGCGGGAAGGCCTCACGAACTTGTGAAAAGCCATCAGTCCCCAGAGCAGGGTAAGGCCTCCACACCTTTGCCCACAACGAAAGCAGGGCGCAGGCTGCCGCAGAGCCGGCTCGGAAGGAGGAGGAGGACGGTGAACAGTCTCAGGTCACGGCCCTGGCTGGGAGAGACCTCGGAAGGCTACCTAATCCGACCCTTCCCGGGAAGGGGTATCTCACACCTGCATTGATTTCTAACATTATTATTTCTACCTCCGCTGCGAATATTCAAAGATGTTTCGGGCTCAAGACGCTAAAGAGGGAAGGCTGAAGAAACAAGAAAACGTACCGTAATTAAATGCTATCA
>VZRJ01010374.1:0-78760 GCA_013397565.1 Ptilonorhynchus violaceus
TTCCCTTTTTTCTTTTCCCTTTTATTTATTTTTATATCCATACGTATTTCCCATTTCCCTTTTTTTTTGTTTCCTCTTTCCTTTTCCCTTTATTTTTCCTATTTAAATACATACACTTTTTCCTTCTCTCTTTTTTTTTCCCCTTCCTTTTTTCTTTTTAATCCCCCTTTTTCTCCTGCTGCCTTCCCTCTCCTTCCCTTCCCTCCTGGGCCAGGTTGGCAACACCCCAGCCATGAGCTCATGCTCCCGGCTGGATCCCGGATCTGCGTGGGAGGCAGGGAGACGCTGCTCAGCCTGGCCACAGTTGGGGGCTGTGGGGGCTGATCCCGATATCCAAGTGCTCTTTTTGCTGGTGGCTCTGGGAAGGGATGGCAAAATTCAGATGCAGCCTGATCTTGGGGTTCAGTCCTGGCTTCTGGATGGGGGAGTGCCAGGGAAAAGCGAAGGGATTGCGCTGTCTGGTTTGGGATAACCATCTCAATCCATTTACAAGTGGCTTTCCAACCTATCCATAAACATCCAGCGACACTCCTTGGGATAAGTGTGTGCTCGTTTCAAAAATGCAAATATTTATCTCCTTAAACATGCCCTGCTTCAAATCCAGAGGTGCCAGTTGTGTCTGAGAGCAAAAGTTCCCAGCGGGACTCTCTGCCGAGGCCAGAGGGGGTGAAACTGTGGTGCAGGAGCCTGTTGGACCTTCAGGGAAAATCCATGACCTGTGGAGAAGAGTTGTGCTTTGTGCTTCCCAACTCTGAGCTTCCCATTGAATGGGAAGCTCATTGCAAGCCTGCAACTCCCTGGAGCCAGGTGGGATTGGCCTCTTCTCCCAGGGAACGAGGGACAGGACAAGAGGAAACAGCCCCAAGCTGTGCCAGGGGAGGGTCAGGTTGGACATCTGAAAGAATTTCTTCATGGAAGGGGTGGTCAGGGCATTGGAATGGGCTGCTCAGAGAGTGGTGGAGTCCCCATCCCTGGAGGTGTCCAAGGAATGCCTGGACGTGGCACTCGGTGCTCGAGGCTGGTGACAAGGTGGGGTCAAGGCTGGACTTGATGGTCTCGGAGTTCTTTTCCAACCTTTATGACTTTTTCCAACCTTAATGATTCCATGATACGCTGCTTGGCCACTGCAGCGCTGCCTTTCCAGCTCTTCCAAAGTCCAGCATGGGCTGCTAGCAACATTCCCAGAGCTTTACAGCTGGGAAATAGCAGCGACCTCCTGAGAGAGCCTGATGTCACAAGACTTTTCAGCCTGATTTCCAGAGCAGTGGTCTGGATGTGCTTCAAGCTTCTGCCTGCTTTTTCCAAGCAGGGTTGTTTTTTGGGATTTTTGCCTCTTTTTTTTTTTTTTGTAGACTCTCCCTTCCCCAGCTCTCAGACCTTCTTGTGCAATCGGTGTCCCACCGTAGCCACGTCTGGGAGCGACGCAGAGATTTCCTGAGAGCGCTGCCGTGGAAATGCCTGAGATTTTCTGGTGCGGATGGACACGTAGGGAAGGAGGAGGGAGCCATTTAGGAGGTGCATTTTCTGCAGAAAGAAACCCTTTCTGCTCCTCCCTCTGTGCTCTGCACCTGCCACGGGGCTTTTCACCCCATGGTACCCCGGAACCGAGGGAAGGCTCCAACCTTCACCGCTGCGCCAACTTTTTGTGGCTACTTTGTCCCTCTGGCAGGTCGGGGGCTTGGAATCGTGTCTGGGAGCTCTCCCTGCCTGCTGGAAATGCCAAGGGGAGCAAAGGCCTGGTGAAAACTCCCGGGGAGGTGGTGGATTTTGGCAGTGGGCTCATCCCGTGCTCCTGCTGAGGCTGGGAAAACTCATCACAGCCACCTCTGGCATGCCCCGAGGAGTTCAGCGGGATGCAGAGTTGTAGGGCACGGAGCAAGGGAAACCCCCTGGCAGGAGGGCTGGAATTAGATGGTCTTTAAGGTCCCTTCCAACCCAAACCCTCCTGTGATCCCGTGAGTCAGGATGAGCTCCCCCTGCACAGGGAAACCCATCTGGGAAAAGGTTGGAGAGCCCACGCTGCATCACGGACATCCAGGGATCAACACAGCCCCTTTGGAAAAGCATTCCCTGCCACGGGCTGTCAAAGACAATGTGCAGGGGTGGGGGATGTTCTCCTCCCCATCCTTACGTGACCACCAGCACCAGGCATTCCCGGGATGGGACACAGCTGCAGGGACAATGCGCGGGGCTGCCCAGAGTACAGCCTGCTCTTTTGCAAGGAGCTTGGCTCCTCACTGCAAGCAAAACCGCCTCTTTATTCCCAAAAACGAGATTAAAAGAAGGAGGCAGCGTTCCAGCTGCTGCCTGTTGCAGCAGCAGGAGGGGAGGGGTGGAAGGGACGAGCAGTTTTCAGTCTTCCCAAGCAGTGGATGCTCCAGATGCCAGGGGCAGAACTGGGAGCTGAGAGTGGGGGGGCTTTGGATGGAGGGGAGTCAAATGGACTAGGGATTAAAAAAGGTGTTAAGTGCAGGTGATGGTTGCTGGTTCCTGAAGCAGGGGGGAGCTGCAAGCCCTAGTTGGGAAGTGTCACCATCCCTTTCCCTATGTCCACACCCCTTCCCAAGGCAGCTTGTGGGACAGGAAAATGGGGCAGAGGTGGCTTTGGTCAGATTGGGGGAGAAAATGCTGAAATTGTGAGGTAACCCTCAAGTCAGACTCATTGAATCACAGAATATCCAGAGCTGGAAGGAACCCATGGGGATCATCCAGTCCAACCCCTGGCCCTGCACAGACACCCCAACAATCCCACCCTGCACCTGAGAGCGTTGTCCAAATGTTCCTGGGGCTCTGACAGCCTTGGGACTGTGACCATTCCTTGGGGAGCCTGTTCAGTGCCCCACCACCCTCTGGGGGAAGAACCTTTTCCCAATATCCAGCCCTGACACAGCTCCAGCCGTTCCCTCTGGCGCTGTCCTTGGTCACAGAGGGCAGAGATGGGAGCAGCCCCCAGGGAGGTCTGACCTCAATCTCCTCATCAGGCTGTTTAATCTGGGATTAACCCCATCCCTGCTGGCTCGTGCCCTACACAGCCATCACACCTGGCTTCCCACTTCCAGGAGGGAGATGGCTTTAATCCCAAGCACTTCAGATCTCGTTAAGCTCTTCCAAACTGCTGGTGTTTTTCTAGGATTTAACAAGGCTTTTGCACTTGGGTGCTACACCCGGCTCACCCGCCCTGTCCTGCTGGGAAGGGGGCAAAAAGGGGCTCCTTGGGCTGTGCTGGGAGGGTGCTCTGACTTGGAAAACTTCAAGAAATATTCCCCAGAATGGGAAGAGAATTCTAATTCTCCTTGCTGCTTTTAATCCCAGGCTGACACCTCCAGCCTGCAGGCTTTGAAGGTAGGGAGAGGGGGTGCAGCTTCTGCCTTTCTCCCGTGGCTGCTTCGATCCTGGGGGGAGAAATAGCATTCAACAATCCATCCTGAGGGAGAAATGGCATTGAATATAATGCTCCTGCCAGTGTGGGACCATCTGCAGGGCTGAGCTGCTTTAGGAGGCCAAGGAAAATGAGATTTTGAGGGGTTATTTTGGAAAAGACTTCAGAATCAACTGGCAACTTTTTGCTGTGTGTCAAACTGTCAGGTGTTTTATCCAAAAGCCTGCATAACTCCAAGCACTGGGATCCAGGGAGCTGGATGTTTCACCCAGCGAGCCGTGCAGGGACCCCGGCACCTGGGGCAGGATTTTGGCTTTTCCAAAATGATTTCTCATTTCTAGCAGCCTTAAAAAAAAAAAAAAAAAAGTGAACTGGGGCGAAACGCAATGCCACGAGTTGTGTGGAGCTGTGGGAAAGGTCAGGCTCACTTCATCTAACCCTCCTGCTGCAAAACTCCTCTTTTAAAACCACTTTACTTAGAAAACCATTCTCGTCCCCAGAATCACCAGATTTCCAGGGAAAAATGTGTGAGCAGTGAGTGAGGGTATTTAGCTTGCCTTTCCAAATGGCACCAGTTGAAACTTTTAGCTGCTGGACAGCGAGTGGTAATGCTGTCATCCCAGATTTACCATCAGTAAACAGAAGGATGTTCTAAGGGCTGGAGCAGGGGAAGCAGCAGGGGAGCCTGGAATCCCAACAGCGTAGAGGAGCAGCCACAGTGCTCCACTTACTTCCAAAGGCTGTGTCATGCCCTCTGCAGAATTCCAGTCAACCTAATGCAATGCTCATTTTTTTTCATCAGCCTCCATCGCAGCCTCCCCATCTGCCGAATTAATCACTGCTGGAAAGCCAGAGGAGTATTTAAGAAATAACAAACTACTGATTTTGTCCCTAGCAACCTTTTTTTTTTTTTTGTCAGGCCTTTCAGTTCCACTGCAGTTCATTGAGCACGCTCACAATCTTGCAGAGCCCATTTATAAGCCATAAATATATATTTTATATATATATATATAAACACACATGCTTAAGTAATTTCTGCCTTTATTCAAGAGGTTATTTGGCCTTTGCCCACTAGGATGCTCCCATCTCAGAGGAGATCCCCAGCAGCACACTGGGGTGTGGTCATCCCAGGTTTGGAACCTAAATTTGGTGACTGAGAGCTGGAGGTTATTCCTAGAGCGTTTCCCTGGCTGCAAGGCATGGAGCTAGGAGTTTGGGGATCAGAGAATCACAGAATGGTTTGGCTTGGGAAGGGTTGCATTAAAGCTCATCCCATTCCACCCCTTGACATGGTCAAGGACACTTTCCACTATCCCAGGTTGCTCCAAGCCCTGTCCAACCTTGGACACTTCCAGAGATGGGGCAGCCACAGCTTCTCTGGGCAACCTGTGCCAGGGCCTCCCCACCCTCACAGGGAAAAATTCCTTCCTGATATCCAATCTAAACCTGCTCTCTTTCACTTTAGATTCATTCCCCTTTGTCCTGTCACTCCATCCTTTGTAAATAGTCTTTTTCCATCTTTATTGCAGGCTCCTTTCAGGTGATGGAAGGCCAAAATTAGGTCACCCCAAAGCCACCTTTTCTCCAGGCTGAACCATCCCAATTCTCCCAGCCTTTCCTCACAGCAGAGCTGCTCCATCCCTCTGATCATCTTGGTGCCTCCTCTGGACTCGCTCCAACACCTCCATTTCCTTCCCATCCGGGCGACCCCAGAGCTGGACACAGCACTCCCCATTTTGTGTCTCTCCCTCAGCAGACCATTCCCAAAAGCTTTTCCTCACGGGTGGCCCCGGGATGGCCAAGCAGCACCCACCACTCTCCCACATCCTCCTCCCCGGGTGGTAAAAACCCCAAAAGATGTGTCTGAACCTCCTGCCCTTGGGCACAGCCGAAGGCTCACGCTCAGCCCCCTGCCCGGGTTTGTATCTTTATAATTCCAGGTTTTTCAGGAGCGGCTCGGTGAGCTCATCGCTTTTACTTCGGCGCGGTCGCCTCGGCGACGGAGGCAGAAACAAAACACAGAGCCCGGCACAGGCGAAGTTTCCTGGCTGCTCCTCCTGCGCTTTTCCTCCACGCGCCGGCTTTGGGAGGCAGCGGGGCGGCCGCTTCATGGAAACTCCAGCGTCTTTCCCTCTCCCCCGTCTGCTCCCCCGTCTCCGCGGCCACGGAGATAAAGGCTGGACATCTGGTTCGGATCTGCTCTGTTTAACCAAATAATAATAAAAAAAAAAAAAAAGCCGCGCTCCTGCTGTCCCATAAATCATCCCGCAGCCGGGGCTGTTTATCCCGCCACGTCCCGTGGAGCCCCGGGGTTGGTTTTTGGGAAGGCTGCGCTTCCAGAGAGCTGCCTGCTGCCATTCCGAGCGATCCCCGGCCACTGGGAGAGGCCTGAGGAGTTTAAAGTTATCATGGAGTAGGGTCTCGGGGTTTAAATCCGTCCGGGATGCTGGTCCCGGGTCAGATCAGCTCGCGGGAATGGTGCTTGCTCCTGGTGAGCTCCCTGCCAGGTGCAGCTCCCTGCCCCAAAGAGCTTATGGGGCTATAAGACATAGGCAGAAAGCAATTGAGCACCTAGAAAATCTAGGATCTTCCAAATCCCCTTCCCTCAGTGTATCATTTCCACCTTACTCCGAGGTTTAGTGGTTTTGGGGTTGGGAGTTGCAGTATTTCCATCCCACGAGCAGCAGACCCCCGGCCAAGGAAATGCCCACACTTCAGTCCCAGTTATCCAGAGATCCCCTGCTGCAGGCTCAGCTGCTCCAAGTTTATCTGCATCTCTGCTGAAGCACTTGGATCCAGTCCTAATTTCCAGGAACGCCCGGCGTGGAAGAAGTCGTTTTCCTTGAACTCCTGACCTTGCAATGTCAACACTGGCCGTGTAGGGCATTGCTGGAAAACCCAGGAAGGCTCTGGGCAGGTACATGTGCACATCTATAGGCTTCTAGGCTGGCTCCTTTTACTGGTGTAATAAATTCAGTACTGGCTAATAAAATGTGTCAGAGCCGCTTTGCCTCTCCTTGTAAAGGTCTCCCAAAAAGGCTGTGATTAAATGCAAAGCTGCAGCATGGAGGGAACCTAACCAGGCATTAAATGATGATGCTGTCCTAAATTTAAGGGCCTGGCTTCAGTGTTTGACCCTAGGACACATCCTGCTCATCATTTTTATGACACCACCAGTACCATAAGAGGTTGTGTCTCTGCTCTGGGGTCGAACCCTGCAGTTTGCACCAGCAGGCTCGTAGCTCCCTGGCCTCTGAGTGCAGCACAGTCATCCTAAATCCTCTGGGTTTCAGCTGGAGAGAGTGGGATTTGAGAGGGACTATCTGTAATAGTTTGTCCCAGGGCCTGTCCACCATCACTCTGTAGGGAGGAGGTGTGGGTGCAGCAGGGGATGCAGGATTTTGTGGCTTCTTCTGTGCAGCCTGACTGTGAAATACTCTGTGAGGAAGGTCCTTGGTGAAATAAGAGCTGATTGTACCTCACCCATCTCCCTTCAGGAGATCATCCCCCTTCCCTGAAGGGGGCCTTCGAGAAGAGGACAGGATAAGGGGGAATGAATTCAAACTGACACAGAGTTTAGATTGGATATTGGGAGGAAATTCTTCCCTGTGAGGGTGGGGAGACCCTGGCACAGGCTGCCCAGAGAAGCTGTGGCTGCCCCATCCCTGGAAGTGTTCAAGGCCAGGTTGGATGGGGCTTGGAGCGACCTGGGATGGTGGAAGGTGTCCCTGCCCATGGGCAGGGGGTTGGGACAAGATGAGTTTTGAGGTCCCTTCCAACCCGGGCCATTCTGTGATTGGGACAGAATTAGCACTCGCATGTGAAGACAAAACATTAAATTCAAGGCTCACTTGGACTTTATGCAAAGCAGGGTCAACTCAACCTACATCAGCCCTGTGAAGGTTTCCCTGACCTGTTCCTGGAAAACTCCAGAGACTGAGAGCGATTCCAGTGACACCCTTTTACTCCACAACGTGCCCTCGGCTGGTGGGGAATTTCTAGGCTGGAGTCCTGCTTTTATGTCATCGCTGTCCCACTCCCGGGTGTGAGACTCAGGCCGTACCTTTCAAAGCAAGGCATTTCTGATGCAGGAGGCGACGCCTGCAGAAGAAATCCCGCCTAAGGGGGAGTCAGAGGCCACCCCAAAAGCGGCAGGGCAGGGATCTCGGGGCTGCCCGCCGGCAGCCGGGAGCGGAGCGCGGGGCCCGGGCCAGGCCGGGCTATTTTTACTCGCGGTCTGGTCCCGCAGCCACGCTGGCAGATGTGCTCCCAGCTGCAATGACTTCCATGTGCAGCCCCTCGTGGCCGCTGGACGCGGGCCCGGGGCGTAACGCGCTTCCTTACAAGGCTCTGGAGGCGCCTGCAACGCCCCGGGGGTGGGAGGGGGACGAGGGGCCCCTTCCCCAGCTCCCTTCTCCCACCCTTGGCATCCTGGAGGGCTGCACGGGCCCGCGGAAAGCGGCTTTCCCGGGAAGCGGAGGCGGCGCGCGCGCTGGGAAAAGCTGTCCCGCGCTGCGGAGGGGTGGGAGGACGGAGGGAAGGATCGCTTTAACCCAAGTGCGGCTTTTATACCCTGTGAGAGCAGAAAAGGGAGCACGGTGAGGTGCAGGACAGGCTCCTGTGTCCTCCAGAGCCGCTGCAAGAGCCAGTTGCAATAATAAGTAAATAAATAAATAACATTTACCCCTTACTCTCTTTTAATGAAGCCCTTGTGGCGTGCTGGGGGATAGGTGCCAAATAAACAGTCCAGTGTTCCTCTTCCCCAGTGCAGCTGCCACGGCTTGGCTCATCCCCAGCCGAGCCGTCCCCTGTCCCCACACGAGCGGCTCGGTGCTGAAGGGAAGTTTTGGGATCTGGGCTGCTCTGCGCGCCAAGAATGGGAGGCCTAAACTGTGAATCCCCACGAGGACGAAGCCCAGAGCAGCCCTGCGAGCTCCGCTTGCCCCCTGGACGAGTCAGGGTGAGGCTCTTGGAACCCTGTGGATCGTGTGCAGCGCTGAACAGGGAGCCTGAAGTGTCAGACCAGCTTAGTTTAGTCTTGTAAATGGTGTTCTGGAGGGCAAATCATCCTGTTGGGAAGGTGCTTCCAAAGGCATCCTTGTTGTGTGTACAACACATGGAACATCTCCTGTTGTGGTACTTGGAGAACCACCTGAAGTGCTTCAGAAAGCAGCAGGAGAGCACCAGGTTGTCTTCTCCTCTTGACAGCCCCACCCTGACCCATGGAAGAACACCTGGATAAGCCCTAAACTGTAAGGAGCCCTGGGCATCCTTTCCAGGATTTAACCAATGCAACCCAGCTCTCCAGAAGTCAATGCCCGCTCCCTGTGGACCTGCCCTGCTTTTGATGTTCCAGCTGCCCTCTCCCTGCCATGTGCCTGCAAGGCTCCATTCTTCCTTCCAGGCCATGGGAAGTGTTATCAAGCCCTGCCAACAGAGCCTGGAGGAAATTGAGGGCATCAGCCCCAAGCCCAAAGCTGCCCTGTGGTCTGGGACAGCCATGTTCATCTGCTTCGTGCTTCCAGCGGGAATTTTGGAAGGGGCAGGGAAATGTGCATCATTTCTGGGAATTTTAGCTTCCTTGGGTGAGCTCAGATAAGGACAGGAAGGGTAAAAATCCTGGCTCTGGACAGCAGAGGAGACACATGAAAATACTTACGGGGTCACTGAGTCACACAGGTTGGAAGGGACACCCAGGGCTGCCTGAGGCCAAGTTGCTCCATGCCATGTCCAGCTGAGTTTAAATTCCTTCAGGGTGGAGATTTCACAACCAAGGCGTCTCTGATTTCCAAGATTTCCACCTTTTTCCAAGCTGGAAATCTCCAGGTTGCCAGCAGCCTCTCAGTGCTGTGTCCCCTCAATATCCGTGCTACATTTATCCTCCCTTTGAGGCACAGTGGGATTCCCTCCCAAATAATTGCTTTCCAGACCCCGGGAAATGACTCCACTGACACCCACCGTGGCTTTAACAAAGACAAACCCGTGAGTTTCTCAAAACCTCCATTAGACTTTATTTAAAAGTTCTTTGTATAGACTTCCTGACACGGAATCCACAATAAAAATAAAATCCCCCTCCCGCCCGCTGCTCCCCCCTCCCCGAATTGCTTTGCTTTGTGTTTTGTAAAACGTACAGCATCAGAAGAATGCCAGAGGCATCCTACACCACAATTTAAAGATTTGTCAACTGAGGCCTTGGTCCCAGCAGTGCATTTGCATTCGGAAACTTTGCTTCCTTTTCCTTGCTAGTTCGGTTGGCCACGTGTGGTACAAATGCATACAAGTTTGAGATCTAATCCAGCGAAAGGAGAAAAAAAAATAAAAATAAAAGAGGGAGAGTGAAAATGGAACCACTGGTTTATCAGAATCAGCCACTCTCTTACACAAAGGCTTCCCCTGTAAAGTTATGCTCAGTTATGAGAAGGATAAAAGCAAGCAGGTAACAAGTTGCAGTGAAATTATTATGATCCTTTCTTTTTTTTGACTCATTTTTATGGTGCCTTCGATAGGCAAACTGCCAGAATCAGGGGGAAAAAAGGCTAATTTAGAGACACGTTGAGAGACAATAACGATCTGCACTTAGGTAAATATTTGGCAATGTTGAAGCTATACAATATAACCCGGGCACTCAGTCCACAAACAGTTTAGCACCATATTGATAGGTCATGCAGCAGAACCCTCTCCTCGGGGTCTGCTTGGGAGTTAAAAGCATGAAATGTTACAGTGCAAGGTCGTCTATACCCTTAGCTTCTATAGGGGCAAGGTGGCAATGGTGATGCTCCTGGCTGTCTCAGAGGTATGTGTTGGCCAGCCCCTGGCTCTATGTTCCTGTCGTCGTCACCACGCCGGGGTTGATGGCGCCTGAGGGAGAAAGAGGGAATAAACAGGATTTTGACGCGGGAATACTGAGGGAAGGTAAATGAGTTAATTGTCTGAGTCCAACCCCGTGCAGAGGAGGAGGAATGGCAGGGATTTGGCCGACTCCTTACCAGGGATGCAGAGTTTTTCACATTCTTTCTGCGTGTTGAACCTGTTCTCGTTGCCGCCGCAGCCGCCGTACCAGAAGCGGGCGCAGCTCTTGGTCTCGGGGTCGTAGTACCACTTCAGCACAAAGTTCCTGCAGGTGCCCTCGTCCTTCTGCAGCCGGCAGATGTCCATGACTGTGGAAAAAAGCAGGAGCAGGAGTGGTCAATAGCACTCCTGGGTGGAGCACAGCCCTTTCTAAGTCTGCCTGTGTGGCCTGTGAGCAGAGCTGGCATGCACGATCCATGGCATGAACTTTGCACATCTCCTGTGACTAAACCCCATCTCTTTCTTTGCAAGGAAAAGGTCTTTCCCTGGAGGTCACCAGCCCTGGAGAACAAACCCTCTTCCATGTTGCTGCCCTGCATCCAGGAGTGATGCTGAGATAGAGGAAGGTGCTGTCTGTAAATCCCTTGGATCTGCAGGTCTCAGAACTGGGAGGAGAGGACTGGCTGGGCTGCAAGGGGAAAAGTATCAGTACCATTATTTTCCCATTAAAATGACTGGATTCCCCTGAAAAGAGATGTTTTCAGTGTGAAGATGCTCCTGGATCTACCACACATCCCTTGCTGGGGGAGCGGGGAACAAAGTAACAAAGCGCTCGGATGTGGCAAAGTGAAAATGTCAAATAACTTTTGAAAAATAAAATTAAAAAAATATCTGATATTAGCCACTGATTTACCATCAGGTCACAAATCTCCCTTGCACCCAGGAGCTCGTGCCACCTCTGCTCAGCATCACGGATGAGGGGGAGTCAGAAATCAATATTGACCTTCCAGTTCAGCTTTGCTTTTGGGCTTCTACAGCCAAAATCTTCCCATGCCTTTGGCTGGCCCTTAGCCTTTTTTATAGCCAGATTTTTTTTCCAAAGTCCATCTCCCTTCTTCCCCACCTTCCAAAACACTGAAATTCAGCAGATGTGAACACAGAAATTACTCTACCCTATACCCTGCACAGGAGCCAAATCCAACCAGTAATCAAAACATTCAGGTAATTGGAAGTATAACACAGGTTTTTTTTCTGTGGAATGGGCTCCAGGCAACCCAGCTTTCCCCATTTCATCCCCTGGGAATGAGGAAACAGCCTTCAGGATCAGCAGATGCACAGGGAAATTCAACCACGACTTTAGAGGCACATTTGGTTTCAGGAAAGCTGTGGAAAACTCACTTGCAGGGTCTCGCCACCCTCACAGGGAGGAGTTTCTTTTGTATATCTAACCTAAATTTCCCTTCTTTCAGTCTGAAACGAAAAAAAATCTTGTCCAAAAATTTCCAAGAATTGCTGGAGAGCAAGACCTAGGGAGTTAAAATGTGCTTTAAGCTGTGGCAGGTTCAAAAGATGGGGAGAGCCAGGGTTTAGTTTCATCCCATGGAGAAAATGTGCCTGGGCTCCTCAGTTGCACTTAACAGTTAATTTGTTGTGGCAAAAAAAAAATTAATAGCAATAAAAAAGTAGAACCATACAAACATTTAGGCTGGAAAAGCCCTGTAAGACTCTTGAGCACGACCATCACCCCAGCACTGCCAAGCCCACCACTAAACCACGCCTCAGGTCCCACATTTACATGTGAAATATATATATATATAAAGTCAATAATTGAAGGTTATCACAACATTTAAAAGGCTTCAAAAGGGAAGTGGGTCTGGTGCAGGATTTTGCACCCAAAGAGCCGTAAGGTTTGGGAGCTCAACTCATTTCTCGGCGCTGCACCTGGTGTGGGCTGAACCCAGAGCCTGAGCCACCTCCCAGCACCCTAAAAGCTGAGCCACTGTGAGCTCCTGGGTCTCTTTTTTCCGTGTGGATCCAAGCTCTGGCTTTGCAGAAAATGCAAAGGGAATAAAGTGAGCACAGCACAGCGGGCAGAGACCTGAGCATCCCTCCAGGGCCCCTCGGCTGCTTTTCTTGACTCTGGGCCCAGGGCAGGACGGTGCCAAGTTAATGAAATATCACTTTAGCCTCAACAGCAGTTGCTGGAAACATCATCAAGGCATGTGACAATGATCAGAAGGGACTGGCCCGTGGGACAGGGCTGGGAGAAACACGTGCCCTCCGGAGAAAACCTCAGCTGGGAGTATTCCCTGCTCTCCGAGGGTGGAATCCTGCTCTGGAGTGAAGCTACAGGATCCTGCACAAGCCGTGCACTGCTTCCTCCTCAGACTACAGCCAGTGGATCCACGGTGCCCATTTGCATCCCCAAAGCACCTGGAAATCTCCTTTTGCCTCCCCAGATATCTCCATGGCTGGTGGCAGCCTCCTCCTCCTTGCCTGGACATTTCTGCAGGGGCACCCACAGCTGGACAAAAATTCCCAAGCCTGATTTAGGGAGCCTAAAATAAACCTATGGAAGTCAAATGGGGTGAAGAGGGGTCCCTAATTTGCCTTTTCAAACCCACTCATGCCCCTGCAAGGACTAAAGCCCTGCCTTTAGGTACCAGAGCTGTCTTCACTCCTTGGTTTCCCTCCCAACTCTGCAAGGGGCCCTGAAACGCCTCTGGGAGGGGGAGGTTGCTCTGATAAGGAGGATTTTCTGGGCATTGTTCCCATCCCATTGCAGGTCTCTTCTCCTTTCCCAGCTCTTGAAGAGGTTTGCAAACACAACCCCTTAACCTGAGAAACTCCTTGAGGAGGGGAGGGCATCGCCATTTTCCTGTGGGCTCCTTCAACCTTGATTTTTATCTTTTGGCGTTGAAGGAAAACATCTCCATGCAATACCCGAGCCCCATGGCGTCACTTTCCACCAAGTGTTTGAGTTACAGGCAGCGAAACCTTTGGAATTCTCTGCATCTCAGCAGAGTGGTGGTCACACAGAGACGACACAAACTGGTTTGGGGCCGTGCCAGGCTCCAGGTCAGCAACCCCCGGGGTGTCTCATGAAATCCAGCACGTGGCCTTTGCCACACGACGCGTCCTGGTGTGACAACACACATGCAAAGTGACTCGCTCATGCAAAGCAGATGGAAGGGCATGGTCGTGGCAAGGAGCAAGTGAAAACTGAGTCTGTGCTAGTGGAGATGTGGGGTTGGACAGGCTTGGATGCATGCTGTGAAATGGTCGAGGTGAAAGAATGGGTTTGCTTGGTTTGTGATGATGAATTTTTTTTTGGGGGGGGGGTGGGGTGTTACCTGATGAAAATCTTTTCTCAAGGGGTGGCTGCTGCATGGCTTTCTCAGCTGCTGCTGGAGGAGGAAAAAGCGCACGGGTTTGGATTTTAAACGGTGTTTTTCCCTCTGATCCAAACATCATTGGACAACAGGATAAAATGCAAAAGGGTGAATCCTCGTGGGGTACTTACATGGCTTTAAGCATTTGTTAATGCACTCAGCTTCGGTCTCAAATCTATTGGCATTACCTCCACAGCCACCATACCAACCCTGGCTGCAGAACTTGTGTTTGGAGTCAAAGAACCACACAATCTGATAGTCCTTGCACTGCATGCCCATGTCAAAGTCCAGCAAGCAAGGGTCTGGCCAATCTGCATGGCAAAAGGTGCAACGGTTAAGTGACTCTGAGAGGGTTAAAAGCTGAAAAAGCAAAGAGATTGAAAAGAAATAAAGGGAAAATAAAGCTTGGTATAGGACTGGTGGCATTTCCCTCTCTTGCTGGATGCAAACCTTCACCAGCCTCCAGCTTACCTCTCTTCACTCTTGATTTTGTCACAGATCCAAACCCCAAATCCTTGGAGCAACATGGTGGGAGCCCCTCACTCCCCCTTGTGCACTCAAGATTGAGCCCTCACACAAATCCCCCCTTCTCCCTCTATTTTCAAAGCTATTTGTCTTGGCAGCAGCTTTTCATCCTTAAGTGTGTTTATCTCTAAAAGCAAGTTGCACCTGGTATACTTGAAGGCTCAATGAAGATTTAAACATATGCTCCCTTCCTGCCCCTAAAATGATAATTTAGGTGCAAATCCCAGAGTTTTTATTAGCAATGCTAGGCCATCCATGCTATTTTGCAGAGGAGGGCAGAGTGTGATCCTTTCTCCAAGGAAGATTTACACATTGCTCTCTTCCATGAACTAGAGGAGACTCAGCTAAACCCATCCCAAATCCCCTGCCCTCTTTAATGTCTTCATCCCATTGCAAATCTTCAGATTAGCATCCTTGAGGAATGTTCCCCCCAAATTCCTGGCTGCCATAAATCCTCAGGCAGAGGCGTTTGCTGCAAGTAGGTCAGCAAGAGAAGCTGAGATGGAGAGGTCTGTGTGGAAGTGCAGAGCAAGCACACAGCACATCCATTTTCCTTGGAGCAGGAGAAGCCTGCACACCTGGTTTCCCAAGGGCTGGCACTTGAGGGGTTAAACAAGGGGTTAAACTAAGCCAGGGGCTGCTTGTCACCTGGTGGGAACAAGGCTTCTGGGGGGATGTCAGTGCCAGGGAGAGGGGCCAGAGGAGCTCATGGGAAGGGCAGGATGATGGTTCATGCAGGAAGGCAGAAGTGAGATGGTCCAGCACAAGCCCTCGGCCCCTCTGCTGCAGAAAGCGCCGGTGGTGCCACCAGCCAGGCACGAATGAGATCCATGCTCATCCCACTCAACACCAGCAGCCAGAGCTCAACAGCAGCTCCACAGCTCCTGGCTGAACACACCGAGCAGCAGCACTTCCTTGTGCCCCCAGACCACCTCGGGGAGAAAATGAGCCGCAGGGTGAGTTTAAAGGAAAACATGGGAACGATGATCCAGGGGTGCGGTTTGGATGACACATCCATTGCTGGTGCCTGCAGTGGCTGTGCTGCTTGATGAAGGCTGAGGGCCCTTCCAGGTCCTTGGAGGAAGGGTTGTGACACTGGTGGCACAACCGGGTGTAACAGCACCGAGGTGAGGGGCTTGGTGTCACCCAAAGCGATGAAATGACGTGTGAACAGCTGCGGTGATTATGGGATATTAACACAGGATAACGGGATCAACCGCGGAGCTGACAGCTCACTCAACACCCCTGGCACAGAAATGGGATGGGCAGAGGGGTGAAACTGGGAGGAGGCTACCAATTAGCCTAATTTATGCAAATGTTTTACAGTAACTCCCCTGCAGTCCCTGGCTGTTGGGCACAGAATCACGGAATGGTTTGGGTTGGAAGGGGCCTTCAAGACCTTTTCATTCCATAGGCAGGGACAACTTCCACTAGACCAGGGTGCCTGGCCAAGCACTTGTTGGGAGCTGTGTTAAACCAAGGAGCCAAGACCTGGGTTTTGCCCCAGATGGGGAGAGAGGGAGCGAGGAAGCATCAGGGGATGTTCTGCATCCACACCTCCATCTACACATGTGGGGAGGACATGGGGCACAGCTTGTCCCTGAAGAGTGGCCAGCGCTTGGGCTGTGGCACATCTCCCATCCTTATGATGCAAACAGGACCTGGTTTGAGTTCCCCAGGAAGACCAGAGCAACGTCAGGGGGTTCTGGATCCCTCGAGGGGCAGAGATCCCAACACAGGGCTCAGACCTGTATGGCCAAGGGTGTCATCGAGGTCATGATCTGTTGGCTCTGCAAAGCCAGGGACTTGCAGATCCTTTGGTCCTAGTGGGACTGTCGGAGCCCCCAGCCCCACACTCCCATCATGGCCCACACTCACCACTCTCAGGCCCTTCCAGTGGCTCGGTGTTGAGCATCATGTTGGCCAGGGACACCTGGGGCTGCGCCAGGGTCTCTGTGGAGGAGAAGCAGGGGGTCAGCCGAGGGGAAGGGCAGCAGCAGCAGCACCCTCACGGTGCAGTCATAAACAAACTCCCTGGCCCCAGCTCCAGCGCAGGAGCCAGGTCTGGATCTGTTTACCGCAGCACACAGATCTGAGAAATGTTTATTGGAGGCAGCTGACGGGATGAGTAATCCCCAAGCACCCGGCTGTGCCGGGATGGGATCACCTTCTCTGCCCGGCCGGTGGCTCTGCTTGGGCTCATCCTCAGGGGTGACCCCAAAGGAGCATCCTCAGGGCCCCACGTGACTGCTTTGGATGACCCCACTCACCCCACAGCACTGACTGGGCAGGGGCTCAGGGGCTGGATGTGGCCTCTGTAGCCAGTTTAGCTTTGGTCTCCCGGCCTTAGAGATGGCAGAATAAAAATGGCATCCCCCAGGGGAGCAAATCCATGATGGATCCTTACTCTCTTGCTCCCTGAAAGGAGTCTCTTGGACCACACCCCTCCCATCAGGCCCCACATCCCTCTAGGAACTATGGTAGGAATTGTCACGGGTGAAAAAATTCCATGGGGCTGGAGGGCAGGAGGGGGCTACAACCACAGGAAGGGCTGGATTTGCTTTTCTTTAGTGGACAGTTTGGTTGTGGGTAAGGGGGACGGACAGTCCTACTCAATGCCCAAGTCACAACTTGTCACCACTGCATACTCAATTTGTTCCCATTCAAGATTTATTCTATGGGAAATGAGGCTGCCCTGGGCATTGGGAGCTCCAACTCAGCACATGCAAATGTTACTTCTACCCAGTGATGTCTTTTCTCAACATTTTTGTGGGCATGTTTATTGCTTGCGAAGGTAAGAGGCTGGTCCAAACCCACTGAAGCCAGAGGAAAGGCTCTCCATGGGCACTGGAATTGGCTCTGAAGTGCCAGAGGAAGCCAGACACGGCACTGGCAGGACCAGCACAAACTTCACACCACCAAGCCAAGTGTCACCTCTATGCCAAACTGTATTAAAAAAAGTTGGCTGTGTCTTAGACAGCAACTTCTGGCCGTGCCAGAGGGTTTGGTGAGGTTCACATGTGTTCTGCACACATGGAACTTGGATCCCCAAGGGACTACACCCTTCATTTAATCTCTGTGGGGTTTTTTTGGATAGTATGGGAAGCGGATAGGTGGCTGTGGAAATGGTCATCAGAGAAGCAGCTCTTCTTGCTTGTTTTGAAATCAGGCTGGACTGAGTTTACCAGTTTGGCTGTTATTATTAATTGCAGCAGTGCAGGCTGGACCCCCACCAAGACCTTTTGCACCGTTGTACAAACCCTTCGGCACGTAACAAACCCCGCTCTGGGACTGCCTTTAATTATCCCACAGTCCACGTGGATTTAACCCCACTGAAGTATTGAAGAAACACATTTGCCACATCTCACACCCTGCTGCTGATCCAGAGGATCCAGACATGCCGTGACACAGCCGAGCACCGCCAGGGCTGGGATCATTGGTACCAACCGATTCCCCATCCATTATATTTTTCCTCCCCATTTTTTTGTGCCCGTTCACTGAAAAAAACAAACGTGCACCTGTTTTGAAGAGTCACTTACTCGTGCTGAATGACACCCTGTAGGTTACTTTGGGCTGGGAGTCCTCGTAGCTGGTGATGTGGGCGAGGTATTTCTGCCCGCTCCGGAGCCCTCGGACCACGTGTTCGGTGCCGGTCAGGTTTTGCCTCTGCACGAGGGAGTGGTCGTGTGCCGAGGTGACAGTGATGTCGAAGGTGCCGTGCGGCTCAGGGCTGGCCCAGCGCAGCCTGGCACTGCTCTCGGTGACGTCTGTGATCTGGATGTCTTGGGTCTTTGCTGCAGGGCAGAAGCAGAAGGAACACCAAGCAGTGAATGAGGAGGGAAAGTCTCAGGGAAAAAGTGCCTCAGCGCTGCCGGAGCTTCTTTCCATGGCAAGCGCAAGCCAGGCTGGCACTTGGCTGTCTCAGATGCCACTGCAGGGGGGGCTTTGTTTTCCATAGCCCAGGTGATTCACCAAGTGGTTTATTTATTTTTAATAATCTGTTGCAATCTAGCAAATCAAAGCCCTTTTTTTTTTTTTATAACAAGATTTACTCAGCTTGAGATTCCCAGCATTTTCCCAACAGCTGTAAATGTGCCCAGTCAGATCCTTCTCTAGGGAGCAATGGATTCACTGAGCTGCTGAAGACCTTCGAGCCAAGCCTGCTTAAGAGTGAATATAGAATCCCAGAGTGGTTTGGGTTGGAAGGCACTTCAAAGGCCATCTTGTTCCCCCCCCCTGCCACAGGCAGGGACACCTTCCACTATCCCAGGTTGCTCCAGCTTGGCCTTGAACACTTCCAGGGATGACAACCTTAACATAGCCTTTGACAGGTCGGAGAAGTTATTATGGAAAGATTTTCCTGCTCTGGCAGAGTTTTGGATGAGACCTCTATAAATGCTGCTTAAAGCAGCAGTGGAGCAAGAAATACCTAGAAAATTCATTCCCCTCAAGCTGATGAAAGCATTAACCTTGCAAAAGCTGTTTGCTTTTATTTATTGCTTTTTATTTATTATTTATGCAGGAATTTGCTATCAGTGACTGGATAATCAGCCCTGTGCTTTGACACGTTCTTTGATCCTTGCTGAGCTAGTGCAATTCTGCCTGTACCCCCTTGCAAAAATACCTGGGAAATCTCCTTTGCATGAACCGTGCTCACAGGAAAGAGGCTTGGCATTCCCAAATAGGCCTCCACACTGATCCAGTGATGAACTAACTATTCCTATTAGCTGGGAGTTCAAACAATGCTGTTGTATGAATCACCAATAATAGCAAAACTTGGCCAAGGGGTGATGCTATGAGGAATTCATGGAAAGAAATGGGCCACACTAGGAAGAGAAGTTCTCTGTGGAGCTGGGAGGATTGTTCCATATGACGTCCTGCTTGTGTTTTGCCTAGGGGCAGCCTGTCCCCCACCCATTTTTGCACAAAATTCCTAACACGAGCTGACAACGCCCCAGCACAGATTTCCACGTTTACACCTAAACCCAAAATTTGGCCTTGTGGTGACATTTCCCGTAGGAATAATCCTCTCAGGGAGCAAGAAGAGCCACAACCTGCTGTGGCTGAGCCTGGAGGGAGGCAGTGCCCGCGTGAGGAGAGCTGTTCACATACCACTGGCTCTCCTCCTGCCGCCCGTCGCGGTGGCCGTGCCGTTGGTGGTGGCACGGCCGCTGGCTTTGGTGTGGGCGGCGGCACCGGCCGCTCCCTGGGCGGTGGCGTTTCCTTGGGCCGCGGTGCTGGCCGGGGTGGCCTCGGTGGCTTTGCCCTGGGCCGTGGTGCTGGCAGGGGTGGTTCTGGCACCGGCGCTCGCCGCTGGCTTGATGGTTGCGCTGATCGTGGTGCTGGGAGTGAAGGTCCGGCTGATGGTCGCGTTGGGAGCCGCGAACCTGAGCAGAATTTTGGAAGTGGAGAGGAGTTGACATAGAAACCATTGGCAAGGGCCCACCCCAGGTCAAGAGTATTTGCCAGCTTTAGATTTTCCCACAGTGAAGAGTGAAAAGTGCTCGGAGCAACTGTGACACCGTGTAGTCACCCTGTAGGGTCTAGTGGAAGATGTACCTGCCCATGGCAGAAGGGCTGGAAGGAGATGTTCTTTAAGGTTCCTTCCAGCCCAAAATGTTCTGTGATTCTATACAAGTGAATTCAGCAGACAGATCTGTAGCATGGCTGACTTCCAGGGGCGCGACCTTCTAAAGCCAGGACAGCTCTGTGCCACCAGTGAGTCTCGGTGGCACAAGATTTCACTTCTCTTCAGAAAATATTAGGATGGATTCTGTATATCAGATAATCCAGGGCAGCCCAGCTTCTGAAAATAATGTGTGGGGTAGAAAAACCCAAATGAATAGTAATTTCTGGCATTCCTGACCTACATGATCAAAGCAGCGTATACCCCCTTCATATTTTTATACATACAAAATTTACCCCAATTTTAAAATTATACGTGAACATGTCTACCCTTCTCTATAAGATATCTCTGTTGCTCTTTCAACACAGCACTGAGGGAACTAGTAAAATTAATGAAAATATTATTAAAATGATATTAATTAAAAGATGATTTTTGGTGTTGAAGTTGATTTTTCTTTTCTTTTCCCCAAACCGCTACTCACACTGCTTTCTGCCCGGTGATCACGGGGCGCTGGCTCTGGGCTTGCTGACCAGTCTGGCGCTGGCTCTGGGCTTGCTGATCAACCTGGCGCTGGCTCTGGGCTTGCTGACCGTTCTGGAACCACTCACACTGTTTCCTTGTCTCTGGAGACAGGTAGAAAGCAAATTCACCTGGAGACAGAGAGAGACATTAAACTCTGGTGTTGAGGATGGTGGAAACCCAGCAACAACCCATTACATATATTTCTTCTTAATTTAATAAGAAACAACCCAACAGCTTTTCTCTTCTTGCTTGATGTTTGGTTACTGCAGCATCCTGGGCTGGGAGATTTATTATTCCAGTTTACAAACATGAGAGCCTTAACAACAAGATACAAGAGAGATGTTTGCCTGAGTCTGTCTCTTATAAACGCATTTCTTGTAACAAGGCACTTCCAACCATGCAGGTAATGTTTTTTCAAGAGTTGGAAGTTTCCAGGACTACTGTAAGCAGTAAATGGAAAAAGCAAACTGAGATAACCTAAACATTTATTTCCAGATGTTTGCTTTCTATTCAGTGCAAGACATTCTTGAATCTGTGGTGTATCAGCCTACTAATCTGATTTTCAGGAATTTTTGCTAAAACTAACTTTCCTAAACAAGGTCCGTTTCTTATCCTTGCTGGCTGGGTGTGTTTAGGATCTCTGGCAGCTGGAGATCCAGCCTGGGGCCTGTAGCTAAGCTGAGATTTAAATTTTCAAGGCACAGTCAGCACATCCCAAACACAGCAGCATTATTTATCCCTGAGCAAAGCATCCTGTCCATCTGGCCCTTAAATCTGCATACAGCACCTTCAGACCTCAGCCTGAGCCAGCCAAAGGCCTGCTGGATGTGATGTTTATGCTGAAGTTGGGAAGAAAGATCTTCTGGGTGTTCAAGGAGCAACAAGGGAGTGCTAAAAGGGCCTCAGCAGGACCTATGTGAGTGGCAAGCCAGGCAGGATGAGATCAGATCCTACAGGTGAGCCCGTGGAGACCAAGACAAAGCAGACAGGAATGCAAACTCTGCTTGGTGGACCAACATGGGATGGGATGGGATGGGATGGGGAGGCCAAAGTGAACAAAACCCAAATGTACTCAACTAGGTAAACTATGAGCAGCCCCAATTGCACCAACCAGTATAGAACATGGAAAAAGTTACTAACTTCAGCGGGTCCTGCTGCCCAAAACCTTTCAGATTGACCCCTCTGAGGCCACATGTTGCCCCTTCCATGACACTTTGGCTGCAGGATGTTACACTTACTTCTGATAAAGGACGGCAGCAGTGCCCCGAAACGCAGCAAGGGCTCCTCATGGAGCTCTCCTGGTTTATCAACCAGCTTGAAGAACACGTCGTTTGGCTCGCTGGCAAGGCTGTAGATATTCTTGGCATTCACTTTCTTGCCAATGCCCAAGACAACAAAGAAGTACTCCTTGCATTTTGCATTGGTAACAACCCTCTGCAGGTGCTCAAGTTCTTTTTTGTTCACTTTTCCAGTCATCATCAGAACTATGACTTTTAGGTCCCGAGGGCTCGGTGCACTTTTAAAGACATGAGTGATTGTGTATTCAATTGCACTTCCCAGAGCTCTCGTGCCGTGGAGCTGGGTCATTTGGTTGTTGAGGTAATTAATGATCTTCTCTTTGGATGCATAATCAGTTAGTGAGAACTCAGTTTTTACTGGCGGGAAGCTTGAGTTGGTTTTGTGTTCGTAAGGAGCTTGCTGGAGAACGGCCACTCGGGCGTGCTGCTGGGACACTTTGGGCTCCGAGCTGATTTCCAGGTTAGTTACGAGGTGGGAAATGTACTTCCTCATCTCGCTGAACTGAAGAGGGGTGGTGGACTCGGAGCTGTCCAGGATGAAGGCTATGTCCATGTCCACGTCTGTGGGGGCTGCCCTTCTGTCTCTGAACGGCCTCTGTCCCTGGCTGCCTGCGCCACAGCTGGGGTGGGGGTCACACACATCTGGGGAAGAAACACAGTGGGTTTCACCTGCAGGAACTGACCACGACCCTCCCTCATCACTGTAAAAATCTCTTGCATCACATGAAATACCATCAAGCCACGGACATTCACTTGATACTAAAGTCATTTCATCCCACGACACATTCAGTCATGTGTCCAGTATTTTCATGTGCTCCTTTGTCCAAGGGGATCCCTGAAGTACTCTGTCATAAATGGCAGAAGGCCATCCTTTAGAGCATTTAGCTGTCAGTATCTGGGCTGTAAAAGTGGGACAAAAAAGGAGCTTCTCTTTACAAAGTAGAGAACGTCCAGTAAACCTCAATCACAGTGCCAATGTTTTCTGCTCAAACCAGGAATGTGAATCCCTTGTATTCATCAACAAAAGGGCCGACTCCCAACTGGGCTTCCCTTCTTACAATTGACTGCTGCATGACCAGAAGGATTTGGAACTGTCTAGAGGAGAAACTGGATGCTTTACCCAAACAAATGTGACAAGTCAAGAGCCTCTGAATGGTTTCATTCAGCTGACCGCCGCTGGTTGGAAGAACAATGGCGTGACCAACCGCTGTGTTGTTGATCTGGTGAGATGGAAACAGAAAAACAGAGTCAGTAATGCTGCCTTCTCTTGTTTTCAGCTCAAAGGAGGGAAGGGCAATCCCCAGCTCTGAGGGATTCTCTGCTCACCACGATGCTCTTGGTGGATCCTGTTTGAAGGAGCTTCATGCCCCCAATGTCAGTTTAGAGACGAACTCCAAGAAAAGGGTTAAGCACTTGAACCAGTGTTCAGTGAGCTCATCTAGGGCTTTGTTGTGGCTTTAAATCTCTGCCTGTCCCCTCTCCCTCTGCAAACAAAGCTAATGTACTCCCACCTTCCCACCCTTGACCTTTCCGTGAGACTCTTCTTGCTACGGGGACTCCTTCCATCTGTTTCATTCCACACCTGGCACCCTGGAGCCATGGTCTGGGAAACAAGTGCCTCACGAGAGCCTCACTAGCATTTCACCAGCATTTTGTGGTGATTACCACAGATTTCTAGGATTACTAGGATTACTAGGATTTCTCTCCTAGTGGACAGTCTGGATGAGTTTGGCCAGCAATGCTATCTCAGCACTGAGCACTTGAGAGGTTGTGGAAGCCAAGCACTGCCCGTGGCACCCAACACCACCAAACCAGACCGAGGGCATGGGCAGAAAATAAAGAAAGGGTGAAGGACCCTGACCTCCAGAGCTCTGGCAAGAACCGCGTCCTGCCTGCTGGTGAGGAACACGGGCACGACCCCGGCGTCGTAGAGCTTCAGCACGGCGTCGTTGAGCTGCGGGGACGCTCTCGTGTCCCCGTTGCTGAAGAAGACAGCCACCTTTCTCATCAGGAAGCCGCTGCGGGCACGCTTGAAGGTGTTCCTGGCCACGAAGGACATGGCGGTCTCCAGGCTGCGTGGCTTCGTGGTCAGGGTCGCCTGGAAGTTTTGGATCTGCTGGAGGAGGCTGGATTTCTTCCTGGCGTCAGCAAAGCGGATCTCGGTGGTGACCTCGCTGTTGTAGGTGACCAGGGCCACCCGTGCCCCCCGGGGACAGTTGCTCTCGGCGATGGTCAAGTTGTTGACCACTCTGAGCATGGTTTGCTTCATCCTGTTGAAAACATCCCTGACGACGCCCGAGGAGGTGTCGATGGCGAAGGCCAGCTCGGTTGGGAAGACAGGACACTCCTTGGGACCTGCCGGGAATGTGCATTGGGAACAAGTCATGCCTGCAACAGCTGTCAGGATTCAAGGACCATGTCCTCAGCAGGGGTCAATCATTCATACCACATGTGTGGGGAGAGCAACCATTGTGGCATGCAGCCATCCTGGGGTTTAGAGGACTGAATGAGACTTACCGTAGCAGCAAGCTGTGGAAAAGATGGGAGAAAAGAAGCAGCTTGGTCAGTGCCATTCTTGTAACATGATGGGCAAATAAGGGTGGAGAGAGGGGCTTTGCAAAGCACTGAGGTACTCACGGCATTTGTCTTTGATGTTCCGCACCAGCGCGCATTGCTTCAGGAAATAAAGAAAGGGGGGAGAAGAGATGTGTCACACAGCCAATCCAAAGGGTGTTTCAAAACAAGAGAGAAATGATGCCACACTTACATCTCTGGATTCTCCTTTTTCGCCTTTAAGTCCCTGTTTAAAAGAATGGAGAGAAATTGAGTGCAATGTGCATCTCCAGGGTGCCCCATGGGCCCTGCCAGAATAAATACTGAACCACGGGTCATGCAGGAGCCAAGGGGAAACCTGTCTGTTTCCAGCTGTGTTTCCAGCAGCAGGAGGAAGGGCTTTCCCCTGTGAGGAGTAAACCTAGCAGAGGCCAAGCCCAAAAGGGAGGTTGGAACCAAATGGTCTTTAAGGTCCCTTCCAACCCAGACCTTTCTATGATTCTATGATTTACGATGCTGCAGGTTCACATGCAAAGCAAGCCCAGTCACCTTGGCTGTTCTAGGGTGCCTTGTGCCAGCCAGATTTGGTTATGAACCATATTCCATGTGGGGTGATAAATGATAGAGTTAAGAATCTCCCAGAAGGAATTTTAAGGGGCATGTTGCCATGGGGAAATCCCAGTGCCTGGTAAGAGCATGTCTCTTGACTTTTTCCTTCGGTTTGAGGAAGGGTAAATATTTATCAGTGATAAACAGCTACTTAGAAATTTACGGAGACACATCCAAGAGAAATAAAGAGGGATTTCCCCAACCTGAATTCAGCAGGAGACAGTGATGGGCTTATTTTCCAACCCCTGGCAGCAAAAGGGGTCACCACATTTCTCAGAAAAAAGAGGAGAGTCTCTCCAGGGGTGAATCCAGAGACTCCATCAGCCATGCAATGAACACTTACAGATGGTCCAGGGTATCCAATCTCTCCTTTCTGACCGAGCGTCCCAGGTTCTCCTGCATTTCCCTAAAAAGAGAGAGCAGAGAAGTCTTCTCCATGAACATCTACAGGGGAACTCCCAGGAGCACGGATCAACAATTGGAGGGAAAGATGTGTCCATCTTTCAGGTGTTCATGCAGAAGGGAAAAATTGTGCCATGGTCCAACTTACTCTGCGGCCTCTGTTGCCTTTGGGGCCGGGGCCTCCAGCGACACCACGGTCACCAGGTCCACCCTGGTAGGGAAAAAACGTAAACAGCAGCTCTAAATCTGCACAGGCCCATGGAAAATTGCTTGGAAAATGAATGCACAGCTCGTGGGCTGCACCTACCTTGGGCCCTGCGTAGCCTATGAAGCCGCGTTCTCCCTGAAACAACAGAAAGGTGAATTTGGATATGTTTTAGAAAATGCCCTTGTTCGTCTGCACTGGAGATCTTGGCTCCTTCCTTGTCCTTGTTAAGGAGGTGGGAATGCTGAGCATGCACCTACCTTCCTGCCTTTAGGACCCGGGCCACCAATTGCATCTCGTCCATCATCCCCCTAAAATTGAAAGGCCAAAGTCGTTAATATGCAGTCATACGTAAATCACTTAAACCCCACAGGTCCAGCAGCATCAGTAGAAAGAATCCTCTGAAGCCACAGGCCTTTGTGAAACTCTTTAAAGTTCCTTAAGATTCCTTAAAGGTGTGAGGGCATGGCCACACTCACCATCTCTCCTCGTGGGCCTGGCTGTCCATTCTGCCCTTTGGGTCCAGGGTTTCCAGGCTCACCCTAAAAAGAGGAGCATCTGTTAAAGCATCTGTGCAGAAACTCCAGGCAGCCGTGAGCCTTCCCCACCCCATCAACACTGGTTTCTTCACAGAGCAGTCTGCAGCCCTCCTTTGTGGCTGGCAGGGATGACTGGACCTACACAGCCAGCATTGCTGCCAAATGCTGGCTCTTTAGTGGGATCTTTAGTGATTTCAGGAGAGATAAAACCTTCCCACATGGGCATTGTCTGAGAATCTGCCCAGGAAAGTTGCTTGGGAATCTCAGTTGCTCAGTTCCTTTTGCCTTGCTGTTCAATGGAATGGGAGCCTAATGAGACAACCAGAGCACAGATTCACTTCTCTCCACACGGTGCAAGCCCAAGAGCTTCATCTCATGTATATTTTTAAGCCCATGAGAAACCCAGGAGCTTTTCAATGCTGCTTTAGTTGTTGATGCCCAGTGCTCCTGAAGACATACCTTGAGTCCCAGGGGACCAATCCTGCCACGCTCTCCTGGGGGTCCTGGAGGTCCACCCCCAGCCTGGAATGGAAATGGGGAGAGGCACGTTGGCAACGTGTCAAGAAAACTCAGGTCCCAGAAACTAGGGAATTGGGTGTCCACAGAAATCATCACAGGAGGCAGAAATAAATACATGGGGGGTCCCCAGAAAACATGTGAGAGGGTCATGCTCTGGCTTCAGAGGCTGAAACATCACAGAAAATGCTCAGCCAGTCAGGGATCCTCTTTAAGTAAAATTGCAAATCATAATTGGCCAAACAATGAAGTCCTGACCCCTCTGTGGTGGCTTTTAACTCTTTCTCTTCTGTAACTCTTGATCCAAAAACCTTTAGCATAAGTTGAGAGGAGAATCATGCTGGGAGAGTGTGTTATAAGACAGTGGAGCAGAATTGGGGCCCTAGGAGAGGGGGAATGGCTGAATCTTGTTAGTTCAACAAGGCTATAGTTAGGTCAATGTCTGGGAAGCAGCAGCAGGTTTACCCTGGGTCCAGGGATACCCTGCTCTCCTCTGATGCCTGGTGTGCCAGTCTGGCCAGGTGGACCCTGTGGAGGGAGAAAAGAGAGGCTGTCAACACACATGGGCAGAAACACCCCAAGATCCAAAGGAAAAGAAGTGCTGCAGCGTCTGAGGGATGCTTTGCAAACACGTCACACCTCGGCTGGTGCAAATGCAACGGCAGGCGGGACAGCCAGCCCACAGCACACCCCAAAAATACCCACATCCCGACAGTCCTTGTGGATGAGACCCTCTGGGGAAGTGGCTGTGATGAAATGACACCACAGCACCGTGAGGCAAGGCTTTTCCTCTGCTGTGAACTCACTGACCTGTGGCCCTCGCATGCCTTGTTCTCCAGCCGGCCCTGCTTGACCGGGCGAGCCCTTGGTGCCCTGGAAGCACAAAAGAGGACAGTGCAGGTTAGCGTGGGAGGACATGGTCAGCACCGTGGAAAGGAAAGGAGAAATCAGGGTTTCACATCTGCACGAAAAGCAGGGAAGCACAGATTTTCAGCTGGGTTTTTCTTGGCCTGTTTTTTTCCAAGCTCTGGCTATAGCAGAGAATAAGCACAGCAGTGGTGGGGTAATTTGTCTCCTGCAATCGATGGGCATCAACCCCCTTTGTGCTTTGGCCCTGTTACACTGCTCCAGGAGCACATGGAGACAAAACATCTGTCCAGGGAATGCTGCAGAGGACAGGCAGTCCCAGGCATGTGGAGTGAGTCCAGCAAGAAGCATACAGGGAGACAAGCCTGAGGAGGAGGAGGAGTTGGGAAATTTGGAGGAGAGAGGAGGCAGAGAGGAAAAAGCAAAGCCTGCATGTCTCTTCTCTGGACACATCTCTCTGGGTACTGTGGCTGCCTGGCCCATGGCATGGCAGGAGCCCCAGGTGTTGTCCCATCACCACCTACCTTAACTCCTATGGGTCCCCTTCGTCCTGCCATACCCTGCAAATGAAGGAACCATGAGGCTTGTTACTCTAATATGGAAGCACACATTTCCCTATTGCTTTAAGATCCATGTATCAATGCTTCTCTTAGTCCAAAATTACATTTGGATCATTTAAACTCCTGGGGGGAGAGGGAGAGAGAAATCTGCACAGTTTTAAGCTCTCTTAAATCAGACCTTGGCATGTCTTCTCCCTCCTCACACCCCCCAACTCTCCACCACATAGGTGAGTTGCTCCCTCATCCATGCCAGGAGTCTGTCACCATCCCTGGGACAGGAGGGACAGGCAGCAGGAAATGCAAGCCCAGACATCCCAGCTCCAATTTGGTTTTTGCCTTTGCAAAACCAGCAGCCAAATGCAGATGAATGTCATGGAATCACAGACTGGTTTGGGTTGGAAGGGACCTTTAAGATCATCTAATTCCAACCTCCTGCCACAGGCAAGGACACCTTTCACTAGACCAGGTTGTTCCAAGCCCCATCCAACCTGGCCTTATATATAAACCAGGTGTAGCTCCACTGATCTGAGCACTGAGTTATTTGCATGGGAATAAATTCAAGATTACACCTTTAAAGTTTCTACAACAAGCCAGGAACCATTTTCCTTTTGAGTTTTTTCTTTTTTGGGGGTGGCTGGTTGGTTTTTGAGGTTGAATTCCTGATGTTTGTTAAACAAAATACATGGGAAGGAAGAAGTGAAAAAGTTATTGTCAATCTAAGGTTGGCCCCTCCTGACTGGGGGTCTGGCAGCTCACCCTCCTCCCGACTCCACCGTCTTGGCCCTCCAGCCCTGCCGGTCCTGGTTCTCCCTAAGGGAAAAACAAAACTCAAGTGAGAGCCCTGAGATCAGCAGGCACTGGGAAAACATTAAATTCTCAAAAAAATAGGTCTCTTCATGCTTTCACACAAGTTAATAGTCCTGCATTGGTGGGAATCCTTCTGACAAGACTTTCCATCAAGCTTCCGAGCCAGCACAAGTCAACATTCCCATTCTCTGGGAAATGCCTTCAGATAGTTTTAGATGCATTTTTAATAGCGAGATGATATGAAAACAGATGGGTTTTGAAATTTTCCAAGGAGTGTGGAGTTGTTTTGGGGTTTTTTTGCCAAGGTTTCAGGTGAAACAGGAGGTTTAAATTTGGTATGATCTAATCAGTTCACTGCTTTTGTATATGACCCATAAGAACACAGGAAGGTGATTTCCAAGCACAAAGTTACTTTCAGAGGCAATATCCCAAAAGGCATTGCAAAATAATAATTTTTTTTTTAAAAGTGGTTTTTACACAAAACATCTAAACTGACATCTCCCCAGAGAAAGTTTTGGTTGCAAACCAACAACATTTTATAGTGGAAAAAAAAGATTCCATCTGACAAGGTACAGTGAGTTTAAGAAACTTGCATCTTTTTGGCAGCATCCTTTTTCTCCCTTTCTCCGTCCCATTCTGTTGTAAAAACCAAAAATCAACACAAGACAACAAAGAAATTTTACCATTGGTCCAATTTCACCCTTCTGTCCTCTGGAGCCCCGTTGAGTATTATCAGCTCCTGAATCTCCCTGAAAGCAACAGAGCAATGAGAAACATCTGTGTAAGTGGGACATGAAAATCAAATGTCATAAACTGCTCTGCTAGAGCTCAGAACCAGCTTTTCTTTTCTTTTTTTTCATTTTTTGACTGAATTAGATGAAGTATTGCTGCTGGTTTCAGACAGACACAGCTTTTCAACTGAGAAATTATAATATTGAAGAAGAGGAGGAAAGGGAATTTTAATATGTTGGAACAGCGATTGATGGGTTGGTATCATGTGGTACCCACATGTCATCTCCCAGTCCTTGCTCTGTCATGGGACCTGCCACTATCAAGCAGCATTTAATAAGCCTGAGCCACTCTCTCTGATGACCCCAGGATTGGTGGAAAGTGGGTGGAAAATCAAGAAGATGCCTTAGCAGTATTTACCGGATCTCCACGGAGCCCACGGTCGCCTCGCTCTCCTCGTTCACCCTTAACTCCCTTATCTCCCTGTGGGAAGAGATGGATCGTTAGGAAGAGCAGCCCTTGCCTGTCGAAAGCATCTCTGCCCAGCCCTCAGCCCTGAGGGGAGCACGATGCCTTTCCACCCTCCCCTGGCTCAAATCCACCTCCACACCATCGTTCAGCCCCACTGTAGAGGTGATTAAAGCCTACCCTCCTGCCGGAATATCCCTTCTCTCCAGAGGAGCCAGGCAAACCCTTGTCTCCCTAAAAACGAGAAAAATATTTTAGAATTTTTGCCACTTCCAAGGGGCTTTTTAGATACCTCACTGAAGCATCCAATTATTAAGAGAAAAGCAATTAAAATGACTGACCTCTTCTCCATCAATGCCATCCAGACCCATTTCTCCTAGTTCACCCTGTGGAAGAGAGGCAAGGGGCCAATGCTCACTGAGAGGAAGGGGGAATGGGGAGGGGGATATTGATGTGCCATATGCTCATGCTCACTGCTGTGGCATGAGGGAATATCTCCATACCTTCTCTCCTGGGAATCCTCGAGAACCCTAAGGAGATAGAAAAGAGAGTTACTCCTCTTTTGTCCAGCTCACTGCCATGGGAAGCAGTGGAGAGGAAGGGCTGCGCTTGGTGGCAGACTCAGAGTCATAACCAGGGCTGAACTTCCCCTAATTTCTCTTATGCCAATCTTTTTCTTCAGCTGCCTCCTCAACACTCATGCCGAGGTAAAATGTGTGGATCAGGGGGTTAATCCAGCTGGTCCAATAAAATATCTCACTCCTTCACCCCAACTCTTTCTCCACTGACTTTTGTTTCTCCCTGCACCCATTTTTGTATTAATCCAGAGCCAATCCTAGTGCCTTTGTCCAAGGTTGGACAGATTTTTAACAAGGCTCAGTATCTCAGCTGCAACAAATGGGCTTGGTTCATGCATTCCTTTACTCCCTGCCAGAGGATCATGTGGTCAGAGCAAGTGGTAGGAAACTTCCCCTTAATTTCACTATTTCCCATAAATATGATATGTTTCACCACCTTTTCTGGCCTACGGTGCAGCTGCTGTCCTGGACCATTAAGCTCAAGGTTCCTCTTTAAAGCCGCAGCCATGGCCCTCTTGTCTCCCTCTTCCCCCACAGCAGAATTCCACCCACACACTCTCCCAGACCTGGGCCAAGACATGCACAAGCCACTCTCTAGAGTCAAGAACAGATCCACCTCTTCCCAAATCTTTCCCCCAGAGCCAGACAGCAGAACACAGATCAGCCTTTTCTGTGGGTTGAGCCTGGGTCTCTGGGCTGCCCTTTTGCTCTTCATGGCAACGCTAAAGCCACAACACCTGCTCAAAACCCTGGTGCTTGCCAGGTGGACACCACCACTCGAGGGCATGTGGCAGAGGCTGTGTGACCTCCTAAAGCAGCAGGAGTTGCCCTTGGGGGACTCCCACCCACTGGACTCTGGGTCTGCTCCGTGCAGGCTCATTCCACTCATACCTTTGTTCCTCTGTGCCCAGGGCATCCCTGGAATCCTTGTGTTCCATTCACACCCGGAGGTCCACGCTCACCCTGGTGCAAGGAGGGGAAAAAGCAACGGTCAGAGTTTGCCTGCTAAGCCCGTTTCTGTGGCTGATTGCCACAGGAAGTGGCTTGGAGGGACAGGAGCAGCAGGTTTTGCCTGGCCACCCCACCATCTCCTGCCCACAACCCCCCTCATGTAGAGACCGACTGCGAGTCTTCATCACTGGGAGAGAAACATCCTTCCCAGTCCCTCAGCTGTGAAAGAGTTCTGTGAATCTTCTCTTCCAAAATTAAAATGATGAGATGAAGCCCTCAGAGCTCTGCACAGATGTCTCATCCCATCCTGACCTTCAAGCCCCAGGAAAACATCGCCTGGCACGTGATGTCTCACAGCAGCCTTTGGCCCCTGCCTGTGCTGTTGGAAAAGCCAGGAGCACCGTCAGTCCCTTGGCCTCGGCTTCACCCCTTGGGAGTGATGCATGGAGGCATGTTTATTCCAGGGCTGACGTGGGATTCATGCAGAGTTTTGGAAGAAGCAGTGTTAGTAAGAACTCATGGGATTCACGTTGTCTGCCGTGTGATGGAGAGGAACATCCCTCTTGGTTCCATTCTGGGACTAACTCAAACCTTTCAGCTGCAGGTGGTATGGATAACTTTGGCATAGGCTGCAGCTTTGGTGAAGTTGGGGGTTTTATTTGCCTTGGGGAATAGCACAGAATGGATATTCTCCATTATTATATTATATTATTATATAATATAATATACTATTAATATAAATTATATTATTAATATATTATTAATATATTAATATAGTAATATAGTAATTAATATAAAATATAATATATTACTATATTATAAATATTGGGAGTTATTCTCCCATCATCCTTCTCCAGCTCCCAAGAAGCTCCTTGCTGACTCTCTCAGGAGCAGCTGGGACCAGCAACTCAGCCTGTCAGGTGTGGGAAACCCAGAGTTCTGCTTTCTGACTCTTCTAATCCACACCCACATCCCAGCAGAAGACACTTAGCAGAAAAGCCTCCAAACACTTTGCTCTGGTGAGGTCCCTGTTTGGGCAGGGGCAATCACTCACCGGTCCTCCTTCATCGCCAGGGTAGCCTCCGTAGCCAAGGTCACCCGTGACACCCTAGAAGACAACAGAGAGGATTGTGGATTTCCTTCATAGTTCTGTGATCGACATTCAAGGTTTCCCTAGATATGCACAAAGCAGCTGCTTGGTCGTCTGTGTTAATGAGAGAAATCATCTCCTTTTGATGTCCCTAAATTGTTTCACAAGATGCTTCACCCTGTCCTTCCAGCCACTCATCCCTGTCCTCTTGGATGTTTTACAGCACTGAGGCTGTGGGGAAAGGGAAGAAGAGCAGCTCAGGGTCAGTTTTAAACTGGGGGGGAGTAAGTGGAGATGATCCCCCCACTAACATCACCCACTACAACATACACAACCTGCACGTCACCACCAGGTTCCCATGCACAGGGACCCTTCATCCCCAGAAGAAGTGACCCACCTTTGGTCCTATGGGGCCTGGCACACCTCTGTCTCCTCTCTGCCCTGAGCACTTGCAGGGCACCTTGCAGCACGTCCTCTCTGCAATGTTGTCCTGCAGAAAAAATGGGAAGTGAAGGTGCTGGAAGCCTGCCAGAGCCCCAACACCTGATTTTGGACATCAGAGGGAAGAGTTTAAACAGAAACTGAGTGGGGCAGAATTTGTAGAGTGCGTTTAGTAGGATATCAGTCCCCAGAGCAGTGCCTGTCACTGAAGAGAGAATTCTCATCTCCGAAGAAACAAATCCAGGCTGTGGAGCAGGCCATGAGAAAGTTGTGACAGTCAGCAGCTCACCAGCAACCCACAGGCTGAGAACAATTTGTGAGCACACAGTAAAAGAGGAAAAAGAGATGTTAAAAAGAATGATATGGATTCAGAGAAATCACGGCTTGGTTTTGCATCATCCAACAGAAAGAAGAGAAAAAAAAAATTACTTTCTTTGCCAAGTACATTGCTGGCTGCAAACGTTTCCTGCCAGCTTTGCACATTTACATTTTGGAAGGATTTTCCTAGGCTGAATTACTTGGGGATGGACTGAGGACTAACTCCTATCCCAAAACCCAAGTCCCACTCCCAAGTGGCTGCACTTTGATTTGCCCAGAAGGGCCCAGCAAGGTTACCACAGGGACCAGTGGTTAAGCCCAATCTTATTAAATCTACTGCAAAAGGAGCTCAGCCATGCTGTAGCAGCTGAGAAGTTGGGAGGAACTGAACATACTGAGGTTGATAGCAAATTAACTCAACACTCAAGAGGGACTATGTATTGGGAAAGAATTAAATCTGTGAAGAAGAAAGAATCATGAAATGGGTTGGAAAAGACCTTTAAGGGTAACTCCTTCATCTGTTAAAGGCATCTCTAAAAATACAGACAGTGTATGAGCTCAGGGAAAGAAACCTCGAAAGCAGTGCTTCTACAAGAGATTTAGCACTGACCAGGCACGACAGGGCATTACTGTAAGGTTAAAAAAACCAACAGTGTAAACACAGGCAGAGGGCGGGGTTTTGGCATGGCGGCTTTTGATGGCATCTCATCCCATCCCATTTGACCTAATGCCTCAGCTGGAGCAGGGTTTCTTCAGGAGTGGGACGAGACCATGATCAGCTCTGAACTTTATTTGCTGTGACATCTGTGAAAAGAGCTGACGTGAGGCAGGGAGGGGAGAGGAGCAGAGCCAAGAGGGTGTAATCCAGCCACGGTTCAGCCCCGCAGGAGATCCGGCCGTGGGCTTTCCTCCAGCATTACAAGGCAGCGCTGCCTGTGCCAAGTTACTTACAAGCTGCTCTGCCAGCTCGAAGTCCAAGTCCAGCAGATTAACTCTGAGTGGTCTGTTGTAGGTGAACCCACGACCAAACTCCAGCTGCATCAGTCTGTCAAAGTTGGGCACTCGGTCCAGCCCGACGAAGATCAGAGCGTTGACTCCTGGAAGGGGGAAGCAGAAGGGGCTTTGTGACGGGGCGAGGTGCTCTGCAGGGCCTGCACACCCTCCCCTGTGATAACACATCATTATCCACGTCTCTGATTGCAAACAGGGCCTTTTCAATTGAGAACAAGCATCCTCAGACACATCCAGTGCGAGTTATCCACAGGCTTAAGTGGCAGCAGGCAGCTAAATATCACAGGAAGGCAGTGAAGAACAGCAAGTGCATGTAGAGCTCATGAAATCCTTATTCCTTGCTATCAAAAGCAGATGAATTTTGGAGAAATGGTGGTAAAATGGGCCACATGTTAACAGGGCTATAATCACTGTCTGGAAGTGGAAAAAAGTTACCTTCTGAGTGTAAGGTAGATGAAGCAGCCTCCAGCTGATTTATCGGCTCATCTGCACCATCAGTAAAATGGATTATGACCTGGGAGAGAAATAAATTGCTGTCAGGACCCAGAACATTTCAGGTGTGAAACACAATCAATGTGCAACCTGAAGGGCCTTTTTCCAATGGATGCTTCATTTGGGATGAGATGGGGGAACTGCTACACCTTTTCCAGGCCACAAGGCTTTGCATTCCTGTGCCAGGGTCCTGTAAATTGTTTCATGCAAGAGTTTGTTGCTAGAGCATGACCAGTGAAATATGTGGTTCTTTACCAACTAAAATACATCAGAAGTCAGCTTTCCTGCCCAACACCACCCTGGTGGCCTTGGTTGGCCTTGACTTGCCTTGGTGCTGCCAGAGGGTGAAGATCTGAATTTGCTCAGGTAGGACCTCAGTGTGTCTGCCGTGAGGAAATAGGGTCCACGGGTCCGCATGTCCAGGAACCTCTCCAGGAGCTCCGGCCGGTACTCAGAGAAGTCCAGCCCCTCCACGGGTCCCCCCTGGGCCTGGGCCATGATGGCCACCCTGACGTTGGGTGCCTGGTTGCCAGTGCAGCTGATCCTCTGCATCTGACTTATTCTGTTCAGCACGGACTCCACCCTGGACTCCAGACCTCGCTGGGAAGTGAATATATTCTGGCCGGGCCCAACAGCTGTGACATCGAAGCCAAGTATCACGTCTAAGTCACAGTCTGAAAGGAAAAGGCAGAAAGAGAGGAGAGCATCTTTGAGCCATGTGATGATTGGTTTTCTAGTAATGGCTTCTCTAATTACTCTTTTAGTCACTAGTGAAAACACTGTGCATCAAGAACTGCCACCACTTGGTACACGAGTGCCTTTTGTTTCCTTTCACCATAGCAATAGTGGTGCAATAGACACCAGCAATAGACAACCTGGGAAAAGCTGCATTTTATTAATTTTCATTTTTTTTCCTTTCAGCATTGGGAGGAGCTGCTTAAACCAAGTCTGACAGAAATTTGTGTTTTCATCAGGCAGCTGAGACTGCTCCTTTCTCTACAGCACATGGATGCCTGTCAGTACTTCCACAGTGTTCACCTTCTGCCTGGCCTTGAAGTGACACTCACAGAATCACAGGGAGGAGTTTGAATTCTCTTTGATATTAACCACACTGGTTGCTTAATATCTTAACCACACTTCGGGTAAGTTATTACCACCAGAAGTGGTTTGCTTTTCCCAGCACTCAGTTTTTCTCCTCAGCTGGAGGTGCTGCTCAGCTCAGGGCTGCTGTGACTCTCCTGCTTCTCCAGAGGCTCAGGAGACGCCTCTGCTCAAAGTCAGAAGGCTGAACCATGGTCAGTAGTGCTGGGAGTAGGACTGGCTGTAATGTAGTAAGTAAAACCAGCTGCTGGGAGTCTGATCTGACAGCAATACCAGCTCACTTACTCACCGCAATTCCCCTGCTTGGCTTCTGAAGTAGCCTAATCATGGGAATCTTTCTTAAGGCAATTTTACCTTAAACTACAACCACTTATGGGCTGGCTTTCCTCACATAGTTGTCATGAGATCAAGTGGGCACCCTGGATGATCCAGCAAGGGAAATTCTGTTTTCCCCTTCCAGTGCCTGAAAGGGTTACAAGAGAGCTGGAGAGGGGCTTTAGACAAGATCCTGGGCAAGGGGGAATGGCTTCCCATTTACAGAGGGCAGGGTTAGATTGGATATTAGGAAGAAATCCTTCCCTGTGAGGGTGGTGAGGCCCTGGCACAGGTTGCCTGGAGAAGCTGTGGCTGCCCCATCCCTGGAAGTGTTCCAGGCCAAGATGGATGGGGCTTGAAGCAACCTGAGCTGGTGAAAGGTGTTTCATGGCAGGGAGGTTGGAAGGAGATGATCTTTGCCTTCCAACACAAACAATTCTGGAATTCTATGATTTCCAGCACACCATGCATGCCTGAATGGCCAAAAAGTCTGACTAGCTTGTAATATACACAGGGAGGGAAACAAGGACCAGCACTTTTCATTTTGGCACTAACGGCACCTCTGTGGTGATGTTACACCAGTCGTTCACACGCTGAAGAACATGAACAGGCAGCTCTTGTACCAAAGGTTTGCCTCCCATCACACTCCTGGAGGAGGAATGAGCCCATGCTGCACCTTAGGCTATAGGCAAAGCACAACAGAAGGGTGGACAAGCCCATCACAACACACTGCATATTCAAAGCCAACCTTGAGAACGACCCGGGCACATTAGGAAAGAACCGTACTTACCTCTTGTCACATCCGTCGCTTCCAGGCACAATCTCTCCGCCATGGCAGCCTCCAGCGTGACCAGGACCTGCTCGTTCAGCTCCGACAGCTCCTGGGCTGTGGATGCTCTGAAACTCATGGCACTCTCACTGGCCAACAGGCTGACCTCCTTCAGGTCGATGTTCCTCACGCCCACCGCGAACACCTTGACGCCTTTCTGCGTGATTTCCAGGGAGGCCCTCGGCCCGTCATCCGTGGACTTCCCACCGGTGACGATGAAGGCGATCTGGGGCACCCTCTGGTCGATCCGGCTGCCGGCCTCCTTCACAAAGTGTCTTTCCTGGATGTGCCTGATGGCCGCGCCGGTGTTCGCCACTCGCCCGCCTTTGTAGATGACTTTGTTGATGGCGTCTAAAATCTGAGCTTTGGTGGAGTGGTCCTTGAGGAAGAACTCGTCGGTGACATCCGAGTTGTACTGGGCCAGTCCTACCTGGATGGAGTCGCCATCCCTGTAAATGGCGTCCACCACAGAGTAGACAAACCGGAGAACTTCTTGGAAGTTATCTCTCCCCAGGTTGATGGAGCCATCCAGCAAAAACACAATGTCAGCCTGCTTTTTACCTCCTGAAAAGGTAACAAAGTAAACACAGTTGTTAAAAATTGTTTGTAGCATCTACAGTATTTAAGCTGCTCAGGGCTTTTTGAAGTTAGCACTTTGCAAAATGAAATTTCTCTCTCCTTTCTACCATTTTAGTTTCATCGATCTTTCGCAGGATTTTGCATCCATACAAGAAAGGTTTTGTATAAGACTTCATCCAGCATTACTTGTGATAGACAGCCTCATCTCCTTTCAAATTTAATTCCATTCTTTCCTAACTCAACAACTTCAAAGAGTTCTTTTGATCAATGCAACTAAAGGTTTGGGAATCAAAAGGTGTTATTACGGAATAATTTCCACTTTATACAAATACCATCTAAGCTCTGTTCAGAACAGTCTGCAGGATGAACAGCAGCCTTACCAGGTAGGAATGGTCCCGGTGAGTCTGTTGTAGGTATCGGAAGCTCTTCAAGAATATTCTGCACCCTCTTTTCTATGGTGGGGAGTCCTGTGAAGTCCTGTACCACAAGCACGCGCCCAGGGTCATTGGTAATGATCTGCAGCTGGTCCCTGTCTGCATTCCTGGCTCCGACGCCCAGAGGTTTGATATTTGTGGAAGTGATCACGTTGGCAGGTCTGTCCACGTCGTCCTGGGACCGGTCTCCGAGGATGACAACCAGGTGCTGGGGCACTCCATCTTCTATCCTGCTCCCCGCAGACTTGATGAAGTAGTTCTTCACCACGTGGTCCAGGGCTTTGCCAGCATTCAGGGGGGCCCCCCCTCTAAGCCTCAAGCGGCGGATGGCTTGCAGGACGTCGGTTTTGGACTTGTAGGTCTTCAGGTAGAACTCAGGGAAGACATTATTGCTGAACTGCACCACCCCGATCCGCACCTTGTTTGGAGCCACATCCAGCTGCTGGACGATTCTGCTGATGAAATCCCGAATATGAGCAAGCCCGTCCGGCCTAACGCTGTTGGAGCTGTCGATGAGGAAGACTATGTCCTTTTCATCACCAGAAACATCTGTGGGGAAACAAGAGAAGAGGAAATTATTGGCGTGTGAAGTCTTTGCTTAAGCTTTGCTGGAGGATTCCTGTGCTGTCTGCTCTCGTGTGAGGTAAAACCGCACAGCATAATTTGGCCAACTTTAGGCGTGGTGCTTCGGGGAGCCTCTCCAAAAGGGCCTGTGTGCAAGTGGGAATGTGTGTCTGCCTAATATTTGAAGCATTCATTACTCAGACCCTTATCTGTTTCATTCATTAATGCTCTTATCTGGATTTGTCAATGTTTCCGGCTTGATTTTGGCCCAGATTTATGCCTATTTCCTAGAGAGCTGCTAAGTGGGAATGGCAGTCGTACACATCATGTATTTGAACTGAAAATCCAAATAAGTGTTGTGTTTAGGTCCTTGGTTTGAAAATCATAAATTATAATGTATTTAGGTACATTATAATTGTAATTGCCACCTGTCTAAAGGTTTCCTTCCAAAATTGTACATATGCTACAACTTTGTTTTTAACTAACGAAAACTTTGACTTAAAGAGAAGGTTTTTTTGGGCAACATTTACTGGAGTAGCAACCCAGAGACAGCCAGCACTGACAGGACCTTACCTATGGGGGGCTGCACATCTCCCAGCAGCCGCCTGATTTGATCCACCGTCAGGGTTTCGATGGGAGTCAGCAGCTTCTGCTCGAGGCTGGGCAGTTCCTGGAAGCTGGAGACTTGGAACACATAATCAGGACTAAGGGAAATCTGTACCATCTCGTCAGTGTCCACGTTCTTTGCTATCATCATAGGTGCCACCCCCACTTGCTTGACTTGGAGGGATGGATACTCGAAGTCATCGTCGGACTTGCGAGAGGAGAGGATGACCAAAAACTGTGGGACGCCCTCCTCTATGCGGCTCCCGGAGGGCCGGGTGAAGATGGTCTTGGCCACAAACTCCAGGGCCTCGCCCACGTTCACCTGCTGGCCGCCCTTGGGCCGCAGCTGCCTCACGGCGCTCTGCACCTCGTCCTTGGTGGAGTGGGTGTTGAGCAGGAACTCCACGTGGGGATGCTCGCTGAACTGGACCACCGAGATCCTGGTGGTGTCGATGCCCACGTCCAGGTTGTTCATGATCCTCCCGATGAGGTCACGGATGAGGTAGAACTCCTGGGCGGCGTAGCGGGAGCCGTCAATCAGGAACACGATGTCCCTCTTCACGCCCGCTGCAGGAGAGAAGGCAGTGGTCAGGAGACGGACCAGGAATTCCTTATGGAGAGCAGCTAAGCCCATCATCTACACCACTGACCCACACTTCTGGTCATGGGGAGGGTACTCATTGTCTCACCGCCTGGGATAACTCCTGGGAGCCCCAGCAGGCAGCTCTGGGTTCAACCCAGAGACACAACCAGCCTGCTAGGCACATCCCAGGGAATGCAAACCCAGCAATTTCCAGAGTAAAGGAAGCAGGAGGGAGCAGGGGACACCCAGAACAATGATTCCTTGTGGGATCTCCACCCAAGGAGATGTAGCCTGGTGATAGTCCTTACTCAGGGAAGGTTGCCAGGCAGCCTGGGATTGTTTTAGACTCAGAACCAGCCTTCTTTCTTTGGCTTTGCCCTCTAGGAAAGTTTCTGTCCTATTATTCTCTCAGCTTCTGCCTTTCCAGGATGACTTTTTGATTCCTAATAAAGTGTTTTCTGCAGTGGTAATTCGGGTCAGAGCCTGAATTATAGCAGAATATCACAGTGATAAATGGGGATGGAGGAAAGTGCTCTGGCCTAGAAGGGAAGGAACAGAGTAGGACAGTGAACTTCTACGGGGCTGATCTGGGGTGGATATTCTTCATCCCAGGCATACACTGGCTGGATTTCATTCCAACTGAGACCAGAAATAAAAGATCTGATCCTTCTCCTGATGCCCATTTCCAATTTCCCTTTCCCCAGTGAACGAGGGTGGCAAAAGTAGGAAAACTCAGCACATCTTACATTTAGCAGAGAGCTGACCTGGATATACAGTAGCGTGAAGGTGTTCCTGTAGCATCTAAATGACGCAATTTATATTCCCAAAGTGACAGTTTAAAAATGATCCACTTAAAATAACATTAAGGTAATAGCATTCCCTTCGTGGCTCTTCCATGTGGATACAGCATGGACCACCTCGAGGGGCTGGGCTTAAAGGTGGCTCAGCTTAATTGCACAGCTCCTACCAACCCTGAGTGCACCAACAGGGAGACCAAGACAGAGTTGGAGTCTTGGAGTTTTAGCCATGACCATCTTTGCTTTTCTCAGTTTGTGTTGCAGCCATGGTGTTACTAGACATCATATTTTGCCACTGGCTCTCGGTGCAGACACAAACATCTTCTCACCTGGGGTGGGCGATGTAAAAACCAGGTCAGGGGCAAGTGACTCTATCTCTTGCTTGGTGAGCCGGATGACTCTGTTGGAGACGACCTGCTGCACCGTATCCAGCTGGCTGAAGTCGGGCACAGAGATCGCAAAATCTGGGAGGAAGGAAATGGTCTGCAGTTCCGTGAGGTCGGCATTTCCGATCCCGATGCCGAAGGGCACCGTGCCGCTCGTCTTCAGGACCACTGAGGGCCTCCTGACATCATCCTGGGACCGGTCAGCAGTCAGCAGGATCAGGAACTGCGGGACGCCCTCCGCTATCCTGCTGCCGCTTGACACCGTGAACACGTTCTTGATGAGATAGTCGAGGGCTGCCCCAGTGTTCAGAGGAGACCCTCCCATGATGTTCAGCTGCTGGATGGCACTGATGAGATCTGCTTTGTCCTCGTGGGTGTCGAGCAGGAACTCGGGCTGTATGGTGTTGCTGTACTGTGCCACAGCCACGCGCACCTTGTCACGGCCGATGTCCAGGCTTTCGACAACTCTCTGGACAAACGTCTTCAGCAGAGGGAAACCTCTTCTGACACCATCCGAGCCATCGATTAGAAACACCACATCCTTCTTCTCACCTCTCTCAACTACTGTTTGAGACAAGTAAGGGAAGGGGGGCAAAAGTGAGATTTTCTTTTGCAGTGATTAATATTCTCCTCCTGCATTGAACCGAAGGAGTACAAAACTCCCTACTCGAAGGATTACGAGGTGTCAGGACAAGTGGGTCCATTCCTTTGCCATCGGATGCAATCCCTGGTGAGGAGGCAGATGGGTGGAAGTCGGTGGAAACCGCAGTGCAGCACATGCTGTGCCTTACCCACCGAGTCATAACCCATAGGAAATAGGGTGCCAAGGGACTGCTGGGTGCCATCTCCTACCCGGAGGCTGGGAAAAGCCATCAGCTCCCAAGTGGGCTGGGAAGTTGACATGGGGCTTTGCAATATGCTACAGCAGTCTGGAGTCTTTTGCTCCCAGCAAACACTGAGTTTCTGGATGAAATGGCGTGCAAGGAGTGCTCACAGGGAGATGGTGAAGAGAGGGAGAGAAAAGCTTTTCTGAGGCATCACTGAACTTAGAAATAAATACTTCTGCACATGCTCAGCAAAGAAATTAAGAAATTGCTGGAAAGATATCCAGCTGAAAATGCTGAAATGCTCTTCTAAAATGCTAGCTACTGATCTTCGGGGTTTTTTCTTTACTATCTACAGGCAGGAAAAAAATGCTAATTGTAACCAAACTGTTCTTTAAAAAAAAAAATCAAAGCCAACAAAAGACTGCAAACAAACAAACAACAAGACCCAAAGTCAAGACCATGAAATGTCAAAGATCAGAGAACTTTAACATGTTCTGCTACTGACCAACAGCATTGCAAAGCTTTGGCTTTGCCAAGCAGAAAACATCACTGCCTCTCAAACGCAGCAACTGCTGGATGACATCCCAAAAAGTGCAGTCGGCTCATTTATAGCAGGGTCGAGTGGGACAAGCAGGAGCATGATCTGGCCCTCTGAAGAAAAGCTTAAGTAGCAACTTATGAATGGTTAGACATACAAAGAGTTAACAAGTTGAATTCTAAATGCAGACTTCAGATCATCTTTATTATTTAAGAAGATTGTTGGGAACTTGTGGGTTAACGCATAGGACAAGAATATTAATATAGGTGGGAAGAGGGAGCAGACATTGCCTGGTGTATCGCAATTTCATTTACTTCTCCTGAAATTCAGGAGCAGTGGAAGGGTCCTATTAAAAGTGCCTGGGTAGCAGATAAAGAAGAAAATAATATGGGTGCTCTTATGGAGTGGCTGTCTTTTAGCCAAAAATTGTAGGAAAAGTGGGTGGGTGCAAATAGCACAATTATTAATAGTCCTTGGTGGTCAAAGGGATTCCAAGTAGTCGTGACAAGACAGAAACGGTTTTAAAAGGGAGGATAGAATTCAAGAGCACAAGTCTTGGTTGAGGCAGAAGCTGCACAAATACAGGAAGAGTCATGAATCCTCATGGAAAAGATGGGCTAAGAGATGAGCAGGGGATGCCATTGCTACGCTCTAGTCATTTGGAGCAGACTGATGTTGGGGAGACAAGGGTGAAAATGTAGAAGAAAACCTACAAGACCAACAAAGGAGGACTGAATGAGCTGGGTAGGCAGCTGGTGACACGAGGGCCAAGACAAGACCTACGTGTCAAGCCCGAAGTAGACAAAATGCTGCCAACACAAAACTCGGGAATGAGCTGACATCTCTGTCCTCCTCAGGCTGAAGGAGATGTAAAAGGCTTGAAGTGACTAGAGAGACAGAAGTGTGACATGAAGGGAAAGTGCTCTCTGATAAAAGCAATTGAACAGATTGGTTATGGAATCTGGGGAGTTTCCACCAGAGGGTTTTCAGAACAGATTAGACCAATGTCATCTGGTTCTGGGCAAGAAGATCCTGTTGGGGACAAGGGCATGTAGCAGATGGCACCCTGAGATCCCTTCCAGCCCTATTTCCTTTTTACATTTCCATGAATCTAAGTCCATCTGCCTCTTTATGGAGAGATGATATGGATGTTTTTCACTTTTCCTTGTTTCCACCTCCTGTTGGGAGACGAGTTAATGCACAAATTAGGGCTGCCTCAGGAAATCACACATGGACATGCATAATTTCCAGTACTGCAGTGTGAATTTATAATTGTGGCCATGTGATTCTCTGGATGATATTTTTAAAAAATTATTCTTCAATCAATCCATCTCATCTACTGAGCTTAAATGGTAACTGAGTCAAGAGCATCTGACTTATTGGTGTGTATGTAGAAAATGTAGAAACTGCCATCATATCCTGGAAGAAATAACAGAGCAGGAATGAATCCAGTGTGCTGGAGTGCTCCTTACTCCTTACCACTCCTCCAGAAAAAAGGAGATGGAAAGAGAAGTTGGGACAAGCCTGTATTTACTTCTTATATCCCTTGCCCAGCACTGCACATCGATTAATGCAACGTCTCTGGGGCAATGACTCCCTGTTATTTCAGGTTTGTCCCATGTTCTGCACACTGGAAACAGCACAAGCTGCATTTCTGGCAACTGAACAAAAGGCTTTTTTCTTACTTTTCATTAAAATTGTGTTTGGACCTTAGTGCTTTGCTGGATCAGAGTGTGAGCAGAGAAAAATCCAAGTACAACAGCAGTTTCTACATAACGGTTTTAGATATCACCAGACCCAAATGCTCCAGTTACCAACTGAGAGGGGCATGTAAATCATGTCTTTCAGCCTCTTGGGAACCCCGAGGCTCCGTGTACCTTGTCAGAGACTGGAACAGATGTTTCGAGACATCTTGAGGAGCTTGGAATTGTGGGGAAGGGGGCGGATCGGACCCCACTCTAGTGGGACAGCGCCCCACCCCTATACACCCACCCCAGCCTTGCTGTACCTGTCAATCGAGGGACACTGGAGACAGACCCTTGGTGTCACCTTACCCACCCCTGAGTGGCCGAGACACGGGAGGTCCCATCTGGAGGGGCAGGCCTGGGGGTTGGGCCAAGGGTTTAAGAAGCCCTTGCCATGTGGCTTCTCTCTCTTTTTCGCCTACCTCCACCATGGAGTAAACACCGCTGGAACCCTAGGAGCTGGTAGCTATGCCTTTTTTTTCTATATCTGTCCTATCTTCCTGTTTTCCTCCCTTTCTTCTTTTTCTAGCTTTCTTCTCACGGAACATAACATTGGATGGGCTGTAAGGTTTTCTATGTTTAATGGGCTAAGTGATGTTGTGTACCCTTTATTCTTTTGCCAATGTCCCCTAATTTTCTGTAATTCTGCCAGTAAACTTTTGTGTGTTATTTTTACCTCTTGGGAAAATTTTGGTTGAATTTTCTCTTTGTGCCTACCCAGGGAAAAGGAATCTTGGTTTACCCCGAGTTCGGGGCGTAACATACCCGTTGGCTGAAGCTGTACTGTTCTCAACAGGTTGACAATGTTTGGCTGAAGCTCTGAAATCCGTTGGAGGGATTCGGCGTTCAGCAGGAATTGCGGGGCATAAACAATCCTTTCCAGCTCTACGGGGTCAGCATTTTTGGCTCTGATACCAAAGGTTACAACTCCAGCATGCTTCAGAACATCTGACGGCTCCTCCACATCATCGGTTGATCTCCCAGCAACAAGGAGGACCAAAAACTGAGGAACCCCTTCTTCGATCCTGCTTCCAGCTTCCTTCACAAACAGCGTCCTTATGGCTTCATCAAGCGCCGCTCCGATGTTCAGTTGCTTCCCAGTTTTAATCTTCATCCTTTTCACTTTGACAAGCATGTCTTGCTTGGATGAGTATTCAGCAAAGTCAAATTCAATTTGGATGGTGTCACTGAACTGAGCTACAGCAACTCGTGTGGCATCAGGACCCACGTTCAGGTCAGAAATGACTCTGTGTACAAAATCCCGGACGGCAGGAAAGCTGCCCAAGAGGTTGGCTGAGCCATCAATCAGGAACAAAACATCTTTCTTGCTTTCTAGAATAAATTCACAAATGAAAAAAAAGGGGGGGGAAGGTATGAAGGCATTTTTCTTCTTATATGTCATCCTAGAAAATTCTCTGCAGATTAGCTGTGTTTCAATCTTTCAATATTCTCATTCACCAAAGTATTCAAAGTCTGCGGGACTGCACAGCACCTTTGACTTACTTATCTGAGGAAGAAGGGGGAGCAAGGACATGTCTATCTTAAGACTCAAAATAAATTCAGGCACCAGACAGAAATATCACATACTGTATCACTTCAAATCACATAATAAATTGGCTGATTCAGTGATGTTTAAGGTCTAGCAATGTGTTGATAATACAGGCACAAAGTAAAGCAGCAGTGGCAGATTGGCAGATTGGGGTTTTTTCTATTTAAAAGCTCAGTAGACAACAAATAGACAGTTCATACACACATACACAAAGCATTTTCTGTATCTTCTCCCACTTGCATCACAAGGAGCATCTAAATCCATAAAAGCCTTTCACCTGTTTCCATTTGATGCTCCTTTGATCTCACTGAATACCCAAGGCAAACCCAAGCATCTTGTATCTGTGTGTCTTAACATCTTTCATATTAATCTTAATGCTCTCCTTTCCATACTAACCCATCCTGGTTCTTATGTCTTCATAAGCACATAGCCACAGTAATGGAAATAGTGAGCAAATACCTTTTTAAAAAGGGTTCAACTTGCCAGCAGCTTTTGGGTTTAATATTGGAGGATAAGTTTGAACTTCTGGAGTCAAATCCAGCCTTTGTGACAGCCTGATGACATCACTTTGACCAAGTGGCCCTGGGGATGGATTTGTCCAGCTAGACCTCTGCTCCTCTCTGCTCTTTGGCATGACTTTAACCTTCCCACACCACTTCTTGTGGTCAAAATTCATGCTCCCATTACCTGATTTAGTGCATTTAGTGATGCGTTTACAGGTTGTGGCACTATTATGGCCACAGAAAGGGAACACCTGAGTCAGCGGCTGGTGGGCATAGACTCACTCAGGTCCTCCTTTGGTTCTGACCTACCAAAAGACTTAAAACTGTGCTTTTAAAGTGTGGAAGCAATAACTTGAACAAAATTAAGAGCTGCCAGTATCAAGCCACGTATTCATAGAATCATAGAATGGTTTGCTTTGGAAGGGACCTTAAAGATTGTCAAGTTAAGCACAGCCATAACCACTTTGATGGCTCAGGGCTTGGACAGATGTCAAAGTGTACACTGGAAACAAGAAATCAACTTAGACACGATTAACTTCATGCAGTCAGCATGCAGGAAGGTAGGTATTACCTGTTGGGGTGAGTGGAACCTCTTCCACACCTCCACTAACATATGTTGTTATGGGCTTATTTAACTCCTGGGGTAAAGCTGCCAGACCACTGAAATCATCCACAAAATACACCATTCTTGGATTAAAGGCAATCTGTTCAAGCTCTGCCTTATCCGCACTCCTAACGCCGACAGCAAAAGTCAGCACTCCGGCTCGAGCTAATTCATTGGATACTTGGAGGAAGGGATCGGCAGAGCTCCCTGCCGTCACCAGGACTAGGACCTGGGGCACTTGTTCACTTATTCTGCTCCCACCAGCCTCCGTGAAGTGATTCGAGAGCACGAAGTTCAGTGCGGAGCCAGTGTTCAGCACGGACCCCCCCTTGGGCCTCAGCTGCCCCAGGCGCTGGATTATGTCTGATTTGGTTTGGTAGGAGTACAGGGAGAACTCGGTTTGGGGAGTGTCGCTAAATTGCACTAAGCCAACTCGGATTTTGTCACTGCCGACATCAAGGTAGTTAACTAGGGTGGCAACAAAGTCCCGCACATAGGGGAAGTTGGCATTTCCGACGTTGAGTGATCCATCCAAAAGAAAGATGATATCCCTTTTGGTTACTTGAACTGCAGTAGAGCACAGAAAACAACATGAGACATCACAGAAAACACAAATGGAAATTTTTTTTTTCATGTGTGCATGCAGCATATGCCGTACACGCATGTGAACCGTGTTAGGACAGAGAGAGAGAGAGGAGCAAAGGGTGTGATCAGCACAGAAATAACAAGGACCTTGATGGGAATGACTGAATTGGGCAGGGAAGGATTATTGACTCTTTTAAATGTCAGGCTCAACAGCTGCCTGAGGACACCTGACTTCTTGACCTCTGCATTTAATGCGCTTTGATGTCTGTAGTTATAGACATCCATTTTGGGCGCTGTTGAAGGGGGAGAAATTTCCCACTTTTGGCAGTAAGCAGCCAGCTCTTGGGTCCTTTTTTAAGGTTAAATCCTTCCTGGGATATATCTCAGCATCTGAGCCCCAGGACACAGGTCTGCAGGATCACCACCCTCTGCTTTTTTTTTTTGCTCTAAACTCATCCAGATCACAGACCAAAATGCCAAGATTTTAAATAACATCTCAGAGAACTGATGAGTTGGCTCATCCAAGACATCCCCCTGGATGCCTTCCTCCAAATGAGTTATTCAAGAATTTATTTATGCCCATTGTTATTCTGTCCATTGTATTTCTGTTTAAAGCATTTCTGGCTATATTCATCCATTCTCTAGCTTGCCTTGTCCCTGTAAGCATGCTGTCCTGGATATAAAATCTATAAATACTGAGATATTCAAAACAAAAAGGATGAAAAGGACCCTTTGGAATACAGGGATTGCTCTCAGATTTTAGAGATTGTCTTGGCTTTCTGTATTTTTAATTTTTCCCAGAAAAGTGCCATTCAGAGCCCAGGATGAGACAATATCCAGTTAAAATGTAACTGCCCAGTGTCAAAATCAATTTTGTTACTACTGATAATAATTTGTTGGGGTAGGATATGAACACTTGCTTATTACATATGTGAATAACTGTGAGCACAAAAAAAAGACTGGAAAAATAGAGAAGCTGTATGAATGACCTTTAAAGAACAAGAAAACACAGGAACATTTTCAATTTACATTGAAAAATAAAAACATCAGGTTTGGTGTATAGCCATGCAAAACTGTATTAGCTGGAAACACATTCTGAAACAAAGCTTATTAAATGATAAGTCCTGTGATAATCATCTTCATTAAGGACAAGTACTGGCAAACTGCTTTCAAAATGTCTGCCCTTCATGTAAATCAGACACACGCTTTCATTCTTTCAGGACTCTTTCCAAATTTTCTGTTTCTCTTGCACTGCAGTTTATAATTTTAAATTACGTGAGAAGCTAGAAAAAATATGGACACGGTTCAACAGCCACTGAAGCCAATGGGAACCTCACTATTGATCTTACTGGGAGCTGGAAGAAGTCCTGGTTTTCTAATGTTTATTTGCTATGAGACAGAAATACAAGGTTCAAATATGAGGTAGTGCAACATGGATCATGTTCTCATCTTCAAGCATCTCTATTGGGAAGAAATCCTGAGAAATTTGGTATAAAATCTCTATGCACCTGGAACATCTCTTGAAATGCAGGGGGCACTCCCTCAAAAGACAAGACCCTATTGGTTGATTGCTTCCAAAGTCCACTGATGACAATGACAAGACCAACTAAAAAGAGTCCACTGGCTTCACTGGGCTTTGGATCATCTTCCAAAGAGATTAAATGAAAATCAACACTGAAATATCCTCGTATGCCTCTTAGGGCTTGAGCTGAGTAAATTATAAGAAAACTAAATATGTTCTGAAAGGGTGAGTTTCAGTCCAACATCTCCATGAACAAATGGGCTTGTTTTTTACACTCCAAAGAAACCTCTGCTTCCCTGAACAAATACCCACTACAGGTAACTCCCAAACTGAGGAAGAGGTTGTAACGTTCACAGTGTGTCCCATCCAGAGGCTACACCAACCCTAAGAAGAGCAAAAGCCTCTGCTGAACTGTTTAGGTACCTAACTAGTAAAGCACATCTTCCACATCCAGGCCTTTAAACGTTGGTGACAAATACGGAACAGGACAAAAATCTCCAGGAAGGAATGCTAAAGCTGGAACAACCACCACACTACCAAGTTCACTGACCTGTTCATGCACTTACATTTAGCCATGCTGGAACATGCATTTGATGTGTTTTTCCCCATTATCCCTACATGTCATAGAATAAGAGTTGACAAACATATAAACCATATCTCCTTAATTAGAAAAAGGCAATTAATTACCTGGCGTTGGCTCTTGGACAATCAGTCCTCCAGAGAGTGTTCGGATAGGTGACAGCACCTCGGGAAGAATGGCTTGCATGAACTGGAGGCGGAAGTCGTTTGGGTTGAACACAAAATCTCTTTCATGGGCGATTTGTTGAAGCTCTGCCAGGTCGGCATTTCTCGACCCAACGGCGAGGATCACGATCCGGTTCCTTTTCATCTCCGCCGCGGCTTGGTCGACAGCATCCCTGGACTTACCCCCAGTGATGAGCACCAGCATGGGGAGCACCCCTTCCTCTATCCTGCACCCGGCAGCGCTGGTGAAGAAGTTGTTCCTCACAAAGTCCAGTGCCGAGCCAGTGTTGAGTGTCGTGCCACCCATGAGCTTCATCTTCCTCACGTTGGCCATCACATCCTTTCTGGTCTGGTGGGTGTTAAAATAAAACTCTGGCTTCACAGTGTCTGCGTACTGTGCCACCGCCACTTGGATCAGGTCGGGTCCCACCTCCAGCCTTTGGACAATTTTGGCAACGAAATCACGGATTGCGTTAAAGGGGGCGGTCCCCAAGGCAGTTGAGCCATCTATCAGGAAGACTATATCCTTCTTGTTCACTTCAATAACTGCAAGTAACACATGAACATCACGTCAGCAGAAGCCTTCACCACACCCTGCATCAATTTAATGTCAACAGCTCAGCAATGCTTAGGACCTCTTGCTTGCTTGGAGTACTGTTACTCTCAATGCCTTTAAAAAGGTCTTGCTTTCAAAACAGAATTATTTTTCAGGCTCTAGCAGGGGGCTAATAATAAATCTGACTGTTTTCCCTTTTTAAAACACAGAAGAGTTGAAGACTTGCAAAAATCGTGGGCTTTACGCACTTGCATATTAAAATACATACATGTGTCAAAGCAAGAATGAAAGGCAAACAGTGAGGAGAAACCTTGGCACTCAGATGGCACATGAGATAAAATAAGCAGGTGATGCTCACTCTGTCTGCAGTGGAAAACCCTCTGCATGGTGATGGTTTGGTATCAGAAGGATTAAGTTCCCAAGAGCAATGACACAAGTAAAGAACAGTCTCCACCTACTCAACATACCTGGATTTTGGGTCTTCACATCGTACATCTTATTCCTGATCTAACAAAAACAAGTTATGGGGTTTTTTGACACAGGGAGCCCAGTCATGGATGAGCTGGATTTTATTCTGGTTTCCATGTCTTAAAGCAACAGGTTCATAGGGTTGTAACCTCTGAAACTTTATTATTTATGATAGCACAGGACACAGAAAAAGCACAATTAGCTTTCCAATGCCCTGGCTAAGTTTGAAGAAAGATAGTTAGGGAGGAAAATAACCCTGTTGTGTGGCATTGGAACCCAAGCATCATCATATTTGATACAGCAAATACGTTTTTTAAAAAGGTAAATATTAACAAGACCAATATGATTGTGATAACAGCATTATACATGATCATCATGGACATGATCACTGAAACCATCTTTTAGACAAACCTTCTCACATCATCATCTCCCTGATTTCATGTCATTGATGTGACACAGGAAACCTTGTGTTGCTTCCAAGTTATGGTGGAGCACTATGGATCATTGTGTCATGTCGGACTTGGGGTATCCTTAAATCACCCACCCCACTAAGAGCTCCTGAGATGGGTTCAGGATTCAAGGAGGCAGGTCCATCACCTCCCAGGCTCACTGCCACGCCCAGTGCACAGCCTCGAGGAAGAGGACACCCAGCATCGTCAGGATCTCACACCCCTCAGGGCAAGCGGTAGCAAACACAGTCTTGCCCTGCCCGGATGGAGGAGAGCAGCCCCCCAGCCCAACAAGATTCCCTTGCATGGAGGCTGTTTACTTTGGACTTCCACAGAGAACAGAACTTTGGCTGCAGTCCTCCTTGGCCAGACACCAGCTGGCCGTGGATAGCGGTGCTCCCAAGGGCTGGGCGCCGTCAGGTTTCTCACTACGGGTGAGTGCCATGAGACCGGGCTGCCCCAAGGAGTGATTTAGGGCTGGGGATGACATCTGTGGCTCGGCTGCCCCTCTGCCCCGAAAGACCTGCCTGCACCAGCACATGGGAGCCTTTGCAAAAGCCTCTCAAAGGGTCGTGCTGGAAATAGCTTCATTAAGGACCAATTGTGAAAAATGGAAGTTTAAAATTGCCTGACGTGGTGCTGTGGGGGACAAAATCAAGAGAACAGGCACGAAGCAAATGTGGTGGTGCCCTCCCTGAGCCACAACCTCAAGTGAGCTGCCAGTGGCCTGCAATCGGCTGCCCAGAACAGAGCTACGCACAAAGCAACGAGGGTTTGTGTAAATGATCCCTTTCCCAGAGCCGTGATTTCCAGCATTCATCCCTCCAGCCAGGTATTTTTTTCCTCATCAGTTACTCCAAGGAGGAGAGGGCTAAAACCAGGAAGCTTTTCAAATGGATAACAAAGGCTGACATCTCTGCTTTGTATCACCCAGGAGAAATGTCCAAAGCACATCCTTAGCTTGTCAGCAGCTAGAAATCCAAAGGTGGAGACCCTGGAAACTTTTGACTTTTAGGGGAAACATCAAAGGGGCTTTAGAAAGAAGAGGGAGGCTGGGAAGGAAGAGTTCACCCCTGCTACTCATTCCTCTTGCAGCTCCCAAATCCTGCCGTTTCCTTAGAGGAATGCAAGAACTGAACCCAAAACACACAGGAAGAAACAACCCACAGTGCTGGTTTGCGTGGACACAATTAAAGCAAAAGCCTTTAAGCAGGGCTGTACTCATCTCATAGAGTTTAATCCAAAGCCCTGTAAAGCTGATGGCAAGTCTCCCAAGAATTTCAAAGGATTTGGGATCAAAGCATTGTATCTTTGACATAAAAGTTGGGAATATTGGAGGGTGTCAGCACTGAACCCAGCCCTGCATAGTTCCATCCTCATTGCCATCTCAGCCGTCTTCAGTGGAGCACCTCATGTAACTTAATCATCCAGGCTCCCCCAGTAGGTGAAGGAGCAGAAAGGCACTTTGGAACATCCCTTCATCCCAGGAGGACTTTACAGCCAGAGAGCTGAAGTGAAGCGAGGTGGCTTCCGTATCTCATAGGAACACTTGGCACCTCGGTGGGTTTGGCATTCCTTTTGGGCTGTGGCATCTCCCGAACTGCTTTACGCTGCAGACTTCCAAGCCGCTGATGAGAATCAAGCAAACCAGCCAAAACTGATTCCCGCGGATGCCAGGGATAGGAAATTCCGTAAAGCTCCTTTGAAAATACCCACTTAGCTTCCCCATTTAGCACATCCATCTGTATGTAATTGTACAGGCTGTACAATTGTAGCACCTTCCTCAAACGAGCTGGTATTTTAAGTGAGAAATATTCAAATGCAGATGAAACCAAATGTACCAACGTTTCTAATCTTGCCATTCAAACTCTTAAAAATCAGAGGGGAGGAGAGGTTTTCCATCGAGTTGCATGGATCCCAGCATGTGCATTTTAGCTACACATGTTGACTTTATATTATCTGGCTAAATATGGTTCTTGTAGGGTGCTACAAGAAAAAGTTCTTAATGTTCTTTCCTGGAATAATCAAGGCAAGGTCATAAAATGATCTTTTAGGCAAATTCCTCCCTTTGATTTGAGCCATGGGATAGCAATCGTGTTTAGGCATGGATCAGCGAAGACATCTGGAATGCAGCTTTATATGTCAACATACACCATGAGGAACAGTGTGTACAGAACTCCAGACTGACAACGGGATCCCAAAAGTGTTGTTTGCATTAAGCATCCTGTTAATCAAGTGCAGCAGCTCCAGCCTGGCCCCTTCCAGGGGCCTCTGCAATATGACATAGTGTCTTTAATAAATCACCTATTTGCCCCGTAAATCCAGATATTCATCATTCTGCTGCACCCAAGCTGATGCTAGTCCAGGAATAATGTCCATGGGACTTAAGGGTGACAGAGTGGCCCAAATGGGATATTAACACCTGCATTTTTTTTTTCCCTTGTGGAAAGATATAAACTTTCTCAGGTAAATATGTATTACCAAGGTAGGGATTTCACTTCAGAAGGACTAAAGGCTGTTCAGCTTTCAAGTTCAGTAACAGAGGAATTTCACTGTTTTCCCAAGGGCAGCCCAGAGCTTCAGTGAGGTGTGCAATTCTACTGTTTTAGCAAGCTGATAATTTCAGCTCTGGTAAGTAGGGCTGTATTTAACATTCCTGTTACCTTCCTCAGTCACATTTTATTGTCATGACACTTCCAACTGACAAATAATGTAAGCTTACATGGCATAATTGTTTTTACAACTGGCAGGGCTGCAGTGTTTACTCCCAGGGTGCTTAGATACCCCAATAAGGATTATATGAGCTTTTTACACTCTTTTGTTATAGTCTGCTCCTGTCCTTTAAAACACCCCATGTCATACCAGTTATTGCAACAAAACCTTATGGTTTTTGAGACAGAAGTCACTGGGCCAATGGGTTTCTGCACAGGAACATTGCTTCTCCATAACCAGACCAGAGAGATTCATTGGAAAAAAACTAAATTTAAAAATAACTAAAGAATTAAATATGCTTGCAAAGCGTGCAAAAGCTCATTCGTTCACGGATTCACCGAAATGCAAGGGTCTAGAAAGGCATACATACCTTCAGTCACAATGGTTGGGGCCGCTAACAAAATGAGTCTTTGGGCCACTCCAACAATGTTGGGCAGTAATAATTCTCGAAGAGCATCAAGGTTACGGATATCCAGGGCAGTATAGGCGAAGCTTCCATCAGTAGCAATCTGCTGCAGCTCTGCACTGTCAGCATTCAGGACCCCAATGCTAAACGAAAATATACCAGCTTGCTTCACCGCTAACAAGCCCTCTCGGATATCATCACTAGACTCTCCACCACTTATCAGCACTAAAATCTGAGGCACCGCTTCCTCTATCCTGCTGCCTCCCGCCTGGGTGAAGAGGTTCTCCACCACGAACTCCAGTGCCGCACCGGTGTTCGCCTCCTCGCCCCCGCGGAAGCCGAGTGCCTTCACGGCATCCAGGACATCCGCTTTTGTGGAGTAGCTGTTCAAAGCGAACTCGGTTCTGGGTTGATCACTATACTGCACCACCCCAATGTGTATCTGCTGAGCTCCAACTCTGAGGCTTTCAATCAAATTTACAAGGAAATCGCGTATGGCTGGAAAATTGGCACCGCCGATGTTGTTTGATCCGTCAATAAGGAAAATAAGGTCAGCGGACTCTTGAGCTTTAAAAAAAAGAAATGCAAAAGGTGAAAGCATTAAAATGGGTGATTACATGCAGTTGTAACAGTGTTCTGACATGTTTCTTGGAAAACCAGTGAGAAACACGCAAATGAGAAAACAAAACAACATGATCACTGAGCAGGTGCATTTTGCCTCTTAGTTCTGCATTCTGATTGAATATGAGCTCTCAGGCCCTTCCCAGTAGCATCCATAACCCATCAAGGGAGGGCTTGAGTGGACACAACCCGAGCCAGTGGCTATAGTAACATGGGGGTCAGCATTATCGGCATGGAAGGAGAAACCTTGGCAAAATGGAGTTTTTGGAAATCTAGATCCATTCCATCAGTGAGAAGCACCATCCAAATATTCAGACAGAGCCAAAAGAAAAAGGTGGATTTTGATGGCAATTCACGCTGAAGGTGGGGGGTGAGGAGGTTTTTGTCATTGCAGTCCTTTATTTTTTGGGAGGAAAAAAGCCAACATTTACTGGATGCAGGAAAAGTTTCAGCTTCTCTGTCACAATTCTGCTCTTTTGCTGGTTAAACACAGAGGCTGAATATATGGGTTTCTCCCACTGTGAAGAAGTATTATTTGAATTGCATTTGTTAAAAGCAGTTTAAAAGGTTTTAGTTATTCTTCTTGCATTGTAACTCTTTGACCAGCTGTCAGCATCCACCTGATATTACTTGTCTAGCAAGGTGCCCCACACAATTCTCAACCCAGGCCAAGCAAAATTTGTGTCACTTTAAGTATTTCTCACAGAGATGGGTTGATTCTTGCCAGAGGGGTCTGCTCTGTATTTTTCACATGGATTCTGGATATTCAATCAAGGAATGCAGAATCAGGTTAAGAAAGGGTGATGAAATCAGTCATGACACAATTATCCAACTCTAGTTGTTGTGACCATACCCTGAGGATCACAAGCATTTGCTGAGAATATACACACACCAAACAAAGCTTGTAAATGGCACGCACATGGTGTTGAGGGGGAGGATTTTTGCTGTGAGACTTACCAAAGCAGACCCAAAATGCCCTGGTGTCTGCTCTTACTCCTTTTGCTCAACTAATTTTACCATCAACATCACCAAGAATTTTATGCATGCAAAAAAAGAGGGGGGAAAAGATCCCAAAGCATGCTCAGATGTTTCCATGCAATTACTCTTCAAGTTGTTAAGAACCCAGATTTCAGACTGTTTGCAAATGAATGACAAGCAACATTTGGAAATCTCTCTCAACTTTCGAAAGCCAAAGTTGAAATCAGTAGCAAAACTGGCGTGTGGTTGAGCAAGGCCAGGAATAAACCCAAGGTTTTTGCTCTCAACCAGCATTGCCAGTAATTTATTTATTTATAGCCTGTTTAGTTGTTTTTTCTAGTATGTGTTTTCACACACCAGGAGATTCAAATAATGCTGCAGTTCCAGCAACAAAGGAGAAGGTCTCCAGGACACCATCGCTCCCCTGGGCCAACTCAGTGTTGGCTTGGAGAATATCATCAGGGTTCAGAATTTCAAAGAGTTCCAGGATTTATTTTTCCATCGAGACAAAATTCAGGGGTTGGTTTCACTATGCCATTTTCGGCTGGGACGTTCACGTTCTACTTCATCATAAGAACAAAAGGAAATCTCAGAGTGGTTGTACTCAGGGCTGCTTTAGATATCCTGGATATCTTTCTGGAGGAACAAGATTTCAGGCACTAATGGGTTGCTCCCGCCGGAGAGAAGATAGATATGAAACAGATGCGTTGGATAATTTGTCATCACCGTAAAAAAACCTTGTACTTCAGTGCACATTTATGGAACAAGCCAGTGTGGAGAACAAATAAAAGCATGCTGGTTACACAACTAAGCAAGGAGGGTCAGATGAGACAGACAGCTCAGATTCAACAAATACTTCAGGGCAAACTCAGGGCTGACTGTTGTACTTACGTGAGTCAGCTCCGGGGACTGCCACAGAGCAACAGTTTTGGTGCTCTATACTGGAACTGCTATGGGACTGGGGCTTCTTTACACTTCCATTTCATATTAGGGCTCATTTCTAGCATAGCATCCATGGCAGTTTTAAACATCTTAATGCCACACGTAGTTATCAGCTGAATAAATGAATTCTTAAACTCTCATGCAGTTATTTGCACCATGCTTTGCACGCTGTTGTCATCCAGGGTTTAGGACCTGTAACATCTTTTCCCGTGTTTAACAATGGTCTGTATATTGCCCATGCAAGTCACACAGGGGCAAAACTACAATAATAGGATTAACTTAAATTTGTGTTACAGAATGGGAAGAAAACGCGTGGAAAAAAATAACTTTGAGCAGAAACAAACTTGGAAATGCATGAGATACACAAAATAGGAATTTGGCTTTAAATCTTTTAAAGGAATGTCTGTGACTCCAGATGTTTCCATTCAATGGGGTTACCTGCTGGCACGGCCTGGAGGAGGACAGCCAGCTTCCAGAGACCAATTTCCCTGTTGATTCCAACAGGGAAGCACTGGGGTCCTTCACGGTGAACATGCCCAACAGCCACCGGAGTGCTGTCAGCAGGTTGGTTGTAACATTCATTTTCCACACATATTGGTGTCATTTTCTTAGCACTGGCGAGCCTTTTGTCATGTTTCTGGGGCAGCTACTCCCCTGTGGCTTTCATGTGACCTGGATATTTGCCCTGTCAAGCACTTTGCACGACAGAAACACACATGAGCACGGCCTTTTGGTGTTGCTCGGTGTCATGCAGCGGTGGAGAGCACCCAGTGGGACTGGCGTGAGGGTTAATCAGGCAAGACAACACAGGGGGATTAATGTCACACTGCCTCATCACACTGCTGCGGCCTTACGTCACCCCGCAAGCGATCGACCTTCAGATGGAGTCTCAGGAATAAAAAGAAAGGTTTGATCCCCGGGACTTCTGTTTTGAAAAACAACAACGCTGCTCAGAAGGCCCTTTCCATGCTGGAATTTCATAAACAGAGAAGGGACAGAGGAAGACTGTCATTTTTTATTGTTTTTCCGGGGAAATTGGGCCCCAGTGTTGCGGTCAGTGCAGATCCGTTGAAGCCAACGTGGTTTGCAGGGAGGTTTCGGTTATGGGAAGGGTCCAGGAGGTGAAAGCCATGGGCTTGTAGAGAAGACTCTCCAACAACACACCTTCTCCAGGCGCATGAGGAGAGGTTAAGGGACAGCTCAGGGGTGGGCTTTCAGCAGAGAAATTTCCCACCCAACTTCTTTTGCTGTTTTCAACCAAGAATGTGACTTTCTGGAGGGGGGCACACTGCCTATCTCCCTGTTTCCCCACCTGGTTTTAAGAGGACACCCAGCATGGTGTCTCCACAACCAGCAGTGACCTTCTCAGTCTCCAGAGGATTTTTGGTCAAGGTCACCATCAGGTCTGGTGTGTTCATCCCCTACTTCCTCGCCTTGGGAGTGAACAGGACAGGACAATTTACTAACTCTGCAGAGCTCCCTACACTTGCATTTCCATGCCACGTGTGCCAAAGGATGGCCACAAAGTGCCACTGCCCATCCAAGGATTCCTGCCCTGACTCCTGGCAGCCCTAGCTCAGTCTGCAAACAGCAGCACCTCGGCAGCTGCAGACACGGGGCCACACACTTCAAACCTTTGTTTTTAGACCTCTGAACGTCCATCTCAGTCTTGCCCCTCCAGAGTGGCAACGCCAAACAGCACAGCGCCAGCAGATACCACCAGCCAGCCATTACCTGTGATGTCTTTAACCAGCCCTTTGGCCCCAGCCTTTTCTGGAGTCATGGAGGAGCGGACACTCGCCACTAAGTCTCCAACTATGCCGTGGAGAGCGGTGAAATTCTCTAGGTTGAAGCGGTGCGTATCGAGGGGTTCGCTCGCTACGTCCTGTAACTCCCCTTCCACTGCGTCCTGCACGCCGACCGCAAACAGGTTTACGCGGGCCGAGTTCAGGACAGATGAGGGCAGAGCCACATCATCCCGGGGCCGTCCGTCCGTGAGCACTATAACAACCTGGGGCACGCCTTCACTGGCTCTGCTTCCAGCAGCTTTAGTGAGGTGCTTCTCGATTAGGTACTCTAATCCTTTTCCAGGCTTGGGGCCTCCCCCCACGTGAGTCATGTTGGCAATATGGGACAGCACGTCTCGGGTAGAGGGGTACGTATTTAACTGGAACTCTGTGTGGGGGTTTCCGCTGAACTGGACCAGGGCAAAGCGAAAATCACTTCCTCCCACATCTAAAGCTTTTACAACATCATACAGAAACTCTCGAACGAGTTGGAAGTGTTCCTTCCCAACGCTCCAGGAGGAATCCACTAGAAATATTATATCAGCCACGGCAACGGTTCTGACAGCTTTAAAAAAACAGATGGGGGTTTAGGGTTTTCTATTGGTCAGCACAAGCATGCCTCCTCCTCCTCCTCCTCCTCACCCAAACAACCAACAGCCTCTTTGGCATGGTGAAAGTGAAGCTCAGCTTCCCCTTATCGCCCACAGCACAACGAGAAGCGCTGGAGAACAACCAGGCAGCCACCAGAGCCCTGACACCGCGGGTGCTGGGGGACAGGAGGGGACAGCATGCGACCTGCCCTTCCCAGGGAGGGGGAGCCGAGGTGCTCCTCCCCTCCCAGACCCTCGCCCACGGGTTTGGACACCAGCCCTGAGCCAGACAGAGACACTGGCAGCTTCACGTGTGAATTTAGGCTCGTTCAGTTTCTAGCTGCCCGTGTCTCTTGCATGGTTTTTGCTGACTCAGGCCTTTGCTGGCTCCATGGCGGTGCTCAAGGAAGGAAGGACAGCTTGGTTTAAGCGTGAGTTTTCCATATTTTTCCTGCTGTTAACACCCGCTTAGCAACACCAGCTCTAGTCCCAAGGGCACCAGCACCATCTCTTTAAGCAGCCTTTCTGCAGGTCAGTGGCAGTGCTCTTCTCCCTGATAAAAGCCCTCCTACACATGCAAGGTGGGCAGAACAGCTCTGCCCAGGAGAAGACCCTCTCAGGACCACCCTGAGTGCAGGTCCCACAGCCCAGTCCCCTGCAGAGCATCCTCCAAGGCGACATGCTCGGGAAGGCACCGCGCGCGTTGGCCGAGGCCTGGGGCCCGCAGGAGCCTCAGCAAGGTGGGAGCTGAGGTGCAGAAGGTCATCCATCCACAGCATCCCGCCAACATGCATGTGAAACACCAAACAGTGCAAATGAGTGGTTGTTTGTACAGGGCCAGAGTCAGGTGGAGCAGCCCAGGCTTACCTGCCTGCTGCTGGGCGCCGACCGAGCCAAAGCCTGAGAGCAGGAGGCCAAACATTGCCACGAGTGGCAAATGCCGATGTTTCCTCATTTTGGTCTTTTATCTGAGCTTTCCTTTTATTCTCTTGGTTTCAAAGCACCCAACGTGAGACCTAAGGGAGGAAAACAGGGAGAGTGAGAAACAGCCGAAGTGCTGGCCAGGCACAGATGAGGCATGAGGTACAAAAGCCAAACCATGTGGGTTTACAAGGCTTTTGTGGCACTTTGGTAGGAAAAAAAAATTCTTTGCTGCTGGACAGAGTCTGCTTCGTAGCAACCATTCCTTTGGAAGAGGAGTCCTCACTCACGTAATGGACATTTATCACCTCTGTGGAATTAGATGATTTTTTTTTTGCCTGTGCTGTCCCAGGCAATATCTAATATATAGGAAAATGCTTAGGTTTCTACCACCAAAATACTCAGTGGCTTCTCACCTGCCCTCCCCACCCACGGATGACCAGCTGAAACACCTTGGCCAACATTTCCTCTTGCTGTTGCCTTTTCTCACTTCATTTCTTCCAAACACCACAATAATTGCCCTAAACATCCCCCCTGGCCTCAGCTCACCTTTTTCAGCTGTCCCAAATACGCAAATGGAAATTTAAGCGCTCCAGACCCAAGTAAGCCACATGATCTGGCTGTACAGCAAAAAGCCCTTGGACTCCCCCAAGCTCACAGCCCCGGTTGTGGAATAGCCTGCGCTGGCTGATCATATTTTGGCGAGGCACCAAGAATAATATTTTATCTGTTGGAGCCAAAAATATAATTTAGGCAAGTTTCTTATCTGTGATCCACCTGGCAAGCCTTCTGAAACAACGTCTCGGTCACGAAGGCTGTGTTTCTGTTGTCATAGAGATGACCAATTTATTATTTAATCTCCATTTCCAAGCCTACAGAGCAGAAACCAGCTTGCTTAACTGGGAAAATATCCTCCCAAAAGGGAACGCAGTGATTTAATACCTTTCATTCCCCAAAGGAGCTCAATTACTCAGATCAGCCAAAAGTGACTCCAATACATCAAACTGTTAACCAGGTCATGATAAAAGAAAAGAAAAAAAAAAAAAAGGCAATTCAATTTTCTTATTACCATGCTTGCCAATTCCATCAATTCAGAGAGCTATGACCAATGCAAGAGCCTAAGAGGGCTAGGGAAAAGTAACTTTTTTTTTTAGGAAAACTGTGGTAATTACACTGATAACCATCACTGGCACAGCTGCAAACAGAACCAAGAGGTGGGAATGTGGGAAAATTTGGAAACAAACAGCTAATCCCACTTCCACACTCATCAGGGCTATCAGAGGGCAGTTTGGTGGAAAGAAGGGGGCAACTTCCATCTGGTTTTCTGAAACCCAGTGAGATCCTGACACTTCCACTGGCTCCCTGTGTGTCAAAGCTGGGCTGGGGTCTGGTTCTTCTTGGGAGAAGGGGTTTGTAGAGTTGGCTCTTCCATGTGCTCCAGATGGAATTTATGAGTGTCCTATAGCGTGAGTCTGGCAAAAGCTGTACTCTACCTTTGCCCCAACATTTGTGAATAAAAATGATAACGATAATAATAATAATACTTTTGGGAGGGATTTGCCTTGCAGCATCATTGGGAGTGTGTAGAAGCCTGGAAGAGCTTAAAGCACTGGACAATACTCTCAGGCTCAGGGTGGGATTGTTGGGGTGTCCTGTGCAGGGTCAGGAGTTGGACTTTGATGATCCTTGTGGGTTCTTTCCAGCTTAGGATATTCTACGGCTCTGTGATTCTAAGATTTGCATGTCTCAAATCCCAATAGCTGTGGAGCCAACCAAGGATTGTTGGGAATAACAACCAAGGATTGTTGGCAATAACATGCTGTGGGAAAGAACAGGATGTGGCTGGAAAAGGGGCCACATGGAGGTAGGGCAGCATTTTCTGGGACAAATGTCCTTATTCTGCCTCAGGGAGATAAGAACAGCACAGTGCAGGGATGATATTGAGAAGTAGGAATGGGCTTTAGGGAGGGATCAAGACCCCCCCAGAGCACCCTGACCCATTTCGAGAAAGGTCTAGGAAAACCTTGTTAAATAATTTGCATTGCAAGTGAAAATTTATCTCCAGGGTGAGGAAAATTTATCTATATAAGGTACCCCCATGTGTGCCCCAGGACCCTGGATACTCCATCAGCTGGATTGATGTTGGCATCAGAAATGGTGATCTCTCTTTTCCCCTTTCTTTCTTCCTCTCCCTCTTTAATCCATCACCCTCTCTCTCTTCCCTTTCCCTTTATCCAAAAGCCACTGCCACGTGCTTTTACTGGGACATCAGGGACTAACATACCAAATTCCACGCCAAGTGTGTAATTTATTAATAAAACTTTGTAAGCTTTTGCAGGCCCTCTCACTTTTGTCTTTCCCTTCAACCACGAGCATCTACAAATCCTGGGAGCCCCCTTCCCCTTAAGGGTGGGATGCCACAGAGTGAAAGTGCTGCTAGCAATGAATGAAAAAACATGAAATAAAATGCATGCTAAGGAAAACCAGCCCATTAAAATAATGTATGCCATAAAAGTGCTCGTATTTCTTTCCCAAAAGGCAGGAAGTTATGTTATCATCCTGTTTATTAGCTGCTGGCAGCCAGTCCCTCTGCAGTCACAACAGCTGGGGATGAGCAGAGCATCAAGATAAACCAGTGAAAATTGATGTCTTGCCGGCTAAAAAGTGACAGGACTGAAGCAAACATTTGGGGGCTTTTCTGGTTTTAACATCGAGCAGCTGCTCAGAGGCTGTTTACAGCCACAGAATGCTGCAGAAGGGAAAAGTGAAACTCCCTGGTGCTGTGAAACCTCCCCTGCCCACAGGATCCCCCATGATCTCCCACAGCAGTGGGAAGCTGGGCTTTTCCAGAGTCACAGAACCATTTTTGTTGGAAAAAAGCCTCCAAGATCAAGTCCAACCTGTGACCAATCCCCACCTTGTCACCCAGACCAGAGCACTGAGCACCACATCCAGTCATTCCTTGGACACCTCCAGTGATGGGAACTCCACCACTCCCTGGGCAGCCCTTCTCACCTCCTTTCCCATTTTAGCTTTTAGGAGGCCTCCAGACCTGTTTCCAGCTTTCTCTGTGACTTCCATCATGGTATTTATAGTTCTGTGAAAGCAGAGGGACTTGTTCATCAGCAAGAGATGAGCTTTAGCATCCCAGAAAACCCATTCTAAAATCATAGGAGCCGAGATGAGTTACTGGAAGGAAAAAGGCAGTGAAGTCTTGCAGGAAGAGGTGATGGATGTCTCTTAGGGACTGACAACATACAGAAAAGAAGAGCTTTTAAGAAGAGCTGTTCCTGAAGAGGGTTTTCCCTTATATCCCCCTCTCCATGGTGCTCGTTAGCTAATGAGGAAAAGCTGGGTGCTTGCAGAAGGGGGTGGGCAAGGAGATGATTTTCCTGTAGGGAATAAGATGACGTTGAAAGGACAGCAGCTTTTTTGTAAAGGTGATGTGGTGGAGTTTGGGTGGGGTTTTTTAATTTTTTTCTTTTTTTTTTTTCGAGTGGGGAGTTGAAACAAAACTCTGCTCAGTTCTGTTTTGACTGAGCCAAGGCTCTGGCTCCGTGAGCAAAGTGGGTTTAAGACAGTAAATGATGTGATTTTTATTGCTTGGCTTGCCTTGGCCAGGCACAACAAGTAATTTCCGGTGCTCAATGTGTTCTTGCTTTGTGTCCCAAATTACCACTGGTCACAGAAGCTGAAGGTGGCACCAGCTTGCAGGGGATGGATGATAAAACCAGAGGGGTGAACTCATGCCAATTAATTTTAAATCTTGGTTATGGCAAGTATTTGTTTTGCAACTTTATTCCCTGGCATTGTTGGGTTTTCAATAATGTGTTTTCAACAAGGCAATTTAATTGTGGATTTATTTCATTTTTAAAATGAGAAGTTCCTTGCAGTCCTGTGGGGTGAAAGCTCTGGTGAAGCTTTTGCTCTATCCACTTCAAGCTGGAAAAATATGCTGAAAAATCTGGCTGCTGAGTGCCTTGAGGAAAGGAAAGAGTTTTCCTGAACTGTTAAGTTAGCACCAAAACCTGGGGAGCCAATTTCTTCATGATTCATGTGCTAAAAGATTAACTCCTGTAGCCTTCAATAACCTGAAAGTTTTATGTCTGTCTAGAGTTTATATAGTGTGTGCCGACCTCTTAATATTACAGTATTTCATCAGAAGAAACACATCTGTTCCTAATACTGCTCTCAAAAAGCAATCATTTCTGCCCCCGACACAATGAAGTGATTTCCTTAAATATTTTCCCCAGCAGCTATTTTTTGCATATATTGCATACTTCTCTGTGCATAAAATTTGACATTTGGGGTTTTTTTCTTGGAGTGGATGTTTCAAATTCACTTTCTAAGCAGTTGTTTGCTTGTGCATTGGGGTTTTTTTGTCACTAGAGTGTAGTTAAAATAAAATAGATGGGATATTGGGAAGAAATTCTTCCCTGTGAGGGTGGGGAGGCCCTGGCACAGGTTGCCCAGAGAAGCTGTGGCTGCCCCATCCCTGGAAGTGTTGAAGAGGGTTGGAACAAAATTGTCTTTAACACCTCTTCCGACCCAAACCACTCTGTGACTGTATTTGTCACATTTGTTCCCATAATCTCCCCCTCCCTGTGACACATTCCTGCTGTGGAAAACTCTGGGAAGGGGCAGAGGACCCGAGGCAAGCATGTTAGTCAGAGCCACGTTTTCTGGGGACAAATGGCTGGGTTTGGGCTTGTCGTTTTGTAGCTTTCCCAGCTGGCACAGCCAGGGACCTTTGGGATGCCTCACTGCCCCAAACCACAGTCTATTTGGTCCAATTTTCCTGCCCAGCCATGGAGCAACCCCCAAAAATATATTGACTGAAAACCTGAGAAGCAATTGCAGCCCTTAAATTCCCTTGTGTATGTGGGGTGGTGATGTTGTAAAGGGAGAGAGAGGGGGATTTGCAGCTGGGTCCCAACAGCTTGTCCGAAAGGGGGTCAGGGAAAGCAAAGGATCGTCCCATAGATGGTGCAGGAGATGCTGCGAGCATCCTCTGGGCCCCTCTGAAATTCTGTGTCATGGGGATGTCAGAGTCAAAACAAAGGGGCTTCTGCCTTCACCTGCATTTGCTTTGTGGGGATCTTCCCTTGTCCATCATCACCCTGTTTCCCAACCAAACTGCTCAGCCTCAAATTCCCTTGACTTGGCTGTTCTCTGCTGCATCCACAGCCGTGGGAGGTGGCAGTGAAGACATGAGGCTGTTGTAAGATTTGACAGTTGCTTGGAAGTGGACACCAGGCACCCAGAACAACTATTTTTGCACCCCCAGCAGTGGGATATGATTGCAGACATGGCTATGGAGCGAGCAGCGGGGAGAACCAGCTCCCGAAATCCTCATGTGGAGCCAGGGAGGTGCAGATTGCCCTCTGGAGGTGAGGCATGCTCCTCGCTTGCCTGGATGAATTCCCCCTTAAATTTCCCTGAGCTGGGGAAAATGTTAGCCCAAAGCCACTCCCGGTGTGATTTTGAGGCCGAATGCCACGATTTTCCCATGTGAAACAGCTTGATCACCTTTTCAAGGGACGTAAGTGTCCCATGCCCGGCCGCTTATTCATCAGAGAATGGCACCACAGCCTGCAGGAGAAGCAAAGCTGTTTCTAGAGACTCGGGATGAGCTGAATGTGGCAGATCCTGGATTTATTCATGGCTCCAGGTGGAGCCATTTCAATTTGCATCGGCTCTTTGGAAGCATTAACGTTGCTGCGTTGTACTACTGGGAAGGTGAGGCTTGTGGGGTTGAGGGCTGCTCCTGAAAACATTTATTCCTACAAACGCAGACCTGAACATTAAAAGAAAACAAGCCTGAAGGGGTGGGAATATCTCTCTGCTTTTGCAAACCACTGGAGCTCTGATTTTTAAAAATCAGTGTTCAGCAAAGCGATTGAGTTACGGTGCTTCTGTATCCTACCCAGGCGAGTTCCCTGGGTGCTAGAATTTAATATGAATCACATATTCATTTCTGTCCTTCTAAGCACGCTGTTGGCTAAAAATCTGGTTGTTTGCTTCATCCAAAGACTGAGACTAAAATAGAGTCGTTAATAAGAGGAAAGGGAGTATTTGCTAAAAAAAAAAAGAGGAGGAAACTCCCTCAAAGATCAATGACTCTTTATGTATAGTAACCGGAGCCTCCCGGAGCCTCTCCACCCAAACAAATCGGCTCCTTAATGTGGAACACAGATCACTTAAAAAGGTGGAAAAAGTGATGGGCATGCGGAGGGGTAAGGCTGGCTGTGATTCACGGCGGGGAGCAGGCACGCAATGCCACCCGGCGCCGAGCACGCCCAGCACAGGGCAGGCTCACCCTTTTGCTGGAAATCCAATGCGTCCAGGCTGGAGGATACAGTCCAAGGCTGGCAAGGCTGTGCAGTTACCACAGTTCGTACTGATGGAAGGAATAAGATGTTCCCTTCCCTCCTGTTCCTGGACAGGCACGTAGCAAAAGTAGAAGAGGAACTCTTTTTTTTTTTAAATTCCCACCCCTTGACATGTGGGAATAACGCGAGGGCTGGTTTAGCTCACCCTGAAATCAGGGAAGGTTAATGAGTTTGAATGGAAAATCGCAGAGATGTTTGAAAAACCAGAAAGGGGACTGGGGAGAGTGCTGGAAAATGGAAAGGGAATGAATGAACGATGATGCGGTGGCAGCAAGCATGCAGCCCTGCACTCCTGTCACAGCCCTGGTCGTGGTCAACCCCTCTGCAAAGAGTGTAAGTTTGGCTGGTTTTTTGGATGAAAAGCCTGTTTCCCTGAGCTCTGATACCACTGACTCAAGGGACTGCCAGGGAGATGGGGAGTTGAGCCTCTCTTCTGGCACTGAATTCCTACAGGACCTTGGAGGAATTCCCCAGCTCCCTGCAACAGCCTCAGGCTGGAGACATCTCTCTGTCCTTCACAAACCCCCTAAAGTGGATGTTTGTGCCCCAGAAGCAGCACTACATAAGTACCGTAATTATCCAACCGCAAATACTGATTCTTTTTTCCTTAAACCAGCAAGAAAGGGGGTAAAGCCAGAACTTCGCAAAATGCAGGATTCCTCTTCCCAAGAACGCACATGAATCATCACAGCAACCAGAAATGAGCTGAGAGTTTCCCACTGCACCCACTGGAACCAGAGTGGCTTTGGCTACCTCCTCTCCAGCCAGTTTTGGCCCCTGTGCTTGGTCAGGAAACCAGTTTGGCCACAACCGTTCCTCGGTCCGGGCTCCAGCTGGGAAGGGAGGGCTTTGCTGAGCCCAGCGGGACAGTGGCAGGGTGAATCCAGCTTAGTCACTGCCGCCCCCTCAGCGAGACCATCGCTGTGTGCAAAGCCCCAGGAGGCCGAGGGCAACTGAGGCTGTGCGGGGAAAGGGCTGGGGAAGGCAGGAAGGAGAGCAGATGAGAGCCGTGAAGAGGGACGGTGGCTCCACGCACGGCTGGAGAGCCCTTTCCCTTAGGGGAAACGCTGCTGTTTGGCTGATTTCCCTCTCTGTGGATGACCACAAGAGGATGAGGATTATCCTTGGAGCCACAACATGCTGGCCCACCCCGGAGCAGTGGGGACAAGCCTGGCAGCAGGACCTGAGTGGCACGGCTGAGCACCTCTGCCGGGTTCCTCCTACCTCACCTTGGAGTGGGAGGGGTGAGGGCGGCTATGACACCCCCCCCCAGCTCTGGGAGCAGGAAAGGGACACTGAGACACCCCCTGAGCACACTCCTTGCAGGGTCCCATTGATGCCCCCACCTCCTTGTGCTGAAGCAGCTCCCCAAACCCCCAAATGCTCTCCTTGGGGCGCTGCTTCCCGTGCCATCCTGCTCCCATCCCATCTCGCGGCTGCCACAGTGATTCCAAGGCATCAAATGCAAAAACCAGGGTAGCAGGGGAAATACACTGGTCAGTGCTTTTGGAAGGGTTTAATCCCCCTGCAGTGGTGGGGACAGGAGTGTCTCCGTACACCTGCGGTGCATCGGCTCTGGGAGGAGATTCCCTGGCTGAGCAAGCCGGCAGCGCCGTTCCGCTTTTCCAATACTGATGGCAAACCTGGGGATGGGTTTTGCACAAAACTCCTTGGAAAAAACCCCAAATACTAACACCCCACCAAGGACGGGAATGATGGCTTAGCAGCTGCTGAGCCTGGGCTGAGGGCTCCCACACGGAACGCAACACTTACCCCTGAGTGAACCTCCAGAAGAGTTGCTTATTCCAGGATTTTCCGCTCCGAAGCGCCTCTCACCCTTGCTTCATGGCGTGCGCTGCTGCTCAGGCTTCCCAGTCCCCGTCGCCCCGCTCAGCGGGGTGCAGGCAGTGGTGGGACAGGGGAGTGGTGTGGCACTGGTGGGACGAGGGGACTGATGGGGCGCTGGTCCCTGCGCGCCGGCCGCCGTGGGTCTGAGCGAGGCCGGAGGAGGCAGCTGGCTCGGGAGCGCCGAGGGGCCGGGCGAGCCGGCTTCTCAAATGGGATCCAGATGGTTGGTGCTGGCGTTCCCGGGGCTGAGGTCAGAGCTGCTCATCACACACACCCCCCCTCAGCCAGCCCCCCCGGCCTCGGGGGACGCCTCCGCGTTGTGTGGCTTCCCCTCTCCGCGCTGTCCGAAACGCTGCTCCCTTACTGGAGAGAAATAGATACTGAAATATAAATTAAAGAAAAAAAAAGGAAAAATAAAGCCCTGTGGAATTGGAGGAAGCTGATTTAACTGTGTCTTTTGGTCGGGAAGAGCTGGTCTTGGATGTTTGCAGGAGTCGGGATGTGCCAAGGACCGTACCAAGTTACGCAGGGCTCCGGAGCAGCGCCGTTCGGAGATGCTCGGGGCTGTGGGAAGCTCAGCCTCTCCCCCTGAACTGTTACAGAGTCAGCACAGAGGGAGAGAGGCTCTTCTCCATGCATTTTCCTATTAAAATGTAACAGCAGGTTTTTTTACCCACCCAGATGGGGAGGAAGAATTGGGGGATTTTTGTTATAAACTTATAAATAAAAATTAACTCCTTAGCATAAGTATTTTATAAAACATATAGGTTTAAAGGAGAAGTTTAAAAGACAACAAACCCAGTCTGCGAGTTCCTGGCTGGTGAATTTTAATTTTTTTTTAAAACGTATGTGAAGTGAAAGAATACCTTTAACCTTTTATTATGCAGAGCCTAATAAATTTGGGATTAATTTTATTCCTCTGCCTTGAGCGACAGCAGATCACTGGCCAACGTTAAACATTTCAGCCTGAACTGGGTTGTGTTTTGCTATCAATGGTGGTATGGAAACTTTAATTCTTATCTCTTGCTCTTGTTTGGTTCCATATAAGGCTGGAGTGGAGATGGCGTCCCTGGAATCAAACAGTCAAGTTCTTTTCCTTTCAAAGGGGGATTTATGATGTTTGCTCTCGGGTTTGTGCTCTTTGAAAGACCAGCCACATAAAGAAATAGCTGGAATGCTTCAGGAAAGTGCTGAGCCCTTGCACTGACGCAATAGCTCCTTTTAGAAATCGTGCTTGGCTTGGCGCTGGCAGAGACTGAACATGGAGCAGGATCCAGAGGGAACCTCCCCAGCCTCGTGCCCAAAAGCAAGCAGGGTGTCGTGTCCCCCCTCCAAATCTGTCAAGCTGGAGCTTACAGGCAGGGTGTTCCCAAATAATAAATGTGCCTGGGAAAAGATAGCTGCAGCTCCTCAGTGGGGGTTGGTGGCACTGAACGGGGGATGGCAGAAATGGGAACTGCTGGAAAGCCATGACAACCAGCTGATTTTTATTTTATTTTTTTTTTAATATTTATTTTCACCCAGGGTGAGGGGCAGGTGCTAAAAAATAAAATACAAATGATGGAGGTGCATGATGTTGGCAGAAGCATCCAAACCCTTTGGCCTTTCCAGGTGATTTCAGCTGTTGGGCAGAGCTCAACTGGGACACCCCATCCCTGGAAGTGTTCAAGGCCAGGTTGGACAGGGCTTGGAGCAACCTGGTTTAGTGAAAGGTGTCCCTGCCCACAGCAGGGGATGGAAAGGGATGAGCTTTAAGGGCCCTTCCAACTCAAACCATTCTGTGATCCAGTGGCACCAGCATCCCAGTAAAGCAAGACCTTGAGACTATGGTTACCTGTGTGAAGAATTACATCCACCAGTGGTAACCAGTATGGCCTGGTCAGATCAGTTCAATAGCAGCTGGGATCTGCCTTTACCTCAGATCTCCCTTTGAAAACCAGAGTTTCCTGTGCAGCAGTGAAGGAGTGCAGGGAAACACTTTTAATTGACTGAAAAAAAACCACCAAAAGAACAAACTATGGGAAAGCTCCATGCACCCCCCAGAACAGAAGTGAAAAGCAGCCAAGTCAGAGAATTCCAAATAAATAATGTAACAACACTGGTAAAACGTGTGTGACCTGCAGTATTTGCCTATCACAGCTCAATTGAGAACATGTTTAATGTGGGAGTTAGATTGATTTTTTTTTTTTTTTTGCGCTGTTAGCATTTAGTGGTGTTTTTTTCTTTGTCTTAACATGGTTTTAATATTGAAGTGACTTTTACCAAGTGTTCCAACAATTAAATGAGGCTGCAAAAGCTCTTCAATTCCCATCTGACTGCCTTTGTGGCTGTAATAACCAAGCTGGAAGATTTTCCTTTCCAAAAAGGGGCTTTTATCGCTGACACATCGCGGGGGAGCAGCCAGCCAGGATGCTCAGGGCATTTTGGGGTGGGGTTATTTTCTCCCCCTTCCACTCACAATCCTTTCCAATCCTTCCTTTAGCAGTTGCCTCTCTGTTTGAGCTGGTGACTCCCAGCAAAGCGAACCCCATCCATCATGGGAACCCGGGCTGTGGCTGCTGTGACATTCTGGGCGTGGGTGACACCCCTGGGGAGAGGGTGACATCTGCAGGGACAGACTTCTTTCCATCCCCAGACACCAAACAAACCCTTTGATAATTAGTAAGAGACTGGATCACATCACAGTGGTAATTTCTAGAGGCAGCTGGGCCTAAGTTTAGCAAGATTTCCTCCCTGGTGTATTAACAACTAGACGGGATTAATGCTATGAGTCAGGAAGAGGGTTTTGAGGAATTCTCTTCCTACCCACTCCAAAAAAATAAAAAAACCAGCCCTGTGTGCTGCATCCTTTCCAGGGTGGAAAGGTGACTTTGATGTCCTCCCACTCCCCAAATAAGGGTCCCAGCTTAAAACAATCCAGTGAAACCGGCCGAGAGTGGTGAGGCCATTTCTAACCCTAACTTGGGGAACGCTCTGTGGAATTCCCCCGTGTGATTCAGGCAAGCACAGGAGGGCTGGCTCCGGGTCCCCGACGTGTGGTGACACCCGGGAGCATCCCGCCTTGGCTGCATCCTTGAGCACCATCTGCTGGCTTTTCCTCCAGGGACTCCTCGGGCATCCACCAAACCCATAGTCATCATTTTCCCCCTCAAATAAAAACTGTTCCTGCAAGACGGGGACACTTCTTGCTCTGAAATTAGGGAGTTCCACCAAAACCAAGGATTGCTCCGTTACTTTCCCATCACCAGCTGTGATTCGCACAGTGGATTGGGGGGCACAGGGTCCCACCACGGCCCTCACCCCCCTATTTTAAAGAACAAACTCTTTCTCCTGCTTGCAAATCAAGGCAAAGAGCTGCTCTGCTGGGACAAGGGCAGGGCTGCAGATTGCAATTTAATTTTGCTTGCAAGAGATGGTTTTCATTAATTCCAAAGGATTTGCTGTTGCTTTTATCCAAATGCCTCCCCAGCACCCCGGTTAGGAAGCGGTCCAGGAAATATTTTCCTGAAGCTTTTCTTGGTTCTGCTTTTCTCCTACGCTTTCTGTTTGTCTGTCTGCCTATGTGAAAATATTTCTTGATGTATTTTTGCCTCACTCAATACCACCCCTGACTTTGAAACAGCCAAAGAAAAGGGCAAAGGCATCTCTAGATGGGCAGGTCAGCGTGGGAATTAAGAAAAGATAAGAGCCACTTGGATCTGCCTTTCCCATCCTGCAGCACTGACCAAGAATTTGAAACATCTCTGCAAAATCTCCCTCCCATCCCTGGAAGTCTTCAAGGCTGGGTTGGATGGGGCTTGGAACAACGGGGTCTAGTAGAAAGTGTCCCTGTCCATGGCAGGTAGTTGGAACAAAATGAACTTTAAAGTCCCTTCCAACCCAACCCATTTTGTGATTTTATGATTCTATGATTTTTTTCTCCCCGCTCTTAAAAAGATCTCAGCAGCAAAAACAAGCCCACACCAGGCTGTGTGCGTTATCTGAGTGTATATACACGCACTTAATCCATGGCCTGTAGGACAGATCATAATTCAAAAGGTGAAACTTGGAGCCCTGACCAACCACATCCTGCAAAAAGCCCTTCTGCTTGAAGGGATTTTCAGCTTCTGTGATTACAGGGAACAAACTACTCTCAAGTATGCAAATAATGTGGATATTTTGCCCTCTAACATAACGCACAGCCTGTAGGTCAGTAAACTGTAATGTGAACCATGATGCTCGGCTTCTAGGAAAGATGACTAATCTCTTTTCCAGAATTACAGANGCTGGGTTGGATGGGGCTTGGAACAACGGGGTCTAGTAGAAAGTGTCCCTGTCCATGGCAGGTAGTTGGAACAAAATGAACTTTAAAGTCCCTTCCAACCCAACCCATTTTGTGATTTTATGATTCTATGATTTTTTTCTCCCCGCTCTTAAAAAGATCTCAGCAGCAAAAACAAGCCCACACCAGGCTGTGTGCGTTATCTGAGTGTATATACACGCACTTAATCCATGGCCTGTAGGACAGATCATAATTCAAAAGGTGAAACTTGGAGCCCTGACCAACCACATCCTGCAAAAAGCCCTTCTGCTTGAAGGGATTTTCAGCTTCTGTGATTACAGGGAACAAACTACTCTCAAGTATGCAAATAATGTGGATATTTTGCCCTCTAACATAACGCACAGCCTGTAGGTCAGTAAACTGTAATGTGAACCATGATGCTCGGCTTCTAGGAAAGATGACTAATCTCTTTTCCAGAATTACAGATAACTCAGGGAGCATGAGATGTATTTTTGCTCTGGGTTGCTCCTGTTTCCTTGTTTTTGAGCCTTCCAGGTGATGCCTTCCACAAGGGGATGAAAACAACTTTCCAAGTCTTGGCCTCCGTGTCCTGTGGCAACTTGGAAGTCCTGTGCTGCACAAAAAAGCTGTTTGAAATGAGCTGGATTTCAATAGTTCAACAAAACTTCCAACTTTTGTGATGGAAAAGCCTGTTACTAATTACGGGGAGAGAGGTGAGGTGGCTTGAAAAGAGCTGGAGTCAGGGAGAAGCCAGAAATGCTCGCTGCCCACACGGACAGGATGATGTAACGGCAGACGAGCCGAAGAGGAATTATAGGGAATTATTCGTACTCAAAGAGGAATTGTAAGGAATTATTCATACCCTTGAATGAGTGTTGTGTTAGTTGGGAAGATACAGAGGGGAAAAAAAACACCTGAGGGTTTGCTGTAGGCAGTTCCTTGGAAACCTGTGGTCATTGTGCACCAGCGGTGAAGGGAAAAAATCGTGTGCTGTGGTAAACGGGAGAGGAGAGCCCTGGAAATGTAGGGCTCTGTTAGGGTTCCCTGCTAAAGAAATCAGAAAATACATTTTTTCATCTTGCCTAGGTGGGTTTTGACATGAGTATTCCATGACTTTTCTTGCCTGGGAGTAGGGTGAGGAGGAAGCTTGGGAGCAGCAATGCTGGAGTCTGAAACAAACTGTGGGGATCGTGGCCCACACCCCAACCTTGCCAAGGGTTGCTGCTTCTTCCCTGGAGCACCAGGTCCTGAATCAGCCCTGGCCATTGTTTCCCGACAGGGGATCTGTCCAAAATACTGCTGCTTTTTAATCTTTGGGGCTAAATTGAACAGGCTTAATTCAGCTGTGAAAATTGGGCCACTCTGAGCTTTGAATTTAGGGGAGAAAAACCCCCTACATTCCGCTCAAGGTGAGCACATGGATTTGAGGAGAGTTGAATCCCCTCTTCATCTGTTTCCATAGAATCACTAAAGGGTTTGGGTTGGAAGGAACCTTAAAGCTCATCCAGTTCCATACCACCACCCCCTGCCATGGGCAGGGACACCTTCCACTATCCCAGCTTGCTCCAAGCCCCATCCAACCTGGCCTTGGACACTTCCAGGGATGGGGCAGCCACAGCTTCTCTGGGCAGCCTGTGCCAGGGCCTCCCCACCCTCACAGGGAAGAATTTCTTCCCAATATCCCACCTAATGCTGCCCTCTGGCAGTGGGAAGCCATTTCCCCTCACTCTGTCCATCCATGCCTTTGCTGTAAATCCTTCTCCAGCTCTCTTGGAGCCCCTTTAGGCACTGGAAGGTGCTCTAAGGTCTCCCCGAAGCCGTGGGAGTCCACCTGGGTGGGCACAGGGATCCAGGCTGCATCATCCTGCACTCTCCCTTATAAACTTCCCGTCGGTTGATGGGGGAGCTTATATAAACATCATCTCCACGTCGTGGCTGTTTTGTTTGGAGTTAATGTCCAAAAAAATCCCAGGAAACAGCACGTATGTGGTCGGTATGTATTTATTCCTGAGGGGCTCCTCCACAATTTACACCGAGCATATGGAACAACTTGTGCTTGAGACCTCTGATACATCTGGAGATGCCGAGCTTCTAACAAAGAGGTAAAACTTTGGAAGCTAAAAAGCCGAGGGTTTTGCCCAAATCCATCTAGAAACTCACTTGAAGCTGGTCTGGGCAAATTTCAGAGCAGTGGATTTTTCTGCATGAGAGTTTTTCAAGCAAACATCGGTTCCTCAGCACTGCCAGGTTGTTCCCACACAGTCAAATACAAACTAGTGAGAAAGTGAGAGACCTTAATTCGGTATTGAAGTTATTTTCAAATGTGAAAAGCAAACCAAATTAATCTGATCAAGCTGCACGAGTGACCAGATGTATGCTCCTGCTTAAAATTGGGGTAAAAGGGGTAAAAAACAAAGCGTGAGGAGATTATTTTCCTGGGGAAAATAATGTTTTGCTGAAGTTTGTTTGGCAAGTGGATTGGTTGGTTTTCTTGCTAAGGAAGCCAGCCTGGTTTTACAGAGCCAAAGGAGAAGTTGAGCCTTTTTGTCCCGTAGCTCAGTTTTGGGGAGCAAACATTGGTTGTGGAGGCTCAGGAGGTTGTTATTGGGAAGCATCTCCCAATTAATGGGAATCACCTCTGTGATAATGAATTTTCCCCCACATTTAGGCATCCTTTGGGGCAACCAGCACCTGCAGCTCTCAGAGTGCCCAGATCCTGCTGCAGCCCCTGGGCTGGGGATGTCCCTGGATGTGAAAGATCAACCTGTGCTGGGACAGGAAGAGGTGGGGACAGCTTTGCATGGTTACAGTTGCTGTTTATCACCCTTTCCAACCACTCATGGCAGAATGAGTGGAAAAATAGCCTTCAGCGCTCCATATAAAACCTGGAGCCAGCGGCCTTGCCAGCCTTACAAAGTATCCTCTGTCAAATGGCTCATTCATTCATTCTGCAGTGGGGACACGTGAAAATCACATCATTTCCCCGAGGAGGAACAGCAGCGCGCTTGTCCCTAAAAAATCCCTGTGTGGCAGCAAGTCACAACCTGTCACCTACAAGCAAGCTGGAACAGGGATGATCTTCATGGGACTGAGCATCTACAGGAGTAAAACTCAGGCAGGGTGAGCCTCAGTGCCAGCAAAGCCTGATGGAGATTTCTGGCTCCCTGAGGTCCATAAATACCGTGGTCAGGCACGCTGTCCCCTTCCCTGTGGGTTGGCACATCACCACGCCCAGGGAGGAGGTGCACGGAGAGGATGAGTTCACAGTGGGTGATGGTCAGTCCTAACCCCTGGCTCTCAAACCAGCTGTGCACAGGCACTCTGCACTGTCAGCCCAAGGGGGTTCCTTTCATCTGAGCCCACTTTGCAAGGCTCAGACACCGGAGCTTTTGGGTGTATGGAGCCTGATCAGCTTCCACAGGAGGTGTTTGATCCTCCTGTGAGCAAGCCCAGCTGAAATCTTTCTAGTCCAAACCCCTCCAAAAATATGTAACCTCTGTCTCCTGTCCCTTTGGCAAACTGCTGCTGCCCAGCCAGGCACCCACATGCCAGGACAAGGTCCTGTATCCAAGAAAACTGATGCTCCAGCTCAAAGCCCAGATTTACCTCCATGGCACACATGAGACTGGAAGCAGTATTTTCCAGTGTACCCATGAGCTGCTCTTCCTCTGCAGGGATGGGTCCCAAAGCTTGCATTGTCTTGCTTGACTCTGTGTGTGGTTTTTCCTGCTTTATCCAGCACTCAGGGGTCTCTGGTCCTCCAAGCAGCAAGGAGAGAGATGCAAAGTGGCCAACAAGCACCACCAACAAACATCAGCATTTCTTTCACAGTTAATCTGCATTAGGCTTCCTCCCTGCCTTTGGAGCAATCTCATTCTTTGGAAGATTTTCGTCCTCTGGCATGGCAGCTCTGATTCCTTAATCCATCAGATTTATTGTCCTTGAATTAGAAGGATTTGCATCCAGCCTGACCACTGGTATTTTTGCTTTGTGGGCTCTTGTGCCAGCAGCATCTTGCACAGAGAATGGGTCTTCTCTTGCCACTGCAGGACCAGCTTTGGCAGGGAGGTGGTGGCAGACACCATGAGGAGATGGATCTTCCCTGCTTTTGTTTGTTTCCAAGGAAAAGGCAGAGGTACCAGCAACAAGGAGAGGTGTTTGGTGAGCTACGGTTTTGGTCAGGAAAGGGAAATGCTGGGAAGTTGCCAGCTGTCCCAAAATCACTCCTAAGTGAGCCAGATATGGAGGTAGAAGCTAAATAAGTTCATTGCCCTCCTACACAAGGCTCCAGGGATGCCTTACCCTACTGGGGATGGACACTCAGGAATACAGGAGGAAAGTGCCTCTTAGAGCAGTCCATACTTGCCTGTGGCTCCGAGGCACTGTCTCCTGCTCTGCCTATTCCAAACCTTCCTTGCTGTGCTGATTTGAGGCGAGGTCATTGCCAGCCTGAAAATACTCGTGCTATTTATTGGGTGAATGTGGTCCTTTTTTGACTCTTAGGAAAGCTTTATCCGCCTTCATGCATCATGGAAAAAGGCTGCATCCTGCAAAGGCACAGCCCAGGCTGCAGCACTGAGGCTCTAGGCAATCCCTCAGCTTTTCCAAACTGCCATTCCCACCCCAATTTGGGTGCACACACCAGGAGGTGAGCTCTGGCAGGGCACTGAAATGAGGGGACCTTGCCGTGTGGCAGCTCATGGTGCAATCTTTGTGTCGTGGTGAACCAAGGTGCCACAACACGGAACATCCCACTCCCTCTTCACCTCCCACCTCATGGGCGTAAAAACACCAGCTGGTGCCCCCAGCTCAAGGGAGACTATTGGGGCAGAGAGCAATCCACTGTGGGATTTTTGTGGATGCAAAGGCTGAGCTCAGTAATTTGACCTCCCACTCTGCGCTGCAGCAGGGAGGCTGTGGTGGAGCAGGAACGTGCGGTGACGTCCCGGGTACGGCATGCACGTCGCTCGTGCTGACAGCAGAGTGTTCTCACTGATTCCTGCATTGATCTACGTCCTTCTGCCACTGACATCCTCCTCCCCGTGCCACAGAGGAGTGCAGGCCTCCTCTGAAAACATCTGGTCACTGAGTTTTGCCAGCTCTCTGCTCCGCAAGTCCCTGGATCGAATTAGAAATAATTCCCCACTCAGACTCGCGTCTCAGAGCAGGGAGGGTTCATGTGGCTGATGCCTGAACAGTGGGGGGACTGTTTAAGGCGAGATGATGCAGTAACAAGATACCTGGAAAGGTGGTGGCTCTCCCTGCGGCATCATCCTGGCAGCTGGATAAATCCCTCATGGAAGGCAACAACCTCACGGAGTTCAGGGATCACCTCCATGCCCAGCATCCCCCACGGCCTGCTGACCCTTGTGATGTTTTGGGGGTTTGGGGTGCATTATGTGGATTTAAACTGACCTATGTGGCTATAGAGATAAGAGGTCCTGTACCGAGGAGTGCTTGAAGGCAGTGGTTTCCCCCAGCTGTGCTTTGGTGGAGCCCAGGAGCAGATATATGGCAAAAGGGGATCAAATCTTCTTTGGGATTTAACAACAGGAGCTATTTTTACATAAATGACCTCAAACTCCTCATAGAAAAGCAAATTTGGTATTCAACTAAGATGAGGAATACCAGAGGGAGAGAGGAGGAGAATTTGGGTTTTTTCCTCTGTTAGGAGCCAGCCCTGGACGAGCTCCACCAGTCATGGGATAGCAGTTGCAATTTTCCTTCTCTATCAACAGAAGGATCAGGGAGGAGAAAAGGGCAATTGTAAGCCCTCCACAGAGGGGTTATGAGGGGCTATGTGTGTTCTGAGGTCTATGGGGGCTGTTGGGGTTATAGGGCTATGTAGACTACCGGGGCCGTAAGGGCTATGGGGGTTTTAGGGGCTGTGAGGGCTACAGGGGTTTGGAAAGTTATGGGGTCTGTGAGGTCTTTCAGGGCTCTCAGGGCTATGTGGGCTGGGAGGGTTCTGGGGGCTATGAGGTCTATGGCGGTTGTGAAGGATGTAGGGGCTTTGTGGCCTGTTATGGCCGTGGGTCTGTGAGGGCTGAGATGGCTACGGGAGCTGTGAGGGCAGGAGTAGGAGTGATTGACAGGCAGGGCTAAGTGATTGACAGGTGGTATCAGGCTATCAGATTGATTGACAGGTGGGGGTAAGAGCGATTGAGATGTGGGGTCAGCCCCTCAGAGTGGCTGACGGGCAGGGCCAAGAGTGACGATGAGGGGCAGGGCAGCCCCAGGTGGAGCCGGTGAGGGTGACGAGGGCAGCTGCAGGATTTAAACTGAGTGGAAAACTGAGGGGAAAACAGTGGGAAAGGTGAGGGGGAAAGG
>VZRJ01010381.1:226-38488 GCA_013397565.1 Ptilonorhynchus violaceus
AGAATAGAATAGAATAGAATAGAATAGAATAGAATAGAATATTTCAATTGGAAGTGACCTACAAGGATCATCTAGTCCAAAGAAAAAAGAAAATCTGCAGATATCCCTTCATAATTTGATATCCATTCTACATGCTGCTCTAGAAGTCAGTAAATGCAGATATAAACACCATACAGCTCCTAAATGGGTAATTTACTTGCACTAAAATATATTATTAGTTCCATAAAACTGAACTTCAATTAGTAGAAGTAAAATGGTTACTGATTGTTCAACCTAATGGGTTTTGGAACCTCCCTGATAGCCAATATTGAGAAAGACTCCTATAAAAACTTAAAAAGAAGGCCTATAAGGACGCTCTTTCCCAGATCAGAATGGTGAACTCTCTTATCCACTTTTGATCTTACAAAATGAACCTGAAAATCTCTACACAGATTAGGACTACAACAGTCTGTCACCCTGAATCCACCAAAAGCTTGCCTCAAAGCTATTCCTAGAATAGTTTCTATAGTGTAGCTATTCTTTGCTCTTTCAGTGATACCTCTGAATCTCTCATGAGTGCACAGTTCAGCACTTTCATTCCCTGTAATAACCATAAGACTTGCAAGATGATAAATTCCTGAACACTTATCTGAGTGGGCACTTGCATGCTCTTCCTGTATTATATAGTCAGGAATTCCTCCCCAGGGAACATGTTGTTACCTATTCCTTAGAGATAGAAAATTAGGGGCTTGCCTCAATTTTAACCTCTTCCTGGCTCACCAGTTCCAGAGAGTTGTCCAGATCACGAACAGAAAAGTCCTGCTGTTGGTCTTGTCTCTGCCCTCCCATCGCTGTTGTCTTCAGAGCACAGTGTAGCAGTACCAGGAGGATAACAAGTTCTTGTTTCCAGGGGATGGTATCCCTACCTCAGATTCGCAGTCAGTCTCAGAAGCCTACCTATTCAAGCATGTGTCAAATTAAATTTAACAATGTCAGGGTTATAAAGGAGTTGTCCACTAATTTTAGTCCCATACTCTGTCAAGGTGAAAACACACTTGAGGGATCTATTGACGTTTGGTTCCCCATGCACACCCAAATCCCTCTGTTCCTCATTGTCACATCTTGGCTCATTTGCATCTTGAACATAATTATATTCAGAGCAAGACCACAGGGCATGAACTCATTCCATATTTACCTTCCAGCCCCAGAAGTGCCATCAGTTCCCATACTGGGAGCAGAATGAAAAGTGCTGACACTTCAGCACCTCTGTGTCAGGTGCCTTTTGACCTCAGAGTAACTCTGCAGGGACTTTGGGTTTTGCCAGCATGAGATTCTCCGTCAGACATCTCAGCTTACCTGTAATTATGAATCCATTTACTTAGTACAGTTCTTGACATGTATTTTCTAATTTATAGATGCTTTAAAGATAATTACTTAATTTCATTAAAAGTAAATCTGAAATGGGAATACACTGGACTGCTACAACAGTCATATTTCACTTTAATGAAAAGAGATATCGACATGCTTTAGACGCAAACAAACCAGGGAGGTGTAGTGAGTATGGCCACTTAGGCTGATTGAAAAATGACTGAATAATGGCCACATTAGTGTGGGAAAAAGTGGCTTCCCTCTTGCAAAATTATTATGTTTTTCTGTCTAGCTGCAGCAAAGTAGGTGGGAAGCTTAGATTTTTTTTGTTTGGTCAAAAGATGACAGGAGTATGGATGTAGATCTGTACATTTAATTTATGTTCATTTTTAAATAGAAAAGTGCTATTTTGAAACAAAGCCAAAGTTAACTCCAAATTGACTGAGATGCTGTATTCAGATATTTGAATATTTTCCTCCATTCTTTGGGGCCTCAACTATTTACAAAGTTGTAAACTGAAAACAGTTTAGTTCTTCTCCTATAGCTGAAGTTTTAATTGAATGTATTTCACCCACAAAATAATATCACTCTGGCTCCATTGGGCGTATAAATAAATAATTTAAAATTTGTTGTGTTCACAACAATGATTTTCATCAGTTATACAACCGTACTGCATTTCGCTCTGACAGATATCAGCTATTAGTCTCCAAGGATATGGCATCAAATGACCAGGCTCTTGGATTTCTCTCTCGAGAAATCAAAAAGTAATAATGATGGTCTATTCTCTCTGAGTGGTCAAGAGTAAAGTTATTATCTGTGTTCATCCTTCTGTTGCTATCATTTTTCCATCATATGCGTTTCCATTCCAAGCAGCTTAGAAAGGGAATAGTTTATCTAGAGGTTTCTTTTTTCCTATACCCTGAGCAAATGCTAAGCAAGATTATAAAAAGCTTCTAAAGCTTACAAAACAGATGAGACACAGTGGAAGAAGAAATTGCACTAACAGAGTAAGAGATGTGGCAGGTCAGTAGCTGAGAAATGAGTCCTTGTGTCTCCTGGCTTGCAAGCCTGGTATCCAACACTACAGGGTCTTACTGCAGGCTGCCTCCTTTCCTATTTGTGTGTGCTGGCAGTAGAGGATTTCAGGTTAAAATCCAGGTAGTTTGATTCTGTAATAGCTCTACAGAAAGAGACATTGACCAGAAAACCACACAAGTAAAACCACCGATTCAGGCAATTAACAGATTGCTACTCTGCTGTACCAGTGCTATATTAAGGACCACTTGATGCAGCATCTCACAGCTGCATCAGAACTTCCTCATTTTGAATAAGGTTAAAGGTGAATTAATTAGTTTAGATATAGAAGAATTAGAAATTAGTTCAAAAGATCCTCTAAGACTAACATACCCAAAAACACTGTGAAATATTTTTCCAAAAATTGCCCCGAGCAGAATGTGAACTTTGTTTGTATAATGACCATGATAGATATTTTACCTTTACAGTCTGATTTCCCAAACCAAAACCCATTTGAAATGCCATAGAGGATCTGAAATGTCTTGGTTTAATATCAAGAGAAAACGAGTGCAGAGAAGTCACTGGAGGCATAGAGCTCTGGCAGTGTACTCTCCTCCAGAATATGTTATTTTAAATTATCAGACAAGCCTTCACCACTTCAGAATTGAATGCTTGGTTAGCAGGGAACAAAGGAAGCTTGCTAAAAAACAGGTTATTGAACAGAAGTTGAGCACCAGTGAGGCAAGCTGCCATTCTGTTTTCTCCACTGGAGGTATTAATCTTCATATATTTAGCTCTATATGGCAGTGGAGGCAATGACACACCCGCAAGCAGCACCCCAGAGGTTGCTGGTTTAGACAGCAGAGCTTTGACCTCCTACTACAGGACCCAAGGCAGTATAAGGCCTGGTCCAGGAGGTGCTTGTGAAAGGAAAGCTGAAAAAAACCTGCAAGAAAAAAACCTGATCTTTCCAGAACCGGATATTTCTGAACCACAGCCCCCATAAAGGGACAGACATCTCTCAGCACTGGGAGCTGGAGTTCTGGCCCTCACTCAGAGCAGGGAGTTGAAAGACTCAGATAAGTGCCTAAGTTGGATTTGTAGGTAACAGCCTTATTCTTGTGTGTAATAGCCTTTTTCTGAGTCTTCCAACAGCCACCTCAAAAGCCAACAACAAATCTCTTGACCAATACATCCCTAAGCATGGAAGATGGAACCTTCTCAATGTGAGATGAAGATGATAGAACTTGTCAAGTAGATGTTGAAACTGGCAGATGTCTTACAGGGAAAAAAAATACGAGTAGAGTAATAAAATAAATACACAATAAATATGCACACATTGTGCAAATTGTACTTTTATGAGTGGTTTGAATTCTGGAATGTCCTATATTTCTATGCTTTTCTTTGACATCTTGAAATTCTTTTAATATCTTTATTCAAAGCAAAACATTAATTTCCTTTATAGATATCTATCACACAGTTAAGGCTATTTTCTGTATGACCTCCATGTATACAAAACCCCTTCATATTTCAGTATCGCTGACTTAATAAAAAAATAAAGCAATTACATGTATCTTCAAAAACTGACAGTGAAAGCACTGAAGTCCCAATTTGTAGAGTTTTGGGATATCTCTGACCCTGCTGAATTGAATAGGGAGTACACACACAAGTGGAGTAAGATTGGGGAACACTGCATGTCTTACAGGGATAAAATTCCTTTTATTTAATTGTAGATTGTAAAATAAAGATTTGATAAAGAAAAACAGATTTGTTTCATATTAGTCAAGACTAACTTGACTAACTAGTCAAGAAACTTAAACCAATGAACATAAAAACACAGCTAGACTGCACGTCTGTCCTAAGAGGGCACTGCCTATGAAAGGTCCAGAGCTTCCAAGACTTACAGCAACATTATCTTGAAAGAAAATAGCTTCCACATCCATCCTCACACAGGTTTAGGAAGGTTGCCAGGATGCTCATGTGTTGTAGAGTAACAAAATTCTTTCTGAAGGAGGAAATGCAGCTGTTCTCAGAATATATTAGACCTAAAGATCCAGAAAAAAATTAAACTGTTACATCTCCATGGACACAAGAATGGAAGGAGATCACATCATTAAATTGTTGTTTAGTTTTTAAGTTGTTGGTCAAGTATGAAATCAGTGACACCCACTTTAAATGAAAAATTGAAGTGCCTGAAAAATAGGAGTGCCTTTAGACAAGTATATCTGAGTCTCCTAGAAACAAAATTATAGGAGACAATATGGATGACTTGCAGATGGCAGCTTTGCATTATGGTATATCAGATATTTAGCAACATCTTTTTCTGCATTTAAGTCACACATGACCATCAGGAATGATCCTCCAGTGAAAGAAAGCTATTGCCCTATTCTGTGAAAACTGTAGCTTAGTATTTCTGAACAGTAATTCCAAAAAACACAATACCAAAATTGTGGTACAAAACCAATACTATGGCTATAGTGCATTATGTAATACCTGCATGCCAGAGTTACCAGAGGGTTTTGTTGCTGGAAGTCAATGCCAAAGAGATGATTTTGTTACTTATTCATGGTGCACTGTCTACAACATAAGCAAGGTGAACACTTATGTGTTATGTGTTATGTGTTGAGTGTTAGGGAAATAATACTCTGTTGCTTATGAGGGGGAAGGCCTCCTTTTCTTAGAGGAAATTGGAATTGCATAATCTTTTGCAGCCCTCATTTGAACACAAATTTGACTTCAGTCCTTTCTGACTTCACAAACAGTAATCTACGTTAGCATATTAATCTCCAATTTCTTCATATGAAGCAATAGCTGTTCCTCAACACACCAGTTGTTCTGGCAATGCAATCACAAAAGAAATGTACACTCAAATATGCAAACTAACAGATGTAAAATGTAAGCTAACATTTTGAAATTCACTTCTACATTACAAAGACCAAACCCTGGATTTGCAGGATGCTCAGACCTCATATTATCCCCTCAGTGCTCCTGATGCTATGGGTCTCCAGACAATTTGGAAATGCAACCCTCACTTGTCCACCTTCAAATATGCAACCAAACTGAGTGGAATATGCAAGAACAGTTTAGTGTCCAGATATTTCTTTGCAGAGAACAGATATTTATTTGCACTTGCTCAGCTCTCCAGTACAGTACGTCACCAGTGATTATACCTGTGGACGGTACAATCCTATAGTAACTGTATTTGAAATAAATAAATAAGATCTTTATCCACCAATTAATCATTTGAAGGCTCCAATGTAAAACAAGTCTCAGCTGGCCTCTCTTACATCTTACAGGATCGTCTGTAAATGGACACATCAAAGCAATGACCCAAAGCAGTTAATCATTAATGTCATTGCCTTGCCAGAACACGGTGCACCTGCCAAGCTGCTCTGCTCATTTCAGTATTAATGTCTTGAGAGAAAAAGCCTTGTGCCCTGTCAGAGTCAGATAGATATTCTTATATATCCAACCCTATCAACTGCTTTACCTAGATGCACATTACTAATCCAAAGTCTGAAAGCTGTAATACAGCAACATTTACTGAATGATATCTGGAAGAGAGAAATCATTCACACTTGCTAATTTAGCTCACAGGTTTAGACGATGATCCTAACTGCTTTGTAAATTAAACAGCTGCTGTGATCTGATTGAAATGGCCCAAGTAATTTAACCAATCACTAAAGCTGTTTATTAGAATTACAAAACAACAAAGATAATCTTTGTTTGGCGATGTGCCATCATATTTTAAAAGATTCAGCACAGCCAAGAGGCCAGGACCCTGTGTATGCTGTCCCTCTCCTAAGCTGTCAGGCATATGCAGTGTTGATGCTGTAGAACACCTATTCAGAAAACATCTAATTTGTTTGCATCAGCCCTGAAGATCCCCTCTTGTTTCACAAATGAGTTTTTCAGTTCAGTCAAATAAAGAGCATTTGTGAAATGTTCATTTATAAGAGCAATAGTCCTCTACCCATCACAGTGACAAGTAGAGGAATTAGAAATGAGCAAGAGATTACTTGGTAAAACACCCCCACTTTGTGAAACCCCCCAAGATACTTCAAATACAGCTTAGTTCTCACTTATAAAATGTGCTCATTTTAACACCCTTCTTCATTTTTTAGTATAATTCATTATTCTGTTCACATTTGAACTATTACGTGCAATATTTTACAGTTTTTTATTCTTCCCACAAGGCACAAGGGCTGCTTTTTCTATCACTTACTCATAGGTGACTCTACTGGTAGCTAAGGAGACATTCCTGATTTTTGTCCACCAATATAAAAAAATGTCAGATTCAGACCCATAATTTCCTCAGATATATTAGATTTATGATCTCCCTGGGTTTATGAATATTTCTACTAGGCTTATATCCATTATTGCCTTACATCTATTATTGCTACAATATCATCTTTGAAGGAAGACAAATAGGAATTCAGCAATGCCCTATTTGGCCATTCACATACAGCTTTAATAACTTTTCCATGTTTTTGCTTAATAATTCCATTAAGAGCAGAGTTTCTTGGATGCAGGCTGCTTCTAGAGAACAAAGTTAAAGTTTATTACAACATGAAATAAAGATGTATTTTCTGCTGTTATTCAGGCAACATAAAATATTTAAATTTTTTTCCCGCTCTAAGTAGTAAGGCATTTTGCTAATCTGTTGCAGTTTTGTAGTAATTTAAAAAGGTCACAGACCTCTTTACAAACTTGATAATACAGTGCAGCGCAACCCTCCACCAACAGATACAATGCTGCCCTCCCTCAGTCAAGGGATCAATGCCTGGCTCTACAAAACATTTGGGGTTCTCCATTATGAGCACTACTGTTCTTTATCACTCTGATTTTCTTATTTCCTGCTGCATTTTAATGGCACAGCCAGGGAGATATTGTCAGTGAGGAACGTCTCTCCAATACTAAATCGAAAAAATCTGTCATCTCAGTTAACAGTTGCGCCTTGTTATTTCTGTGCTGAGGGAGTAACAACAATTTCTCCATATGGCCAAAGTAGCTCTTTAACAGAGATTTCCTAAGAGAGCCTTGTCTTTCTCACTGGAATTACATTTCCTATGAGTTTTGTTTTGTCTTTTGGTTTCATGCCAAGAACTTTAAAGCCAGAGTGAACTATTATAAAGGAAAAGAAAAAAGTGAATCTAACATACCTTCCCAGTCTTGGCACCACCCCACCTGATGCAAGGCTGGGTTTATCCAGGTCCTCTGAAAGAGAGGGAAGAGGCAGGACAGAAACTGGGGCCTCGTTAAAAAAGGCACTTTGAGAAGGATTATGGGCCTGGTGACTGAAAACTTGTGGGCACATTCCAGACCAAGCCCTGCTCCTCCTGAGAACAGGAATGCCAGCACAAACAACCCTGGGGATACCACTGATCCTGCTTTGCTGAAACACAACACTTCACCTTCCCAGCCCTGCTTCTGTCCTTAACATTGTCTGAACAAGACGGATGTTAATTGAAACAATTCTGTTCCATTATGGATCTTTCTTTGTCTATTATTTATTTGATTCAATTCAGAAATTTTTCTACATTATTTAAAGGGCACCTGTCTACAGCTTAAGAGTGAATAATGCAGTAAGGCAACTCTAGAACAATTTGAATTGGTTGGAAAATGGATGAAAGCTGTTATATTTAACGCAAATTATTTTGTTTCTGAACTGGCATACATATGTCACTACGTTTTGTGCTTTTTATATAGCACTCAATGGATTAATATTTGCATTAAATCATCTTGCACCAAGGAGTTGTGGTGATGTGTTGGGACTCTTCTTTTCTAGGTCTTCAATTAAAAAGGGAAAGATGGTCACTGTTGCAGTAATATAGAGCCAAAGTGTCAGATAAGGAGTGAGAGACAAACATCCCTGGTGCAGATGGATGGAAACAACAGAGTCATCAGCAGAGATGGCAGCCTCTACCTGCCAGTGGTCCAACTTCAACGGGTTTCAGGAATAAAGAGTTGAGATGTATTCCTGAAAGTCCCCTGGAAATCACTTAATCAAGAGAGGTTTGAATTACTTAATTCACCAGCAACTGAGTGCAAGTGATGAATTCTGAACACCATGTTAGGAACACAGTGAGGAAACTACTGGGATGGCAAACACATGACCATCCTTTCCAAAAAAATTTAGATGGGTAAGAAAAGCCTCTGTGAAAAAGAACTTGAGGTTTCTGCAAATACAGCTGCGAGTAGCTTAATATTAAAACCTGCATAGGGGGATGGACAAACCAAAGCAAGTTGGTGCCACACAGTTGTCCACCACAGATAATTTTCCAAGGTCCAGGAAGGATTGTAAGGTTTGGTTTGTTGCAAAGAAATGAGTTTGTAGCCTATGTTAATGTAAATGAATGTAAGCTATAAGTGAATTTGGGGACACTTCTCTGAAACAGCAGAAGGAAATGCAGTGGCTGCATTTCATCAACAAAAAATTGCTTAACCTTTTCAACTAGCAGATAAGAGAGGCAATGAGCCACATGAAAAGAAATAAGTTTAGGGATTATATGTTTTTACAACAGTCAAACATCTTGCTAATTGAAAGAAAAAACATGGTTCACACAGAAAGAGTGAACTCGCCCACATCAGTGGCATGAAAGCAAGAATGCGAGGGAATTCACATACCTACTGCCTGACATTTTGCTTACTGCAAAATTCTTAGTGCCACAGAAGGTAATGACATTTTAAAATACCTCAAATTCAACAACAAAGCTGAAAGCAAATGCTATGCAGCAACTTCTAGAAACAGCTGAATGAGATATTTTGTGGGTGATGTAGGAATTCTGTCCCTCTGGATCTGTTTATTAATCTGAAATAGAAATTGCAGAACTGAATGAATCCTACAGAAATAAGTTCCTGATCAAGGTGGATATAAAAGACTGCCATTTCCTTTAGTAGCCATACCATGAGGCACTAAATGAATTTTCTCTGGATGCCTGTTTCTGCATTTATCTGCCCCAAATATTCTAGCTATTCTAGGACTCAGAAATGAAGTTAGTACTGAAAGAAAGTGAACTTTGAGTCTATGCTTTTATAGGCTTTAGAGGCACTAAACCTTTATAGAAAAAATTGTATATCTTTTAATTAGGAACAGGGGAGAAAAAGATTGAGATATTGCTGACAATCTCAAACATGCAGTAAGAAAATCAGAAACCACTTACTAGCTGCCTCCGGGGAGAGTCCAACATCCAACAAACCATTTGGTATTGAAATCAAAGCCAATGATATGTTCATATACAATCCTTAATGAAAATTTGTCCCTGCTTACTATGACTTATTTTCCTTCTTTATATAATGATTTGACTTGGCCAGTTTACAGACTTGAGTCTCTAGACTTTACTTTGTCCAGTATGACTCACATTAAATTTCCATGGTTACAGCAAGTTTACGTGTTGATACTGACACTTCTGGCTCACCAGGTCACACATTTCCAACTTAAAACCTTCTTGCTGAAGGTATTGCTGCAGCAGTAAAATAATTTATCACACCATGATTATGAACCTGAAGAAAAGTATATGTCATGATATTCCCTTGTGAACAGGGGAGATTTAAAAGAACACAGATTTTATAAGAAAAATGAAGAGGTCCTGGAATCTGATATTTCCTTGCTTTTCTCCAACCAATCCACACGGTAATGGAAGGTAATTTTGAGTGTCACATGTTCTTCCACTGACTGTAGGGATTCACAAACTCCTGTGTTAATGTACAGTCAGAAGATGCATCTCTGCCTTACAGAACAGTGATAGTGTTTGTCCCTGTGGGAAATATGTTCCAAATGCAAACACTAATTTTCTCAGCTGGTAGGAAAAAGCAGGTTAACATTTCCACTCTTGTCTTACTGTGTGGTTGAGGGATGAAGTTTTGATCTGTATTTGCACTTGCAGCCTGGTTAATTTCTACAGTAAAAGGCATATATGCACTATTACATAATTCCAGAGGCCCACAGTTTGTGGAACCGTTGAATATATAGAAATAATTTATCTTAAACACACAGCAAATGCTTCAGCACCACTCCATGCAACTATATGATTTTAGTGTGTCTTAATATCTTACTGGCAACATCATGACTTACTTAACTGGAGATTATTTTTGCTATTTATTATGCGAATCATCCTCTACTGTCCTGGAAATTATTTTGCCATGAGTGCATTGGAAGAACACAAGGCTCATGAAGAAGATGAGGGTCCGTGTTGGATGAGCACACAGAGAATTCCCAATCAATGCTGGAAAAAAACCAAAGACAAGATCATGACATAGGTTTCATTAAAAGAATTGCTCTAAGAGGTTCTGTGCCAACTCTTGTCCTAGATTGTATCAACATAAATAAGAGGAAAAATACAGCAGCTGTAAACAATATTACACTGATTTTGGTGTAAATAATATCATAGTTCAATCTAATAATCTCACCTAACAAGTTTTTTGCTATAGTATGCAAAATATCCTAAGTTATCAGTACTAGAATCTCACAGCCCTCCTCTCTTCTGACAGCCTTGATGCTCTCCCTGTTACATTTGCCTGTTTTTCTGCTGGAATGGAATATGGCAAAATGGAATACATTTCCCATCTAAGTTTTATGACTTTCTATACTTGATATCATTTTCTACATATGTTTACTAATTGTTTCAGAACTGACCTATGAAAAACAAATGCTATTTTGTTCCACCAGTGATTAGTTCCAACAATCAGGTAGCAGCAAACTCACCCCTACTGTTTCAAGTCCCTGATTTCTGTATTTCAAGACTATTTTTATTAGCACTAATGCTTATGATCAAAAAGACTACCAGGCTCCAAGCACTCAGAGTAGTTTTTTTTTTTAAAGAGCAGTTCCTTACAGGAGTGTTTGAAGTCATTCACTATATATTTAGATCACAATGTACAACACTCCTCATGCAAATGACAGCCCCTGACCATGTTGGACATAATAAACCCATTCTTGAAACACCTTCTTCAAAGTGAATTTCTAGTTAGATTTTCCTGGAAAAGGTTCCTATTGCTAACAAAATACAGGCTTCAAGAGGCTGTTGTCTACCTCTTGGAGCTATACCTACTTACAGCTGTGGAGAACCAGGACTACAGCACTTTACTTAGGAAAGAATTCTGCTTTCTTCTTTGCTGTGCCTACCTCTCCTTCCCAGGAAATTATGCCTTATATACATATGCACCTTGTTGTTTGTTTTTGCAGCTTTCCTCCTCTCTGCAGATCTGTTTCCCTAAACTGCAATCCTTCTTCAGATATGAGTTATCTTTATCATCACATCCAAAACCTCCAGTCATCATTTTCATCCTGGATGCAATCATTAAAAGGAAATATAATCAATCATACTCAGTAGCAAGTTTATTAAAAAAACAGTGCATAATTTTATAAGCCATCAATCTCTGCTCAGCACTTTCCAAAATCTCTGCTGTGTAAAGTCTTCCCTGTCTGGGAACCTTTGTGTTCTTAGTAAGAGCACGATAACATGCTCCAGGGAAAACAGCCCCCGGTGCTCAAAGGGAAGGTAACTGCTAAAGGAAGAAGTTGTTGATGGATGGGGCTTTTCTCCCATGTTTCAATTACCCAGAGAATTGGAACAGGCCTAGATTAACCTGCACACCTATAATAACACTGCAGCTAATGATCCAAGCCCAGGGAGATGGCAAATTCAATGCTTCATTGACTTAAGCACTCACAGCAGCAGCTTCCCGTTCTGCAGAAAAGGAATAAAGCCCTAGAAAGTCCTTCCCCCTCCTGTGGCTCCAGTCTCATAAAGTAAGATGTTGCTTTGTAGAAACCTTTGTGCAATAGTGAAGGCACCTGAAAAGAAACTTGACAGTAGGATCTGTGGAGACTCCGATGATTGCCACAGTGCAATGCATGTTGGAAGAGGATTTTCCAGACCATGGGGAAGGATCCTGAACATTGTGCATGTGCCCTTCCTGCCCCAGCCTACAGTACAGACACTGCTGACTGCATCCCTTTGCACACCAGGATTAAAGGAAAGATTATCCTTGGTCACACTCACCTTGAAGTAACGAAGATAAAAGCATGAAATAGGAGGATAATTAAACATCTGGAAGCAAAAGCTGCTAAAAAATTGAAGCTTCACATTTAATGAAATTCTGTCATCACTGTAAGTATCAGAAAAGGCCCGAAGAGTCAGTGACTCTGCACTACCTCTGAGACTGCTGGAAGCAATGAATGACAATGCAAAAGAAATCTTATGTCAACTAAAACAGGAATAAAAAGGTATCACAGAGCATGCATGCATATATACTTTAATCTTGCAATGTTTTATCTAGGAGAAAAGCAGTGGGGAGTATTATCTACAAAATAAAACCAGAAAAATAATTCTAATACAAAGCCAACCAGGAAAAATTTAGCTTCTGAAGTGTTTTCTCTTTCAGTTTGGTATGAAAGCTTTCTCCTGGTGAAAAGGTCCCACAGCATGGAGATGAAATTTGTGACAGGAAAGAAGGAAGGAAGGAAGGAAGAGTGGGTCACTTGATGAAAACAACAGATGAATATGTTAACAGATAAATAAACAGATAAATATAAATAAAATATCTGCATAACTTCACTGTGGTATCTACATCTGGTACTTGCTCAAACCATCATATATCTGGTACTACTCAGCCAGGCTGCTCTTAAAAATCTGCATGAACCCATTGCCATTGCCTATTTCAGTCCTCCCATCTTTCATACCTTACTTTTTTCCCACCTAAAATTTTGTTACTGATGAAATGCAGGTGTTTTCCTACAGGGAGTGACCTCAAAGGACAGGATTAGCTCATGGAGCAGAACTGCTCCGTTAGTAGTTTCCTGGGTTGACAAGTCACTGAGACAGAGTGGCTGCAGTTCCTGTTACAGCTTTTCTAACCACCTTTGTGAAATGCTTTGCACTCAAAAAGCACTGGATAAAATATGTGTCATTGCCATTATTTTCAGTTAGCTGCCTCAGGCTGAGTACAAATGTGGCCCTAAGCTCAGCAGCCATGACTTTATCCCCCCAGTATGTCTTCAATTGCTTGTCCCTACCTTAATACACATCAGAGATCCCGCCTGCAGATTTCTATTCCCACATAAGACAGCTTTTATGAACGTAGGACTGAAAGTAGGAAGGAACATCAGCACATGAGATATGCAGTACATCACTGGCACAGACACAGATCTGCATAACAAAGAGCTTTGTGCCTCTTATGAAAAGGGAATTATATGAAGCTCACACAATTTTAACCCTCCCTGCTATAACATTTCTTTTAAAGCCTACATGTCAGTTTGGATAAATGACTTTGGAGAAGTGGGAATCTTGTGAGTCTCAGCACTTCTTTCTGGGGGTGGCAGGCTGTGAGACACTGCTATGCTACAACAGAATAAAGAATGTGCACTTCTTCACAGATATGAAACAAAAAATATATTGCATTCAAATATGATTTTCCTACAAGATTAGAAAATTTACTTATTAGATAACAGGACACTTGAATGTGCATTTCAATAGGATAAAAATCTAATATTGGAGAATGTCAGGTAGAAAACACTTATTGCAAATTTTAAAAAGAACAATTAGGAATTGCCAGACCATTAGTCAATCTTTTCCAGCATCACTGGTCTGAAAGGAGCTCACTTCAGAGCCTTCAGATTAAATACTAGAATATAACTACAGCATGTTATACCAAGATGTTATACCCTGATGAAACACCTAGTTGATATACATGAATTACATAAGATGACATACTCAGATATCTAGATATAACATGTTATACTGAAGTATTTATCTATACACAGCAAGCAGACAATCAGCCCCACGGGATTATCTCCTCCCAAACACCTGTATATCCTCCACTGTGGGACGTTCCATGACGAACTCCAACAGGAGTTAAAATTTGCATAAAGAAAACAAGAAAGAAGGAAAGAAGATGCATCATTCTAATTAGCAGCCAGCAAAGTGCCAAGGCTCGAGATTTCTATCAGGGGATGTATGTGAGCAAGAACCTGTCAGAAGCCATGGCATGCAGAAACCACAATAGTGCCGTGGCTGGTGGAGGGGCACAGATGTTCTGCTGCTGGGAAAGGTGAGTGGAAGCACTGTCAGAATTATCTGAGCCACTTGTGTTGCCACGGCTGTAGGACAAGCCTCAGTTCTGGCTTTTCCAAACTACACTTACCACACCAACTACACGATCTCAAGACACTTACCAGCGGCCAATGCTTCATGGCATTGCCCCTCATTGCCTCTTCATCTTTACCTGTGTAATGCCCTGTCTCTCCCTATGTCCTCTGAACACAGTTTTCTAATTAAAGCCACTTTATCCTCTGAAGTATATATTTACTCAAAGAACTGTGTTCTATTGTTTCTATCTTATTTATCCATATCCCAGAGCATGCTTACCAGTACTTCTACTTTGCAGCTGTATGTAGATTTTTAAATTAATATCGAAAAACAAATAGCTGATGCAAGAGAATGTGCTGGCAAGATTAAAGAAGAAGAATTAAGAACTGACAGGACATTGTGACAGACTTTAAATTTTGCTGTAATATAGTTTATAGTACAAAAACCACCTAGAATTAAATCCAAGAAGACAATAGTGACCTAATCTATTTAGCTACCCGATCTAAGTATCAAAGCAAATAATTTTAAGGCTAAAGAATATACTTTTACTTACAGAAATTGTTCTAGGAGCTACTTTGTACATTGGTTAAAATAAATAAATAAGGATAAACAAATAAAAAACATACTTTATTTCTTGCTTGAAATCCTCTGGTTTCAGCCTGGATCTTGCTACACCTTTCTCTGCAAGATTGAGGAGCTGCCTACAATTAGACCACTGCTCATGCTAATTAAGGCTTTAGCCTTCTGGATAAACTGAGTAGGCTGAACTTCTGGGTCCTTTCACAGTCAGCTGTGGTGAATCAACATATTGGGAAGGGATAAGGTGAAGTTGGAATCATGAAATCACAGAATATCCTGAGTTGGAAGGGACACACAAGGATCATCGAAGTCCAACTCCTGGCCCTGCACAGGACACCCCAAGAGACACACCCTGTGCCTGAGAGCATCGTCCAAACGCTTCTTCAATTCTGTCAGGCTTAGTGCTCTGACCACTGCCCTGGGGAGCCTATTCCAGTGCCCAACCACAAAGCAGATGAGTGAAAGGTGATTTCTGAAGATCATTAATGAGAGGTTCTCTAAGGAAACAGCAGCTGCTCCTTTCATCACTCTTCCTGTACTGTGTGAGGTGTAACATACACAGTCCCGGTTCACTGACATGGCTGTGGCTGCAGAGCTCTTTTCTGTCCCATTCCCACCAAATCTGGCTCTAACCTATTTCCTAACTGAGTTTGATGGGCCCTTGCTCCCCCATAAACTGCTGACATACCACTACTGCAAAATCCTTGCTTGACAACGGTTGTGATATAATCATATCACATAATCATATAATCATACCGGAAAAGTCAAGCACATTAACCCAACGTTCCGAAGCACCCGGAAAAATAGCCCCAGGAATGTCAGACTGTGTCACCTCTGTGCGTAAAACACACCACAGGAACAGGGCATCTTCTTGGTTTCTTAGCAGCCACAAAACCATGCATCACACCACTTCTTCAAGCTTATGTACACAGCACACATTTATTGAAAATATACATCAGTGTACCATATTAGACCCTGATTCACCTCTTGCTGAAGTGAACAGAAAGAGTGTTTTAGGTCTGATAGATCACATAAAAGTATTCAGGTTTATGCACTTTGACATGGAGTGACATTCACTTGAGTGATATTCATCCAAGCCAACACTGCACTTGGTCACTTCGTCAAAAACTAAAATCTGGAATGAGAGCCTCTGTGAGGAACTGAAAGCCATACCAAATGTAAGGGAAACCTGATGACTGTCTATATTGGGAAGTGGAATTCTGAAGCCTCATAACAAAAATATTGCTAAGCCACTTAAAGATGGCTTTTCCTTTTAGCAGTATTTCCATTCCTTTCAAAACTTTTCAGCTAGAAATAAATGAAACCTTATTTTTAAGTGGTTTCCATCTAATTTTAAAAGGACAGCTAAATTTCTAGACATAAATAGAGAATAATTTATTTTGAAATAACTTTTGGAATATACTGTTTTTCAAATAGGCAAGTTCCCTGATATTTGTGTATGCAGTGCTTCTCATACATCAGGCTCTGCCCTGGACTGGATTACTGGGCACTGTTATAGAACAAGCAATAAATAAGAACAGCGGCTTACTTCAAGCATCTCTGTACATGTTTTCACTTTAGATACTTAACTATATAAATCATGGCTTTATGGTTCTTGTAGGGAGAGGATTAACTGGAAAATTGAAATCCTACTCTGGGCACTAAAACACTCATGCATTTTCCTTTGGTGTCCAAGCCGCTTCTGGAACTGATGCAATCTCATTACGACTCCATAGAGCTTCAGATTTTTTACAAAGCATCAAAATTGCCGTTAAGTGATCCAGCACTTTCTTGTATTTCACACCATTTGTGACACTTCACACGGTATCTGGTCCCCAGTAGTGTACCCACAGGAGAGGAGACGCAATGTTTGTGCCATAGGGTTGTACAAAGATTCTGCTTCTTCCTTAGAGGCAAACTTGGTTACATCTCTGCAGGGGATCAGAGCTGAAACTGCAGTGATCAATTTCACAATCAGAACAAACACATGAGGCTGTCACACCTCAGGCACAGAGAAATCACTTTTAGATCACAATAAAGTTAAACTTCCAATTAAGTTTCTCTGTATGTAACACCACATCTCTCTCCTACAATAAAACCATCAACAGGGCAGCAGTGCCAACTCTATGAAAATAATTACTAGAATTAACTGCATTTTCTGCCCTAAAACTTCCACTTTGGACTAGAATCTTGTGAGTCTCTCAATTGCTCTAATTCAAAACAGGAATGAGACAATTTTACCACGTTATCATAAATTTGTAATTTTATTTTCAGAAAACTGTTGTTTCTAGAATAATGTTTCTGAGCTCTTCCAAGAAAGCATAAAACCTCAAATTTTAAATATGATAAATCAAAATATTTCTCTAGTTAAGTTTGTCTCTGACAGTTGCCATTCAGTACATTTGTTCTGTGCATTTGGGATAATTAATATTGTGCTGCACCTTGAATTTTGCATTATTTTCTCAGAAAGTCCAACATCCTGGAAGGTTTCTCAGTTCTAGTGCTTGCTTCCAGGACAAGTTATTGTGACCAAAGTTCCTGGAATGAAGTTCCCATCTATCGATGTCACTGGGAAAGTTGTCGTTATCTTCAACAAGCCCAGAATTTCATTTTTATCTCCTCTGAAGAAGAAATACTGGTTGCACCTGCCAAAAATTCAGTGCACTGGTCTGACTTTAAGAAGCAAGGCGACATTGGGTGACATCAAAGATCCATGTGGCCTAATATTCTTCAAAAACTAACACCAAAATTCAGTACAAGAATGCTTTATCCTGATTTCCCATCATCTAACAACATCAGGAGATTCCTGGTCTGTACCTGCTTTTCCATATATTTAGCTACTCTAACTGAAGCTCTTTTCCATGAAATTGTCCTGTCTCTCTCTGAGCCCACAGTAAATTCCCTTGAATCCAGCAGTCACAATATCCTGGACAAGGGCATTCACAAGTCTACAATCCAACATGCAATGCACTGCTTCCTCCTGTCTGAACCATGGTTCACATTATTTTCATTCAATACTCACACCTCTTTATTTCTATAAAGAGACAGAGAAGAGTCCCTATCTTTTTCTCCAAGCTTGCTGTGATTTTGTCCTCTCACCCCAAGTATTTCTTCCAGTCAGAAGATTCACCAATCACACAATTCTTCCTTGTATAGAGGCCATTTCACATTTTTGATCTCTGTTTGCCTTCCCTGAACCTTACCATGCCAAACCCTGACCTTCCCACAAAGTGGTAACACCAATTTGGGGCCCATTAGGGGAAGTTCACACAAATTTTTCCTACATTCATCAATTCATTTACACTGAATTCTATTCAACACTCTGCTGACTGATCATCCAGACCTGTTCCTCCCACCATTCCTCCCAGGCAGCTGTCCCTTTTACTACCACGAATAACTTACTACCTCTGCAAACTTTGTAATGTAATGTTCATGTCCTTGTACCCATGACATGAAGAAGAATCCCCAGTAGCAATGTGGTGGGAATGCATCAAGGACAAAATTTGCTTTGGCTATGGGTTTTAATATACTGTGAACACCAAAAGGCAACTGGGAAGATTTCCCCTAGTAATTCCATGCACTTGACTTTGTTTGCCTTTTTCCACCATAGAGGCAAATATGCCATTGGGAAAATGCCAGAGAAGAGTGTTATATATAACCTATGAAACAAGAAAACGCAAAAGGACTGGGCTGGTTGTGCATAGAGAAGACAAAAGTGAGAAAACTTAATGATCTTCCAGCTTGTCAAAGATTGGGACAAAAATGAAAGCAGCAAACCATTATTCATGTCCACTGAGGATAGGACAGAGAGTAATGATCACAAACTGCTGCAAAGGAGAAAATGCTTAATTAACCAGGATAATTACAAATCTGAAAAGACTTCCTGGAAATCTGGGCTTGACACCACTGAGTGTTCTTAAAAAAAGGCTTAGTCAAGTATCTGTGAGGAAATAGTGCAGCTGTATTTCTCATTTCAGCTTAGGGCAGCGGATGGAACGGGGTTAAACAAGCAGGTTTGTCTGAACTTATCATCTTGCCAGTGAGGAAATATGACAGAAGCATTCAAATTTTCATGCTTAAGAGAAGAATTTAGGCCACCTGTGAACACGATCTGGTTTTCAGAAAGGCTGAACTCCTTCAGCTTTCACTAGATATAAACAACATGTAGGTACTCAGAGTCTTTGACATGCTGGAGTTTTCTCTTGCTTTGAGGGCTATTTAAACCTGACTCTACCTTCGGCTACACAGGAATTAACTATTTCTTCACTCAAAATGTTCAAATCAGTGATTTGTTTTACCTGTGAAATGGAAACACATAAACTTTTGGCTGATGGGGCTAATGAAGAAAGTGTGTTTTACACACAAGCTTCTGACTCAGAAGGGGGTTGTGGTGACTCTGTTTTACTGTAGAGGTGTTTTTGTTACTTTTCTCATCCTGTTTGAACTCCAGAGCACAAAGTTCCTTAAGAAGATAAGGTAGCCTTCTTTTTTTATTGATCAGTAGCTTCTGTGGTGTGGGGAAGCAGACACAAAGGATATCTCTGCCTTTGTGGGTGTAAGACGTAAATAGTGACAAATGGAAAACACATAGATCGTGCTGAATGCTAACTAAACAAGGACTGAAAACCTCTGTACCCCTCAAGCAATTGTCAGTACAAAAGCAGAAAAATACAATTATTTCTGTTTTGACTATCCCAGACAAATGCAGACACTCAACCCCGATATCTGTATGTTTACGTGATAATGATGAGTAAAAAAATAGCTGTAAATTTTAGACATTGCCATAAACAAAACACAGCAGAGTATCTCTGCATTATGCACAGGATACCACAAGATTCACAGGGCTCCTCTCAGAGATTAGGATTTTGTGCAAGGAAGCGAATAGCTGGAAGTTTGTAATACCTGCATTTGAACACCTGCAGTTTCATGGGTGGGGTAAATCTTTTAGATGAGAAGTTTAGATGAGGAGGGAGGAAAAAAAGTGCAGTCAGAAGCAGAGTCAGATATTCAGAGAGTGCAAACTGGAACAACACCGCTGAAGTCAATCCATCTCTGACAACTTGCAAAAGTCAAACTGCTGCTCTAGAATATTCTCTGAGCACAAGCCTTATGTATTGTGCTGTCTCCCTTTATCAAAGCAGAAATTGCTCACAGATTCAGAAAATTTCTTAGCTCTGAAACAAACACATTTCCATCAGCTTTGAGAAGATTTTGGACAAGTGCATGCTCTACAACTGTGAGAAACCAGCAGGCTGTTTCTGAATCATTACTTTTTTTGGTAAATTAAAATTTCTGACAGATATTAATGAAAGTCTGCAACATTCCTCTGCTTCAGCAAGCAAGCTGGATGGTCCTAGAGCTGTGAAACAATTAAAGTATGCGAAATGAAACCTATCTTCCAGTTCATCTGTCAGTTACTGAAGCAGCATAAAAAAGGTCTAAGCTCCTGAAAATGAACATGCCATAGATATAGTTATGCAAATGGAAGTCTACCTTTTGGGAAAGACAGGTTAATCCTTCAGTTGACTTCAATCATTAAACTGGAAAGCTATCTTGAATTTTTTTTTCTCTTCACTAAAGCTGGAAGTTGTGAATCTGATAGAAGGCAGGATCCCTGACAAGATTTTAATCTCTCTCATAAATGTAATTGTGTTGACATAATATGTTCAGATTTCTGCAAAGCATTTCATTCAATTCCATATAACAGTCTGATTTTAAAATTTTGGCACTATCTACAAATTAATGTTGTCTTTACCAAACCGATCAAAAACATCCAAATTATGGTTAACGGAGTCACCGACACATAAGGCTGTTTGCAGGACAGAGAAAAAAAAAGGAAAAAAAAATAATCCTGGGTGATGTTATTGCACATTGCTACAAATTGTTACAAATGGAAAATTGGTATTAAGTTTGGAAGTGGCAGATTTTTATTGGACACTAAGCCAAAGCAATTAAAATTATAAACAATTAGTTCATTATTGATGCAGAAATATCTTTTATTTAATGACAAGAAAAAGGTCCTCCTCCGAAAGACCAGAAAGGACCTTTGGGAAATCAACTTCTAAATTTCTCCGTAAGGCAGACTGACAAAACTCCCTGGTTTCAATCATGACTGACACAAGGTGCTTTAGTAAAACTCTATTCTCTTACAATTGCCAGTGGTCACTCCATCAAACACTTCATAAATTGCTCTATTGACTAGTTGTCCTCATTTGTTTTAGTAAAAACCAAACCCATACTCACTCAAAATGCAGCAATGAGCCTCATATCTAGCCTAAATGGAACTACATTCAAACCTTCAGCCTGTGGTCTGGGAGTGTAATTTGCCTGCTTGACAGGGGAGCCCTGGTGCAGTCAGTGGTGTTGGAGCAGAGGTGTGGAACAGGCACAAGGCACTGCACAGCAGCCTCTGTGACTTTCACAACAGGAGTCCCTTGCACTCTTGCTGCCTTCTGCAAAGCAAAATAATTGGGAAGGGATGAATCCCATGCTAAGGACCTAGAGCACGTTGCTTCTTGAGAGGATAGAGTCACACTACAGGAAAAAATCCTTCGCTTTGCCTTCCCCCAGTGCCAGAGCCCAGCACACATGGCCAGAAGTACAGAGGTCTCATGTAATAATTGGTTTTGACACTTACATAGGCGTGCTCTTTTCTCTGCTTGTTATACAGACAGAAGAATAAAAGGACTGAGGATATGAGAATCAAAATATATGCCTGCTGTTAATAGAGGAACATGTGCCAAAACAGTATAAATTTTTAACTGCTCTAAATTATATGAACTCCTTTAAAAGCACTGTGTAATCCAATAAAATCCAAAATCTATACATTCATCTCACAGAAGAAAAGTACTGTTCTAAGCTATCCTTTTTAGACAAGGAAATAAGACATATCTGATAATTAAATACATTAACAGTATAGAAATGCTCACTGAGAACTTATTGACTGAGCCTCAAGATGGCAAAACCAGCATACAAACGTGAGAGGATCAAAAGGCAGAAGAAAGAGCAAACAGAATTATGTTAGTAACTATTGACAAGGGTGAAGAATTTTGTACTGAACAGAGATTTTTAACGCAGATTGTCAGAATTGACAACAGTTATATTACTAGACAGCATTATCTCATAACATGTCTGTTGTTTAGTTTGAACCCCACTCGTTTGACTTTTCCTTTCTACATAACAACAAAAAGGATATTTATTTAAAACTCAAAATACAATTTGGTCTTTGTGATACCAAGTTAGAAGAAATAAATTACATTCTTTTAAACGATCATATCTGCATAGTTATTAATGGACATATAGCATTCTGCAGTTTTTAAATTGGTTAAAAGCAACAGTAAAACAATGTACATGCAGTAACGCATATTCCTGAAAATTATATTTAACATTTAAACCATAAAAAACCCCTTGGACTCAATGCAGAAGAGCTACAGTGATCTAATGTGAGAATATTGTGAGTTTTCTCTTTTGAAATCTTTAAATATTCTCCAGAGGTCAAAGTCTTTTGCATAAATCATGAGTACATTTGGTTTTACATTGATCTTCAGTAAAGCTGATTATCTACAGGACAGTACAGTCTAAAGCCTTATGAAGAGTTCAAATATACCAGAGACCTCATTTATTGACTGGTTAAATAGCAATAAAAAAAAATTGTAATGGTTGTTGCCTCTCTGAAATTGTGATGTAGTTAGACTTGCACAGGTTGGTTTCCAAAGCTCTTATGAATTTAATAGGTTCCATTTCTGTCAGTTGTAAACTACTGCCTGAGCTGATTTTTGGCATGTTGTTCTGAAATGCTGATAATTTGGCTGGAAGAGAATACAAAGAATGGTAAAATGGATGAATTACCAGAAAGGCAATTGCTCATAACAGATTAATGGGCATGCCTAATATTTTTCTAAACTTAATGTCTCTCAATGCATATAAAGTGTCAGCAACCTGGCTTTGGCACACATTTTTTCTCTGAAATCCATTATGGGAGTGGATTCAGCCTTGCTGTGGAAACTCCTCTTGTAAGAGCAGGAGATGTTAAAACATACACTGAAGTCTTTCCTCAGGGGTCTTGTTTCAGACATAGAAAGGCAGAGGTGATACAACAGGAGGTAGCAAAACATGCCACAAAATATTTGGAATTGCCCATTTGGTCAGTAGCTCACACAGCTACCTGACACTGTTCTGAAACCTTTAAGGCTTTTTGTGTGCGTCGTTTCACACACCTGCCAAATGGCCTTTTTAAAGAACATCTGACAGAGACAGAGGTCTGACAAGAAGCTAAATGATTTCATCTATGTTTCAGTCAACAGGTGGAAAATTGCATTTTTGAAGCATCAGGGGAAAAGCAATACATTCACATATCTCATTTTCAATACAGTCAAATCATCATCAATATAGTGTTCTCAGAGCTGTCTTTATGGCATTTCTTTCTTCTTGAAAAAAGCCTCCCTACACATCTGCATGCTATCAGTATGTTTTCTGCCCCTCCCCGCCAAATTCAGGCAAGTTACATGCCTAGAGAAAAGGGAGCTTTTGGTTGGATTTGCTGTGCTCGCTTAAAAAAACACTCCTCTCAAAACCACTGCTGCTGCCACCCTTCAAATCCTAAAAATCCTCAAATTCCGTGGCACACAGAGAACAAGCACTTTGGTGTGCTGACCACTCTGATGTCATGCCACTTATTAATCAACAGCCCACTCTGATGCAAATTGAAGAGAACATGTAGTCTGCAAGGGGATAAAAAATAATTTCTCAATAAGCAGACTTGTTTGACTGCTTTCAGTCAAACTCCTGATGCCAGCATTTCCTATAATAATCTAAGTATTCACACTGGTATGTTTCCTCTGGCAGCAGTCACTTTGAAGTAAGGGCATTGAAACGGGATACTTTTGTTTAAAAAATGAATGCTGTAAAGAGGCATTCTCATAAACAGGTGGGAGAAGAAATAGGACAGCACTTAGATGTATAACTGGTATACAAGTAGTTGTGAAAGGCTGTGATCAGCTTGGAGGTATTAAAGCAATCTCAAAATTGCAGCTTCCAAATCATATTATGTTTGTGCTTATCAGCTGGGAGTCATTTAGGGTGATCTTGGTGATACTAATCTTTCTGGAGATGTTTATTGAAAGAAGAAGCCAAGCAAATGTATCCATTTTGAATTTAAAATTGTTAAGGGATACAACTACACACACCTGCTATGAAGGCATGTGGAACAAGCACTATGAGATAGGCAGTACAGTTAGGACTTGGGGCATCTCAGTATCTTCCTAGCTTGGAGAGAATAAGATGCTGGGTACATGAGCTCCCCCTTGAAAGAGCCTTTGGAAAAACAGCCTATATTTCCCCACATTCTGAGAATTCAACTGATAGTATTTATTAAAAGCTTTGAGGTCATTAAACTACAGAGGACATTGAAATGCAACTCAGGGGCTAACCTTCTTTCAGGCTTTCTTTGTGAGGATCCAGAAGTGCTACAGAAGCGCCCATGAGTTATTACTCATCAACCCTTATGAAAATAATTCAGGATTAGGCCAGTTTTGAAGATGAGGAAAAGACAAAGGTTAGGCTTGTTTTATATTTCACTAATGCTGGTGTATGATGAATTTAACAGGAATACAATGCCCTTCATGTAACCAGGATAGCTCTCTATCAATGTTGTTATGTAAGCCCACATTCGGACAAAATCAAGACCACAGTAGAAACAATGAAACTTTTAGGCCTGGATTTCTCCCTCCTAATTTCAGAAAGGATTCTCAAATTAGTTGGGCAAAATTAGTTGCAATTCATTATGTAACACATGCAAACAAAAATATGCTTTTCCTTTGTATCTTAGGCTAAAAAATCCGGTTTTATCTACATGAAACCATTGTTTCATTTCCTGCTGTACCCAATTTGTGTTAAGACCGCAAATCCACAGCTGAAACACTTCTAGTTAGCCAAGTAGCTAAAACTAAATAAAGTAACCTACCCAACTCTCTCATCACAAAAAATAAAACTATGAGATACTGATGCAGGTGAAGACTGGTATCAGTGTAATATCATTATTGGTACACCCCACTATCATTTTGTCTGAAGATGAATCACACAGGTTTCCTATAGACTGAATATGCATATCTTGTGACCTGCTTGACCAGATAAACTGCACCATTTGCTATGACAATTCATTAGAACTACAGCTTCAGATTTTTCCAGCTGGGGCTGAAGTAAAAAGCAGAGTTTTGCTATCAGGCTTGCACAGCTGTGGGACAATATCATATCTCAAAACCAAAGGAGAAACAAGTTCAGAACGAGTGAAGACCTGGGGATTTCAAAAGCACTGCCCATCATCTCTGCTGGAGCTTTTTCTTAGAGAAGAATTATTAGCAAACTGAGTATAAACTGATGCAAATCGTTCTATGAAACTACTTGCAAGACATGAACCATGAGATGTGGCTGTAAAATCTGCAATTGCAATTTAGGTTGAAGGGTTCTTTGATTGTAATGAAACTCTAATTCCAAGATAGGAAAGGCGAATTGTCATGTTCTCCACATGGTATTTAGTTTTCAGATGCTGTTCCTTCACCTTTTTCCTCTGGAGGCAAGACTCTGGAGTACAAATTATCAAAAGAGAGCTATAATTTTAAATCTGACATAAAAAAATATGGGTGACTCACAGACACTATGCATCTGTTATCACAACCCTAAATACATGATTATCTGGTAGATTGAATTTATGAGTTTCTAGAAGAGAAAGCTGCAGTTTCTCCTTTGAATTACATTTTACGTTTGGTAAATAATCACAGGCACACTTTTTCAGCCTATTACTACAATCAAAGTAAAGCATAAAGCACTTGGCAAGTGGCAGGTGTCTTTTAAAGAATAGAGATATGTGGGGTTGAGAGCTAAGACCCAGGAATTTCACAATAGGATAGAAAATAGATCTAATCTTTCAGTAAAGCACTGAATATGGTGCAAACTTGGTAACACTGCCTTAAAATTGAGATTCAGAAAATGAGGGAAATTTTCTAAGACAAATAAGGAATTGGAGTGTTGGCAGGGATGTCAGGATATTACTTTTTAGAGGTTTTAAAGAATCAGTCTTGGAACTGTTGTTAGCTAATGTTTTTAATAATTACATCAACCAAAAGAAAATTACGTCAATGAAGTTTCCTGGTGGCACAAAATTTAAAGAGAATATGTGAGTGCAAACAACGTGAAGAACAGTGTGAGTTTGAGGAAACAGACAAAATACATATTTCACACAAAATAAAAATTTAAATTCACCAAGTAAGATTTTGTGAACAATGACAACGATTTTCAAAATTTTCTGAGCTGCAAACAATGTAAAAATAAACTGACAATCTGAAACTAGTTAGGATAAATACTTGACAGGTACTTGTGGAAGCAAAACCAGTTTTTAATATTCTAGTAATTATTATTGATATAATTTATTATATTTATGCTCTGAAGCAGTAACAGAGCTTCATACACATTCACTGATTCATGTTTTGATCCAGTTACATAACAGGAAATTGTAACATCAACATTTTTAATCACATCTAGTGATTAATAGTTCACATCTATTTTTTGACTGATTTTCTTTGGAGATAAGACTTATGTGATAATATCATTTGAGTGTCTTCCCTAATGAACTGTGGCACTATTGGTCATTCTTCTGTTCAAGAAGAAAGAAGAGTTGACATTTCAAAGATGATTATGCTCTTACAGTCATCACAAAAAAATAGATGGCCAGAAAGAGAACAGAGTTTCTTGAAGTATGAAACCCCTGATCTCACACAGAAAATCTGCAAGGTAGAAAGACCTCATAAAATCTCCAGCTGTAGGAAAAGCTTTATGTAGCACTTGCAACCAAAGGATCTAAGATGCCAGTCCTGGAGAAACATCCCTCATTTTGGAAAAGATATGGTCAGAATGTTAAAACACAAGAAGATCCACAAACTCAGTCTATCAGTCATGCAAAATTGCCACCAAAAGGTGAGTGCTGGTGCTCATTCCTGGTGAAATGGATAGATACGTGAAGCATTTGGCTGTGTGAAACATTTAGGAAATTATGATTTGATCCTCACTTGGAAGAGGGCATTTCAATGTTTTAGTGCCTTCGAGGGAAACAGGAACAGCAGAGTGAGAAATGTGTGTCATGTATCAACCTGTTCACTGCTGTGCCTCTTTGTATGCTGTGTGTTTACATGCTTTGCATGCTCCTTTCTCCTAAACATTGAAAGTTAGAGACCCACCCAAGGCTCTTCTTTTCTTCCCACATGGCACTGGAAACAAAATATGGCAAGGAGGGTAGGAGAATGCCTAAATTTTCTGTTATCTAGTCTAGTATTTACACTGTTGACTTACATTGTTTGTATAATAACCTCATAGCTACCGTAAATTATATGATGCTTTGTGATTTATTTTTAATTATTTTTAATTTTAAACGGTACAAGGCTAAGAAAAAGGGGGTAGTAAAGTATGTTCTGATATCTGGATAGAGAGGAACCAGTTAAAGAAACAGTTTAATGTATATCTTAATTTTGTAAGTTCAAAGGATGGACAGGAAGGGTCAGTATCAGCTATTACAGCCCAGAAAATACCAAAAATAATGACCGAAGTTAATACCTGAGTATTTTCTAAGCATCCAAACAGCCTTCAAAGTTACAGGACAAGTGACTACCTAAACCAGAGATTGGGATTACCAGGTAGCTTTTTAGTAAAGCTAAACCAAACCACAGAAGGGTGCAACCTCTGTCAACTCATTGGTCTGACTGTCACAGTATCCACCTAAGCTATAAAGAATTTATCTTGTTTACCCACTCCTCCTGTATGAAGGTACCTTTAACACACAGATCACTTAAAATTTCTTTATAGGAGCTTAAAATTTCTCTAGGGACAGGATTGGGACATAGGTGAACATCCCTGTGTTTGCAGCCTCTAGTAGCAATACAAATATCCAATGTGGTTTGTCAGATTCCACTGTGCAACTGCATTCCTCATACCAATCAGTTTCCACCAAAAATTTCTGGCTGGCCAAAGAAACAAACTCTTAATTCTGACCAGATACATTCCCTGAAGGATTCGTAGTTGCTGTTTTTCTGTTCCAGTTGCTTCCTCGTTCAGCACAAATGCAATGAATAGGCATCAGGCTGCCAAAAATCCTTCATCACCTTGAGTCCTATCTCTCAGGCACCTCGGTACCAGTCACCCTGGGATTAACGATTAGCCCACAACAAAGTAGCTGAACTTTAATTCTCTTGCTCATGTGAAAAGAGCTCCTGAGTCCATGATTAAATCTATCTGTTTTTCAGACACTCAGGAGCTCTGGAGCACGTTTTATAACCACCTAAGGAAACTACACAAAGCTTTAATTTTCAGTTAAAGCCTCTGCAATGTGGTGTTTCTTTTCCATGGGGGAGACTGAATTGCTTGCTATCCCATCTTTACTTGCCAGTGTCAATATTTCCTTCAGTTTAGAAACAACTGCAGCTCTAACAAATTGTGCAAACCTGCTGAACATCCCATGTGTGACTCCAAGGCTAGAATAATTAAACATTTCCTTTTCCTATAATAAAAAACCATTTATTAAAAAAGATAATTCTGATGTTTCAGACATCGAGATTTTTCAGTATTTTGGACAGATTCATGCTCAGGCACATTCTTGCAAAATATTACATCACTAGATGTGTCTTTGTACTGCATAAGGGTCTGTACAAGCCCGTAAGCCAGAAAAACAAAGCTGAAACTTGAAATACGTGGAGCTATTTGTCTGTGGCCGTTAACATCTTCCACAGTGAATATCTTCCTGCTTAAGATGATCTAAAAGTTCATTAATCATGAAAATCACATCTGTACTTCCTTAAATGTTATTCTTTTAACTAGAGAATTAGACAACACCACCTGCTCTTAGATAGATTTGTAAAATGAGGCAGGCAGAAACTGCTACATTTGCAATACAAAATAAGAGGATTTTTTCCAGATGTTAAACTATATTCTTGGTTTCTGTTCTTTGCATTAATATCTCTGTTTCCTTACTGCTATGTTTAACTGTAAATTGTTATGTTATTCCGTAAATTTCTACTATGGACAAATCTTTCTAAGAGATAAATAAAGGGCAACAAGAGAGTTCAAACAATTCATTGGCTTTATTAGCCTGGACATAATTCAGTACTTTGTAGTTTGTTATTTTTGTTTACAGGGAACACACAAAGTATCTTTCTGTGTACCTGCTCCTGAATGGTCCTAAACTAATTGTGCCAATGTCTCACAAATTGCCTAATTGGCTGAACATTCCTAGCCTTCTGATTTTAATCAGGGACACATGGTGCATATCAATAGTCTACTTCATTATGCCTCAAGAAGACCCAGGCTACTGTCCGTTTTCAATTAAATTGTATTTAAAAAGAACAGCGACTTGACCTTTTGGAATACCGCATAAGAGGTTTAAAAACTTAAGCAGCTTTGGGGGTTTTTCCCTGGAACAGCTAACTAACAAATAGAAATAAGCAGGCCTTATCACAGTGTATCACCACGGATCAGCCTTTGACACAGCTTTGGATTCATTGGCTATGTCTTGTGATGATAATAACACCTGAAAAAAATTAGTTGTAAGAGTACAGATTTGTGTGTCTCTACAGCCTTCGGAGCTTCCTCTTAGCATTTTTTAAATACAAGAACCTAGAAGTCACAAAAAAGAGTGGGTGTGATCAAACAGCAGAACACTGAGAGGGCTCCAATCCCAAAAGGCTCACCCTTTTAACTGACAACAGTATGCAAGAGAAAAATTATGAGAGGCCTTTCTAAAGGTAAAGGGCAGATCATTGCCAGAGCTGCCAACAGAACATGCATCTTTTAAGTGGTCAATTCTATTTATTTCTCCTTAATTCTAACTCTGATTGAAACATCGGTTATTCTAAGACTCTCATGACTTCCCTGAAAGGCCATGAAACAGGGAAGAAGATTTTACCATCAGTATACATTTCCTCTACTTCAGATTACAGGGATTCTTTTGGTTTACCTGTGGTGACAGAATTGTCAGCGAGTATAGTTCTGTGCATGATCCGAAAGAAGAACTGAATTAGTGGCAAGCCACTAGATAGCCAAAGACAGCACTGCTCAGGAACTTTTAGCTACTACATGATATTTCGTAAGACCAAATGGAAGACATGAGAGGCTTTTACTGTAATATACCAGCAGTTCTGGGAAAACTGAGAGAAAAAAAGCCATGCCCCTGCAGTATGTGCTAGCCACATTGTTGAAAACCTCTCTGTTCTCAAGTTGATGGGTTGTGTTGAACAGCTGGCTCACTGAAGTACACTCTCCTTCGTAACAATAAATATCAGTAATTCATGTGCCCCAGTGTTTAGGAATAATACTCTTCTCCAGATTGAATGTCACTGCGGCTTGTGTAAGTGAAAAGTGACAAAGCACTACCATTTTTCTAGAGCTCAGAAACAATCTCACACATACTGTGCTTGCTCATCACCAAATGAGATGAAAGTATAAAACAAAACCAAACATAACAACAAAACTCTGAAAAAAGGATAAAACTATTTACTAAGAACAATAGCCTAAACAAGTGGTACACAGCATCTCTGCAGACTGAGGTCAGAGGTGATTTTAATTTATGTAATTGATTATTAGAGACTTTAAATGCCCTTGTCCTATATCAATAGAACTATTCCCTTATCTACAAAAGCAAACAATCCCCTACCACTCTCCAGCCAGGATTTCTTCCAGCAGAGGCACAAAAACTACCATTATTTCAGGTATAAATGATTTTTTCTTTATTGACAGGTTCTTCAATGAAAGTCAATCCACTCTTTTTGAAAGTACACTCCTTCAAACAGTCCCCCACACGTAGCCAAAAGGCTACTAAAGAAAAAGAGAACAAAATAAAACCTCTTAGAAAAGCATGTTGTGGACACTATGGAATATTTATAGAGCTTCCTCCTGGGCCCTGGATGATCAGAAGCCTAATTTTAAATACTCTATCTTAGGTATTTGGAAGTACAATTCTATTGTGTTGCTGACAGGGGGACATTTGGACACTTGGATAAAGTTAGCTTTTTTGAATGCTAATTCTTCTGTCCCACCTACCTTCAAAACACAGACCTTGAAAACCCCAGTGTGGATAGTTTTCCAAGCTAAAACCAAAAATATCTGTGGATAGTTCAGCTAGACTGCCAAAGGCATCAGGGTCCAGGAGGAACAAGACACATTCTTTTTTGTCATTCTTCTCAGGTGTTCTCTCATGAGCAAAAAACCAGATGTATCCAGATCCCATAGCAGCCACCTGACACTAATTACATCCAGCATAGACAGAAGATGCAATTCATAAGTGAAAGTAATTAGGGATTTCAAAGACTTACCAGATAATATAGTGAGTTTTTGTCACTGGAATTCTTGAAACAAAATGTAATGTTATGTTAAAAGTGGTCTTTCTTATCTCAATAAGAATTTATGCTCGAATTATGGAGTTCAGTTCCCTGGTCTGGCTTGTACAGGAGGTCAGATGAGACAATCCTGATGGTCTCTTCTAGCCTCTAAATCAGTGAATAAAGAAACAGCAAATATCTCCATGACTAGTCATAAAAATAGGTTGATTATAATAAAAACAAGGAATCAAAAGAATGAAACAGTTGGATTTGCCTACTAACATTCAGAAGTGTGACAAAAATAAGCATTTAAAGTAATAATCATTGTAAATTATTTTAAAAGCAAAAGAAAAATATAAACAACAATAAAGCAGAAAACATCTACCAACACTTGGCCATTTGCTTCAACTCCACAAAGCGTATTACTTTCTGTGTGTTTTATTGTTTTGTTTGATTTGTCCTAAAGGTCACAAAGCAAGTTTATCTTCTCTTTGCATGAGGCTACTGGACACCTCAACAGATTTCATTGTACGGGCCATTTCTCTGACATTCAGTTGACATTTGACTGCTCATGACTTCTCTTGAAGTGACAGAAAATATGTGCAAATCTACCTAGGAATACACTACATGTGTGGTAGAGAGTAGAAAAAACATTTCAGGTGGAAGCAACATCAGAATCATCTTCGGCATGACCATTTTCACATGTTTTAAGTGTTAGGAAACAAGAAGACTGAAAGAGGCACTAATCTAATTCTTCTTCAATACTTGAGAATAAGACAGTAAAGTCAATAATGGCATTTTTAATGTAGTGGTTTGAGCAGAAAAAGTGACTATGGAGTAAGTGAGAAAGGGATTTACCTAAATACATTCAAAAGTGCACAACAGACTTGGGTGATTGGCTCCACTTGTTTCATCTTCACTGCACACACAAATTAAGTGATATGTAAAATGAAATAAAAGGAGTCTTACCTAAGTGTCTAATTGCAAAATGTACATTTGTCACAGAAAAAAAACTTATGGGAAAAATTCATCACATCGTGGTTTGTATCATCATTGCCCACCCTTTGCCAAACAGATGTTGGCTGTCACTCACCTGAAGGAATTCCTCTCCTCTCCACAGCACTTCAGAATACTTGCTCCCAAAATTATTCTGTAGTCTGGAAGATGATAATTGCCAGTTTGGGCCACAAGCCCTGCAAACGACTTGCCATTTTCCCTGGGTTCCTGGCCCCCTTGCTAAGTCAAGCACCTTGACACTGTCAGATTCGTTTCAGTTCACCTTAGACAAATTTAAAAATAAAAGCCATTAAATCTGTTCCTGCAAAAAAACCCATTATGTTATTATGATACTTAAAACACACTTTAAAATGTAAAGCATAAAATAAAATAAATAAATTGACATTTAAGACAAACCTGGTGTAAATGTTCTTTCTTCCCGTAGATACATGCAGTGGAAGTTTAACACCTTCTAAAGAAAAGTTAAAGACAAGAATCTCAGCATTCACAGACCCATCAGAAGCAGTGTGCAAGCTACAAACTGAAAAACATCACTCAGAAGAACTGTCTTTCAGAAGGGGACCTCTTTGAGCCTTTATTCTGAAATAGAAACTAAAAGGGCAGCAGCTCAGTAGCATTCGTTATCTGAAACCTTTTCATTTCCAGATGACCAAAAAGGTTAGCTTGGAAGCCAGCAATCTATCCTCCATAAATACGCCTTTTTAACTTTTAATATTACTTCAATTTTTCTTGAAGACTATTCCTGTCACACTAATAACACTGATGACAGAGCCAGCCCTTAGAACACTCCCTGTTCTTCTCTATTAGTTTGGGGAGTACAGCTGTCTCCAAACTCAAGGGATGCACAGACTGCACAAATCACTTTCATATTACTGTTTAAGTACTTGACGTATGTTAAGTGATGTATGAAGTACTCAAATGTGCTCACATGTCTAACTGTGCCAAACAACATTCTCAAACTAAACTCTGAGTCTATGTAAAACAAGTATTCCACTCCCTTTAAAACTTAAATCCACTGGTCTCAAAGTACTCCTAGCAGATTAATATTCATAGCGAACACAGTGGAGTTTTCATTTGCTCTCATGAGACCAAACAGTGATATCTCCTATTCTTTTAAAAGCCACAAAAGGCATGCTCAACTCTCTCATCTGCTTTGGGGATTTAAAACCCACAACACTTGCTTCTCTGGACAATCTTCTAACTAATAAGATTTATCTGACCAGCTAAGAGTGAGGGCATGAATCAACAAAGAGTAAGGGCATAAATCAATAACCTAATAAGTTAGGACTCCTGCTCCTATGCCTGGATTCTAATAAAAAAGAACATGCCTTCGGCCTCTGGAGAAAACACAGAAAATGTCTTAAGGAAAAAAGACAAATAAAATCCACTCCTCCCAAATGAATACTCCTACCAGTATAAGTGAGAGTCACACACTCTCGGATTCTCACCATTTTCAGTTGAAATTCTTCTTTACTTCAGTTTGAAACAGCTGAGGACAAGGGACAAATAACCCTCCGCCAACACCATGGGGGCTGCCACAGTCACTGTTGTATTGTTTGTGCCACCTCCTGGTTCTGGCCTCCAGCTGAGAGGGTGAAAGGGAGGACAACATAAACCACTATCAATCCAAACCAGGGATGGAGAAGCAGTAATTCCTTAGATGTCATCACAGCTCTCAGTTTCTGTGCTGCAATCTGCTCCTCTGGAAAGGAGGATTCAGAGAACCAGCTGCTCAGTCCCTGCAAACATAGCTAAAGGCATAAATCCACTTCCCGATCAATACAACTTTGATGACTGTTAACCATGATCAATCCCATTCCCCCCACAGGTACCAGACAAGCCAGACTTTAAGTGAATAAAGCTTGCCAAATTTACTACAGAACAGTATTGCCCTCCTGTGGCCAAAGACTATTCCAAAGAAATGAATCTCATGAGGGTTCCTCTGTATTAATTTATTCGTTTCTCATGCACAGCCTCCTACACACCTTTCTGAAAGGAACTGACAACTGGGAGACTCAGCTCGAAACCCCTCCAAAATCTAGATCCAGAGCTGGTTTTCGCATGTTAAGTCATAGCAGCTGAACAGAAAAAATAAGTAGTGGACATGATGCCAGTCCCTCTGGCTTCTTACATTTCTCCTGATGATGCTGTTCACATAAGAAATTATGATTATCTGCATTCATCTTCAGTTTGATAGTGAAATCATTTCTTTTCATGCACCATCAATTAATCAGTCCTCTTCTACCTTAGACTTACTGCCTTTTTAATAATCCAACAGTAGAACCTGCCCACTTTCAGAGTAAGAGACAGTCCTCTCTTCATCCCCTGGGAGCAGGCATGGACATTTCAGACATTACCCAAACCCATGTAAGTAAACCAATCTTCTCTGACTTAAAAGTCTTTCAGATCAGGTCCTGAGCGACTTAGCGAAGATAATATAAGAGTTTGCAGACACACACAGCAATAACAGAGACTACAATGGGATTGACACACAGGTTCCCATGGCAAAATCCAAGTCCCCAGGCTAGAGAATTGATGACCAAAGCAGATGAGATCATCCCACCCTTGAATACATAAGGTTCTCTCTGAAATCCCCATAATTTAGCCAAACAGTATAGCTTAACCATCCCAATTACAACTTTTTCATGGGTGAGATACTTGGAGATAATAAAAACCTCTTAAATATTGATCACTCACATACGTGAGAGAAAACTGTTGCAATAAAGTATTTATATAAACAACAGGATGAATGTAGCTTAAAGCAGTCTAAATTCTTCACCATTATGTCAAAGTGTTGTTGAAAACCAAGTTACAGTTTTTGTGAAGATTAATTGCACTTTACATATACCATGGAATGTGCTTGGACTGATCTATATTACCTGCCAATAGTCAGTTAACATGACTTAGCTTTTCTGTCCAGCTGTCAAGGCTGAAGAACTAAGGATAAGCAACTCTACCTTCCTTTTCTGATTGCCAGCTATGCAGTACAAGAACGATTTACCTTTCTTTCTCACAATATGTATTTAATCAAGTGTGGCTTCAATTTATTCATGTTTCAGTATTTTCTACACTGGATTTTTGTGTTTCTCCATTCAAATTAAAGAAACCAGTTGCAAGTAATCATATAGACAGAGCAAGTTAAGGAATACACCTGTGTTCAAAATGCGCAAAAATATTATAAGTTGTTTCTGGAAAACATACAGCTCAAAACAGGGGGCAAATAGGAATCCCGGGCCACAACTAACTTCCTTGGACAGACCCATAGTTTTTTAATGCACTGGAATGCAGCTAACAATGTACACTCAACAACACAATTTTGTTCCGATTAAAATAAAAACAAACCCCTTTTGTTTCAAATAAGTATTGACAGCAAATTTTACTTGCTGCTCAATTTCTGAACAATTAATTATCATCTCAGGAGAAACAATACCTGCTTAGCATTAGGTTCCAAAAGGGTCTCCAGAATGTGATGAAAAACGAAGACTGCATACCCAGCTGGGTACACAGAGATAGAGAGAGCAGGATAAGGAATAACTCTGAATTTCTTGAAAATATCTGAAAAGATTTTTACTTATGCTTCCCTTCCAAGAACATTTTGTACAGACCAAACATAAAGAACTGCAGTATGGAAGAAATGAGAATACTTGAAAAGGTTTTATCCACAAGATGACAGTGAATGCAGCTCACTTGCTCATGAATTCTGTGTAATACATGTTAAGAGTCACAGACTTGCTAGCATTTGGTTTAATTGGGCAGATCAACCATGTGTACCGGATGGAGGTACGAAAAACAACAGCAACCCGCAGCTGCCCCCGCCACAAGCCTGACGATGGCCGCAGCTCGCTCCCTGCCCCGCGCTGCCAGAGAGACAAGCCACCGCTGCTGGCTGGAAGCCGCGCCGAGCCACGTGGACGCCGTGGCTTGCAGTTTGCCTTGAGCAGGTGCCAGCACGGCACCCTGGGGTTCTAGCGCTACCATTCTGTCCCTGTCTTCCGTCCCTTTCTCCATCTCTTTTTTCCCCTCTCTGCTCTCTTTTCTATCCCCCTCCGGTAGGAGAACTTCTCTTCTGTTATTAATAAACACTTCTCAGATATAATATTTGCTGCGATTGCACTTTATTTCGTCCGAGAAATCTGTCAAAAACAATCCCTCCTGACTCCCCTTACAGCGGGATGGGACGTTTAAGTTGGCAGCAGCAGCACTGGCATTGCGGCCTTGTGTGTGATGTCATGACCGCAGAGCCTCAGGGGTGCGGCTGGGCCCAGAGGTGGCCTCCTCGCTGTGCTCCGACTTCCTGGTGGTCATCAATGCCATGGCCCGATCCAGAGTGTCACCCCTGCACTTTCCTCACCCCCGGGACCCAGCCTTCCACCCATCGCCCCCAAGGGAGGCTTTGGGGTTCCAGAAGGGTGTCCCAGAGGCAGGTCCCAGGGGGCAGTCCCTGCCCCGCCAGTCCACCTTAGTCTCATATGAGGTGGAAGACTCTTCGGATATGGAAATTTCCCTGGAAAGTGACTCCAATGATTCCATCGTTATTGTCCCCAAAAAAGGCGGGGCCCCAAGACCCTCCCCCCTCAGAGACTCTCGTGGGGGGGCAAAGCCCATCCCCCACCAGCCCACCAACTCCAGGAGGAGCCCCTGGAGCACCTCCCAGGCAAGGAGGATGAAATCTACAGCTGTAACAAAATATCTTGAGTCAGAAAAACAAATCATCAATGAAGACATTTCAAATGCAAACTGTCATGGTTTGACACTGGCCAGACGCCAGGCACCCACGAAAAACCCCGTCACTCACCCTCCCCTGCTCTGCAGCTGGACAGAGGAGAGAAAATTTAATGAAGGGTTCATTGTTATAAATAACTCCTATGTTCCCGGTTCGGTTGTACAGGTGTGGGTATGAATGTTCTTGGTTCGGTTGTACGGGTTTGGGTTTGAATTTTGGTTATACAATTTTGGGTTTGAAGGTTCTGATTTCAGGTTGTATGGTTTTAGGTTTGGAACGGGGATGCAGTGAGGGTGGGCGTCCAGAAGGCGGTGCTCGGAATGGAAAGAGGACTCCAAAAGGGGAGGGGGGGGCACTGTGCCCCTTTTAGATAGACAGCATCAAAGACCAACCATCTTTCGAGTCTAGGCCATGGTGACAACGAATCACTCGATGCCCCATGAGGCAGAAGGCGGACCCTGGACACGAGCCAATCCGGAGCCTAGGAGCTCCAAAAACTGGCCAATGGACTGTGGACTTGGGGAGGAGACCAGTGGGAAGACTCGGTGGCTGTATAAAAATGAGGCTCTGAGGGGAGACGGGGTCCTCCTGTGGCAGTCCACTGCACAGAGAGTACCTCTGCCTCAGTGGTGAGAAGGGCTACTCCCTTCTCCCAGCTCCCCTGGTTTGTTATTCCAATTAAACCAGTTAACCCTGATCAAAGGTGACTGGCATCCGCATTTATTTCATTCATGAGTTGAGTTAAGGACTTAGAAGGGACATACCCAGAGAATAACTTTTTACCTCCCTCAAATTCCTATGTATATTCCTGATGGTCATCAACACTATGGCNGCCTTTCTCTCTCTGCGGTCCTGCTTCTTCCCTGCCTTTTTTCCTGTCTGCAAGCCTGAGGCAGCCTGTCACCGCGACAACCTGCTCTGCTTGCCACCACCCATCCCTGCTCCATGCCGATGGGACAAGCCAACGGTGACCCACAGCCGCCCCCGCCACAAGCCCATCGATAGCCACCAGAGAGACAAGCCACCGCTGCTGGCTGGAAGCCACACCAAGCCATGTGGATGCTGTGGCCTGCAGTTTGCCTTGAGCAGACACTAACAGGGCACCCCAGGCTTCTAGCAGTAACATTCTGTCCCTGTCTTC
>VZRJ01010381.1:38520-136444 GCA_013397565.1 Ptilonorhynchus violaceus
GGGGAGGAGACCAGTGGGAAGACTCGGTGGCTGTATAAAAATGAGGCTCTGAGGGGAGACGGGGTCCTCCTGTGGCAGTCCACTGCACAGAGAGTACCTCTGCCTCAGTGGTGAGAAGGGCTACTCCCTTCTCCCAGCTCCCCTGGTTTGTTATTCCAATTAAACCAGTTAACCCTGATCAAAGGTGACTGGCATCCGCATTTATTTCATTCATGAGTTGAGTTAAGGACTTAGAAGGGACATACCCAGAGAATAACTTTTTACCTCCCTCAAATTCCTATGTATATTCCTGATGGTCATCAACACTATGGCCTAGCCCTGGGTCTTACCCCTGCACTCCCCTCCAGCCCTGGACCCTGCCTTCTGCCTGCCACTCCCAGGGGAGGATTTGAGGGTCCGGAAGGGGTCCCTAGGGCAGGTACTCACACCGCTGCCCCTTGTTATTGCCTTATGAGCTTCGAGACTCTTCCAATTCAGATGATCACCTTGAGAGTGACTCGGAGGATAGCACAGAAAAGGGTAGCTCAGAAATCCTTGGAGGAGGGCCTCGNTGTGGATGCTGTGGCCTGCAGTTTGCCTTGAGCAGACACTAACAGGGCACCCCAGGCTTCTAGCAGTAACATTCTGTCCCTGTCTTCCATCCCTTTCTCCATCTCTTTTTTCCCCTCTCTGCTCTCTTTTCTAACCCCCTCCAGTAGGAGCACTTCTCTTCCGTTATTAATAAACACTTCTCAGATATAATATTCGCTGCAACTGCACTTTATTTCGTCCGAGAAATTTATCAAAAACAATCCTTTCTGACTCCCCTTTCAGTAGGAAGGGACATTTAAGTTGGCAGTGGCAGTACTGGCGTTGCGGCCTTATGTGCGGCATCATGACGACAGAGTCTCACGGGTGTGGCCAGGCTGGAAAGCAGCCTCCTCGCTGTGCTCCAACTTCCTGGTGGTCGTCAATGCCACGGCCCAGCCCTGGGTGTTGCCCTTACACCCCTCTTGCCCCCCAGATCCAGCCTTCCACCCACCGCACCCAAGGGAGGATTTTGAGGTCCAGAAGCAGGNNNGTTGTCGGGGGGCAGAGGGGGGCCGCGGGGGGGGGGGGGGGGGGTCCCTGCCCCACTGCCCCATGTTAGTGCCTTTTGAGCTTGGAGACTCTTCCAATTCAGATGATTACCTTGAGAGTGACTCAGAGGATAGCATAATCATCATCCCCAAAAAGGGGCAGGGCCCCCAGGCCCTCCCCCCTCAGAGATCCTTGGTGGGGGGGGGCTCCGGGCCCCCCTTGCCTTTCCCTCTCTGCGGTCCTGCTTCTTCCCTGCCCTTTTTCCTGTCTGCAAGCCTGAGGCAGCCTGTCACCGCGACAACCTGCTCTGCCTGCCACCACCCGCCCTTACTCCATGCCAACAGGACGGGCCGACAGTGACCCACAGCCACCCCCATCATGAGCCTGTTAATGGCCACCACTCGCTTCCTGCCCTGCGCCACCAGAGAGACAAGCCACCGCCACTGGCTGGAAGCCACACCAAGCCACATGGACATCATGGCTTGCAGTGGGCCTCGAGCAGACACTAACACGGCACCTCGGGCTTCTAGCGGTAACATTCTGTCACTGTGTCACGGGTTGTAATTGGATGAAGTTTTGGACTAATGAACGGTTGTTTTCGCCTAGCAAAAATTGCATACTGAGGAGGAAGAAGGTGGAAGACAGCCCGGAAGTTCATCCATCTTGGGCTCCACTTCACTCTCAGGAGGAGGGGGTTGCAGCTCCCAGGGGGGCCCCAGCCCCTCTGAGGCTGATCTGCCGGCTCCTGCCGCCTCCCCGAGGGGCAACAGGAGCAGATACATTCATCGGTCAGTGGCTGCGCTGCGCCAGCGCCCCCGGGACGGTGGCAGGACCTCGTGCCGTTTCTGCTCGGCATGGGTTCATTGCAAACTAAGATCTACCATGCCACGGGTGAGCACTGCATCGGAGACCACACGCCAAGGGAGAGATATATAATGCGGACTTTCTAAGATCAAGATCCTTCAGTTATATACAATAAGATGCTAGCCTTTCTTCCAAGCTAGAGAAAGAGACAGAGAAGATCTGGTCGCATGGAGAGAAGACAACATGGCGAGGCCACATGGTCTGACCTAACATGGCAGTACTGGAGTCAGAGGAGAGAAGATATATCAAATGTACAGCTGGGACTTTTTCTTCTGCAAGCTTTAGTGAGCTTTTAAATGCAACTTAACTATTAAGAGTCTGTTTCCCACACCGCAGAAGTGGCCCACTAGAAGTGCATAGATGCTGAGATATTTGTGGAGATTGAAGAGAAGGACTTTCTACTTTTTCCAGACTGGGATAACTCATCTTATCCTTAAAAAGACATACCCCATGAACCGTTTCTGACCCATGCCGGCAGGACATTGGAAAAGGACTGCGGGTAGACTGGGAGAGGAACTGTTTCTCACTGCAGTAGTTTTTCTCGGGTGGGACTACTGCTTTTGTTAGCAGTTGCAACAGAAAAAAGACTTTGTTTCTGTATTAAGAAGGACCCTGAAAATCCCATGTTTTGTTTTAACTCCGCGTGTTTGGTAAGAATGGTGAGATGGTAGTTGGGAGAAGGTAAATGTATCTTTATGCATTGCCTAAATATCTGTTTATTATTCTTTTCTTTTTAGCTTTGTTAGTGTTAGTGAATAAACTATTCTACTATTTTAAGCTTGGAGCCTGTTTCTGTTGTCTTATATCCTCTTAAGAACATAAATAATGGGGAGTCTGGGGTCTTCCTCAGGCTAACCCATTACACTCTGTCTTCCGTCCCTTTCTCTGTCTCTTTTTTCCCCTCTCTGCTCTCTTTTCTATCCCCCTCTGGTAGAAGCACTTTCCCTCTGTTATTAATAAACACTTCTCAGATATAATATTCGTTGCATATGCACTTTCTTTCGTCCAAGTAATCTATCAAAAATCTTTCCCAACTCCCCTTACAGCGGGATAGGGCATTTAAGTTGGCAGCCACACCACTGGCAGCGCAGCCTTGTGTGCGGCATTGTGACCGCAGAGCCTCAGGGGTCCGGCCAGGCCGGGAGGCGGCCTCCTCCCTATGCTCCAACTTCCTGGTGGTCGTCAACACCATGCCCTGGCCCTGGGTGTCGCCCCTGCACCTCCCTTGCCCCCCGGACCCTGCCTTCTGCCCACCACCCCCAAGGGAGGATTTGGGGGTCCAGAAGGGGGTCCTCGGGGGCGGTTCCTGCCCTGCCAGTCCACATTAGTCTCATTTGAGGTGGAAGACTCTTCGCATATGGAAATTTTCATGGAAAGCAACTCCGACGATTCTGTCGTCATTGTCCGCAAAAAGGGGCCAGGGTCTGAGGCTCCCCTTACAGGGGGATGAGTCACATGTGCACTGGCCACATCTCCCAGCAATGTGCCCTGTAGCACAGGTGAAAAGGACATCAGATGTCTTCTGGGAACCCTGGAGACATCATCCATTTCCTTTTGTGTACCTTCTTCCTAAAACACCCACATTTGGATGTTGCTACTCACTCCCAAGTGCAGCAAATTTTTGATTGTTCATTTTAATTTTCCATCTTTTCTGGTCAGTTTTTATTTTGGATGCTATCTAGGAAAAACAAAAACTATTAAGTGGCTCACATTGAGATTTCCATTTATTTATATTTTTGGCTGGTAAATTTGACATCTGTAATGTTCGACATTAGTTATGCCACATTTAACACTCTCCAGAATCATTCTTTTCATTTAACGGCTTTTCCCCAGAAAATAATTTTCTTGACAATTACACTGATTTCTTTTCTTATGGTAGTCCATCTTGCAGAAGCAACAGAATCCAACTGAAAAACTGGGGACAACAGGATGCCACCAGCTAGTCCAGGCTTTTCTGCTTCTCTTCTTGTTTTTTGAATCAGGCTATAGCAAAGAAAGTCAGTTCATCATCCCTCCCACACCTCACACTCACCATTTCTCTTATATTTGTAAGCTCAGTACTTCTTGCTCTGTTGTAAAACCCTACCTGCTCTCCTTCACAGCACATCTCTACCTGGATAGCGTGTAATTCAGGCAAGGAACAAGTCTTTTCTTCTGGCTCCTAAGTCCTTTTTCAGGCTGTTGTATACTGGAACCTTACAAAACTATGAGAATTGCTCTCATTCTTGAGAATGGTGTGATCTCATCTCCCTCTACAATTATTGTCCTTTTGGGTTCATTACTCTTGAGCAAATGTTCAACCACTGCTACTCAGGCTTTTTACATTAGAATGCCTCATATCCAATAAGGATAACAAAATACCCTGAAATCAGTGTTTGGCTGGTGAAGTCATTCTAACTCAGCTGCAGTCTCTCCCTCCTTGAGGGAGATGCCCACTCTGTGATGCCCACTAGGAAGCACTAAGATGTCAGACATAGCAAGTGATGAGGATTTTTTTCTCTCCTCAAAGTCCTCCCTTTGAACCCATCTGCTCATTTGGCTCCATTTTCTACAGCTCCCATGATCCTTCTTCTGCCCAAATAGCTGAAACTTCAGGAACAGTAATGAGAATGAAAAGTAACGAGATTGAAAACTACTCCTTTTAAATTCTCAAGTGTTCATGCCAGAGCTTGTAATACTCTAAAATGCCAAGCCACCACCGAAGGCTGTCTACCAAACATTCAATTTCCCATATAACAGTAACTTGAAAAATATTGCTGCTTCTCTTCAAGAGTTCTGATAACAAACACAACAGAAAATAGAGAGGTTTCTATATGTCTCAACAGATATTAAAAAGATACTCAGTTACATCTGAATAATGCAAACTGCAACATACAACTCTTCCTTGCGCTTCTAGGAAAAGAGAGGCAGGAGTTTTGAAAAGTATAGGTGTTGCTTGGCAAAGCTTGAAAGCTATATACACAATGGAGAAGGAATGGGAGGAAAACAAGATGCCTATTATGAATGTAAGCTTAGAAAGTTGTGATGTCAACACTAAAGGGAAAAAATGAAGGGAGCTCATGAAGGTATGTAAACAAGGAACAACATAACCCAAGTTAGATGGGACGAAGAAGAAGCAAGATAGAGGAAGAGGCAAAAATTATTCAAGGCAGCAGCACAGCCAAAGATGGACACACACATACACTCCTACTGTCACAGCTCACCATGACAATCAGCACTGTAGAAGCCATCAGGATTGCTGTACTACATTTTTGAGGAGAAATGGGGATCAAGCTAAACTGCAACCATACTTTTAAAGAATCCTTAACTAAATTCCTGACAAAAAGGACACTTGCTCTGACAGAAAACTGATGCAAAGAAGCACATCTGTGAGGTTTGTTTCTACAGTGCACTGTCAAATTCCAGAAAGGATGATTCAGGAGGAACAGAGTTACAATCAATTATCTGTAATAGGATGATGAGAGAAAAATTCAGCTCTTAAGTATACGGTATTCAAGGACGTGGCACTTGGCATTCTTCAGAATACTTTTTGTTATTTCATGTCCTGTTCCATTGAACTGCTCTTGCATTTTTTATTGAACTAGATCCAACCATGAGTTGCACTGATTGGCTTCCTCTCAGAGAGGACCAGCATTTCACAGGCAGGTGAGATATATGTTGACAATTTGTTTGTTTATCTTACATTCATTGTTTATTTTATACTAATAATCTACAGCCCAAATTCTATTCAAAAATTACCTATATACTTAATATTAAAAAATGCAAGTAGTCTCACAACAGTAGAGTTCATGGATTATAAAACATTAATACCAGAATTAGAAATCAAAGATGGTTTCTGAGATTCTGAGTTTTCTCTTTTCAAATTTTGAACTTATTCAGTATCTAAACTCCATCTCATTGAAACAATATTCCACCTAAAAAATCCTTATCCCCTTCACACTTATGAGAAAAGAAAGAGCCTTTAAATGTATGTCTTGGGAATTGGATAGAAAAGAAAGCTGGATTCACCCCTACAGCCAGAAGTCATGTAGAGCTGTAGTCAGGAGCATTAAAACAAAGAGCCAAGAATGCCAGTGAGTTCTTTATTTCTTCTCAAAACAAATCATCGTTCACTTTAATCAGCTGCAAAGATCATTTCTGAAAGGGCAGAATTGATAAGTTGGTTTTCATACACTTATCTTCAGCATCAGCCCTAAACCATTTAGCTGATGAAGTAATTTCAAGAGGATAACAGCAGCAGATTATAACTTCTGAGAATTAACTACTCTAGAAGGATGTTTTGCAGTAATATTATACCAACACTTGCTTTTTTCTTTCACTAAAATTAAGTTCATAGACAAAATTATCTACTTTATGAGAATACACATTTTAAAATAAATTCCAAACTGGTTAGTTCTCTTTGACATTCCAGTAATTCGCATTAAAGACATAGGTAAGAAGGAAATGTAATAACAAGCAGTTCCTCAGTTCATCCTTTTGGCATGTTATGCAATTCATTTTCTTCAGTGTGATGTTTAAATTTCTGTGTGAATTAAATCCATGGAAAATAAAAAAGCTATTTCAGAAAAAGAAAACTGTTGCAGTGGCTCAAGCCATTGCAAGAGAAACAAGAGAACCACAAGGTTCAGGAGCAGCCCAAGCACACTGGTAGGCTATGCTGAGAGCTTAAACGCCCCTTGTTCTTATGATGGTTTCTCCCTCTTTGGGAGTGGTTTGCTGTTCTCCACGCCTCACTTTCTATATATGTACAACCTCCTGGAAATTTCTTTTCGGTTGTAGCCCCCATGGGCTCCTTTCCTCTAATCCCTCCTTCCCTGTGCCTTCACTGGATCCTTAGCCTTCCTCCGCCCCCTGGCCCTCAATCCATTGGTTCTGTTGCTCTGCCCACCCTCTGTGCTCCCTATTTAAGCCAACACCCTGGTCTCCAGTTTGTTCTTTGTCCCTGAACTCTTCCCAATAAACACTGTTGTGGGAACTCATACAAAGGACCCATCCTGCCTCTTTGTCACCGCCTGCCTCTCGAGAGATCTGTGTGTGAGTGTGTGGACGCTCCCTTCATTACGGGGGTGTGAGTTGCCAGGTCGTTGTCTGGCCACTGGGGCTGAAGCCACTTCCCCAAACAGGGACGCTTCTGGAAGGCTGTGGCAAGGCTCCACCCAGTCCCATGCCACGGCAGAAAACAGTTACATAGCTCAACTTAATTTAAATGCACCAAAAAAAAAGTCTCATTCACACTACAACAGAGTAGTTTTCCTATGATTCAGACTTGGAACAAAGCAGACCTAAAACTTCTGATTCTGGAAAAGGACAGATTCTCTGGGTTTGCTTGGACAGGGAAGTGAGAGTGACCCATGCAGAGAATCATGGAGAGAGGAGCTGTGATGCAGTCTGCTTCTGTGAGCTGAAAATGGAGTTTTCCCAGAGAAGACAGGTTTACAGCAATGTCTTAGGTACAGCTGGAAGCCTCTGGGCTGTAGAGGAATGTTATAAATAAAAATCATGAGTTGGCTTTCACATATTAATTATTCAATGATTAGGGGGTTAATTAATAATGTTTATGAAGTTAATTGTTAATTTATAAGTTGTCCAGTTAAGTAATTGTTAGCACTTTATAAAAAGTTTGGTTATTAGAATTCATGTTTAAAAACCTGTTTATCAAGTTTATTGTTAAGAGTGTGGGTTGAAAACCAGTTTAAGACTGCTGTTGAGAATGTGTGTGTTCAAATAGTTTATTGGTAAAGGTGTATTTTAAAAACAGTTTTATGAAGACAAATTGTTAAACTATGTTGATGTAAAAGTTGAGCACTAGTTCATGAGGTTCCTTGTGTGGTTTAGCTAATTTTATAAGTTTTCTTTGTACTGGAAAGTTCAGTGAATCCCTTGAGGTTGGATCCTAAACTTAAATATTAAGGGACACCAAACTTCCCTGATGTGGCACCTAGGCTATTTTTAGAAACAGACCGTTGGCTTGCAGCTTGGCATTTTGCCAGCCTGAATTTCAATGACGATTGTTTCCCGCCTTTCCACCTGATGACATCAGCCAGAAGATTTCCCCCTGACGACAGCGAGCCATTGGTAGACTTATACGACTTCACTGCAGGACTGCACCAATCTCCCTGGACCTTGTGGGCGGGACTGCAGGCAGTCCTGGGCAGTCCTGGGAGGAGCCAACGGACTATAAAAGTGCCTGCACAGTGGGGAAAGTGCTTCTTTTCCTTCAGACTAGCTGTGGGAAAAGCCCTGCGCTGAGGTTACTGGCCTCTAGCTCTACCAAAGAGACTTTAATAAGGAATTTTGCTTTGGATTAGCTGAAGCAAGCCCAGCGCAGCAGGGATTCTGCCGTGGGCATTTTGCCAAGCCGGCATCTCAGGGTCTCCGATCCCCACACCCGGTTTTTCTTATTTTATTTTTGGTATTTTGCATTTTTAAGGTTGTGGCTTGGCTTTTCCTTATTTTTAAAAAATTGCTTTTTTTTAATAAACTATCTTTTTGTTAACTACAAACAAGAGTTGTGTTTTTGACAAGGAACTAGCGTGTAAAGAGCTTTTAAGACAACTGTGCATCCCAGTGAGCCATTGCAGATGCCTTAAGGGAACATCAGAGGAATCCAGCTCCTGTTAGCCCTGCTGAAGTCAAAATTGATGTCTAAAAGCTGATTCTGACCTTCGTCTGAGATTTACAGAACAGCAGACAGTGAAGAACAGTGTTATTTATGAAAACCCCAATAGTTGGCTTTTGCATGTTTAATGATCCCATAATTACGTTAAAGGTTATTAAAATGGTTAATGACTTTAACTGTTAGTTTGTGTTGCTGAAAAGTTGTTAAGAATGTTTTATCAAATTCGATTGTTAAAGGATGTTAAAACTCCAGTTTATGAAGTTTCCCTTTGAGAGTATGTTTTTAAACAGTTTGAAGAAGTTAATTGTTGAAAGCATATGTTAAAACAGTTTTATGAAATTTTATTGTTGAAAGTATGTTAAATAGTGGGCTGCTGGATTGTTTCAAGTTATTTGTGTGTTGTTTTAGTTAGTTTTCCTAAGTTTTCTTTATGTTAGAAAAAGTGCCTATCCGCTTTTGAGCATTCCTTAAGTCCTGATATTAAGGTGCAGTAGACCCTCCTGGGGAAATCCCGGACTATTTTTAGTAACTAGCCGTTCAACTGCAGCCCAGCCCCACCTTGCCATGAATTTCAATTAGGATGATTTCCGGCCGAAGACCCTGACGACAGCGGGCCATTGGAAGATTTCTATGACTTCACTGCGGGACTCCACCAATCATCCTGGACTTTGTGGGATGGACTGTGGGCGGTTGTGGGTGGAGCCGAGGGACTATAAAAACCCCTGCACAGCAGCAGGAGCTGCTCTTTTGCACTGGGATAGCCTTGGTGAAAGCCCAACACTGCGGACTACTGGCCTATCTCCTCGGAGAAACTTTAGTAATCATCCCTGTTTTGGAATAGCTAAAACAGAACCCAGTGTTGCGAGACTTTGGCCCTGGGTTATCAGCCGGACAGGCAATATCGGTCTCTGATCCTGCGTTCCTGGTTTATTTTTTTTTTTTAATTTTTTTTGGATTCCGGATTTCATAATTTTTCCTAATTTTTTTTCCTGTTAATAAATTACCTGTTCTTTTAATTAAACAACAAGAGTTGTCCCTTTATTCCTGACAACAGGCTTAATCCCTTGACAAACAGGATTGTGTCTTTGATGAAAGAGCTCAGCTCCATTAGTCCAGATACGTATCTCTTACTGTCTTGTCCCGGAAAACTTGAACCACATCTGAATAAATTCTTCTTAATTTAAGATGAATTAGAGTATAAGGCACTACGCGTGTCTCTAATAAATCAATGTATAAGATTCAGAAAGACGGTTTCCCTTCTGTTACTAAAAGAAATTAAAAGAATAAATAGGTTCCCTCCACTGTTTACAAAGCCATACTGAGAAATGGATGCCAGGCACAGAGAATGGTTTGTGTCACCAACCAAGCAAAGACAACCAGGCATCTCCAAAGCCAACCTGATTTGGAAAGCTCCTGCGCTATCAATTCCTGACATTAACTCAAGAGTGTTTGCCAAGCGTGGACCTGGATCGGTATAGGGCCAAAAAGACTTCAAACTATTAATACCTAATACAAAATATAAAAAAAACCCTGCAGATGCAAGTAGAGTCAGTAAGATTACACGCAGTCTTAAGGTACCTTTGTGCGTCTACACAAGACCAGGCTGTAACTCACTGCTGAGAGAGCTTGGGTTGTTCAGCCTAGAGAAGAAAATGCTTTCGAGGGATGTTAGAGCAGCTTGCAGAGCCTAGAGAGGGCGTATAAGAGAGCTGGAGAAGGACTCTAAATCAGGGAATGTAGTGATAGATGAAATTTCTACTTTCTCCTTTTTTTCCCTTTTGTCAGCCTTGCCCTGATTTTCCTTGCAGCTCTTCTTATGGAGCTGAATGTGCCAGCCTGGCTCTTGGCAGGTTTATGCTCTGGCCAGTCCACATCAGGAACCAAATGTAATCTGAAAGTCACAGCACTGTGGCTAGTGCTTCCCCTTCTGTGGTTTCTTTGCCCTTACCAGCTCCAGGCAATGTCCTTGTTATGATGCACTCATTTTCTTTCTGTTTCTCTGTTATGATGCTCTCATTTTCTTTCTATTTCTCAGTTATGACACTCTCATTTTCTTACGATTTCCCCATCTGAGGCCCGTCTGTGTGGGCATTCCTGAGTCCTCTCAGAAGCCAGATACGCTCTCCCTTTCCCAGAAGACAGCCCCATCCCCATTGATGAGACCCTCAAGTCCATGTGGAGGGCTGGGAGTGGGTAGTGCTGCTGGAGGAACAGGTGGGACCCTCCTGTGCACCTCTTCCCCCACCAAAATGAAGCATCAGGTCCCCAAGGAGGAAGGTAAGCACAGAATGTCCCCCTGAGCACCTGCCAGAGCAATTTTAGCCGGTGCCCAGCTGTGCAAGCAGAGGCCCCTGAACCGTGGGAAGGTGCTCTGGCACCTTCCTACCTTCACCCTGCTCCTGATATTACCCCCACTGGCACCCTGGCATGGTTTTGGGGGTGACGCTGCTGCCGTCTCCTGGCACTGTCCCGGCTGTGCCACTGGGTTGACAGTGAGGTCGTTGGGCAGTTGTGCCAGCAGGACAGGCTCAGTATCCACAAGAATGGATTGGTGAGTCCCCAGAGCTGAAACTCCGTGGCCTCCAGCCCCACACCTCCAACAGCCCCTGGCACACACCATCTTTTCCTCTCTCCCAGTACCAGGCCAGCGAGCTGAGCCAGACAGGGACTCACGAAGAGGGATTCTATAACTTTTCCCTGATAACCAGCAGGAGCTGATGCAGGTGGCACAGAAGGTGAGGTTGGGGGTCTCCATGCCCCATGTCTGGCAGTATACAGGGCAGCAACCCACCAGGAATGCTCTGGCAGCCAGCTGCAAACCACCCACCAGATCCCCATTTACCCAAAAAGGCTCATTTCTGCAGAAATTGGGTATTTTAAGAGGGTATGTGATTTTATCAGTGGTCTGGTCTCACTAGCCAGACATCCCACGAGCAGTGCTGGGCAAAGGCTAACTGGGCTCCCCTGGGCGAGTGTGGCACTGACACCAGTTGCCTCTGTGCCAATCCCCTCAGGGGCTGCATCTGCCAGCTGGGGGCACCTCGGAAACACACCACTACAGCAAAATTCTTGCTTGACAAAGGTATGATATAATCAATTCCTAAAGACCCCCAACAGTGCACACTCAGAAAGCAAGACAAAACTTGCTATTTCCTCTTTTTTTTTGCTTTGTCTGGCCTCGTTCTGATTTTCCTCAGAGCTCTGGTTAGCAAACTTCATGCCCCAGAGTGGCTCTCAGCCAACAGGTCATTGCAGCAGCAGCAGGGCTGGTGTCACAGGGGTTTGGGCTCTGGCCATTTCCACCAGACACTCAAATTGAATCTGAAAGTTGCTCTGTGGCCAGAGCTTCTCCTTCTGCAGTTTTCTTGATCTCTCCAGCTCAGCAAAACTGGGAAATCCTGGAATAATTTCCCTAGCATGATGCACTCATTTTCTCTCCTTGAATCTCTGGGAGAATAGAAGGAGAGCAGCATCAGCAGGGGCTGAGCATCGTGCAGAGGAGATCCCTGCAGTCATCCCAGCTCCAGGCCTGCTCATGTCTCCACCATGGTCCCCATGACCCTTGGCTGGCACTGCATGGGCCAGCAAACTCCCAGGTATTCTCTGGCAGCCAACTGCAAGTAACCCACCATATCTTCATTTACGCAAAAAGGCTCATTTCTGCAGAAATTCAGGGTATTTTGAGAAGGCGTATGGTTTTATCAGTGTTTCAGTCTCACCAGCCAGGCAGCTCACCTGGGCAAGGGCTAACTGGGCTCCCCAGGGAAGAGCAGCACTGACATCAGCTGCCTCTGTGCCATCTCCACAGGGGCTGCATCTGGCAGCCCGGGGCACCTCAGACACCTGCCAGGGCCAGCAATGCCCCAAAGCTTCCACCTCCCCTGTGATAGCAAGCAATGCTGCATCTCCCAGTTTTTTGGGGGAGTTCAAGTGAGTACAGCCACGGCACAGAGCCAGAGCCAGGGCCAGGGCAGAGGAGGGCTGGGGCTGAGCTGCCACTTCTGTCCTGCAGGTCCTTCTGCTGGAAGCACCAACTAGTGCAGCAGTGTGGGCGGTGCAGCAGGACCAGATCCCCCACCTCATCTACTAGGAGGTGGTGGTGGGGCGGCCCTGCTACGACTCCCTGGTCTGTCCCACCTGCACCAGCAACTGGGTCCACCACCACTGCATCCAGGCAGGCAGCATTGTCCCCAGCCCCTGACATCACCCCTGTCCTCACCCCATTTCCCAGCTCCAGGACAACCATAGAACAATTTCTTTGGAAGGGACTTTAAAGACCATCTTGTTCCGCTCTCCTGCCATAAGCAGGGAGACCCTTCACTAGATGAGGTTGCTCAGAGCCTCATCCAACCTAGCCTTGAACACTGCCAGGGATGGGGCATCCACAGCTTCTCTGGGCAACCTGTACCAGTGTCTCACCACCCTCACAGAAAAAAAAATTTCCTCATAACATCCAATCCAAACCTGCCCTCTTTCAGTTGAAAGCCATTCCCCCTTGTTTTATCACTACATGCCGTTGTCAAAAGTTCATCTCCAGCTCTCTTCTGGGCCCCCTTTAGGTCTGTAAGGTGATCGAAGGTCTCTCAGGAAGCTTTTCTTCTGGAGGCTGAACAACTCCAATTCTCTCAGCCTGTCTCCACAGCAGAGGTGCTACAGCCTTTGGATCATCTTTGTGGCCTCCTCTGGACTCACTTCAACAGGTCTACACCCTTCCTACATCAGAGACCCCACACAGTACTCCACGTGGGCGTTTTTCAATCCTCTTTGGTTTGCAAAACAGCAAAGCAGTTCTGCAAGGGCTCCTCAGGGTTTGGGGGAAGTCTCTTCCTCCTGCAGGTCCTTGCCCTTGCAGGTTTCCATTCTTGCACACTGATCCCCCTCACCTGTGTGTGTGTCATCATGGGAGTTTCTGGCTGTTTGGCTGCAGAGTGTGCTTGGAACCAGCATTCTAATTCCTTCTCAGCCTCCCTGAGGGTACACGGCCTTCTCACCACCTCCTGCAGCTCAGCCACCTGCTGCAGGGGGTCCTCCACCTGGGCACACCTTCACACCTCCTGCAGGCAGGTCTGGCACTTCCTGCAATCTGAAGTCTGCACGGCAGGCTCTTCCCTCATCAGTTGGGTCTGGGTGGAGCCATCAACCTCTCCCAGGGTAGATGGTGCAGGCCCCCAGTCAGAGCTGCAGCCTTTGCTCTCAGATGAGTGCCCACCATTGTGCTTTGGGGTTCAGGTAGGATGAGTGCCCTCAACCTGTGGGGTTGGTCACAGAACATGTCAGGTTTCTGGGTTATGTGGATTTAAAGTCTCTCTGCTCAGAGAGAGGAATGCCCCATCTTCAAAGAGGTGCCCTTCTGCTCCCTAGAGCTGCCTTTTGTGGTGGAGGGGGTGGCTGTCACAATTCCTAGCCCACCTACACCTCCTCAGCCACTCTTTGAGAGTCTCCAGCTCCTGTTAGGTCACTGCACTTCCCTGCAGCTTCCCTGGCCCAGGACTGCCCCAACTCCCCACTCCACTGTCGGACGGGCCTTCTCCAGAGCTGTTCGCCTAGCAAAAATCATGACATTTTTGTTTATTTTCTTGTGAATACATGAATCAAAAGGGGTCCTGACCTGTATATCTTGCTTCTGCTAGAGGCTGACCAGGCAGGTGTCCTCCTAGAGCTACTTTGATATCAATCCTACAGCAGCAGGTAGGAAACATGTCCCAGGTTAACATACTTGTTAATCCCTTGCATGCTGTATCCCAGGTACCTTTCCCTCTATATGAGCATCCAGTATGAGAGTAGAGGAGCACCGAGTTAAACCTCTGTGCCAGCTGCACATAAGTGGTAGTTGGGTTAATTTCAAAAGATTGTTCTTTTATAACCAAAAGATTTGCTTTGTTGCTTGTGTTTTAATTTTTATTTTTTCATTCTGTCCTAATTGTAAGATTCCTTTCTCGCTTAATGGTCAGTTTCTATGTCTAAAGGATAACACATGGAGGCTCTGTAAGGTCAGCAGTGAGAATTCAGGTTACCTGAAACAACTGATTTACCCCCATAGATCCAGCAGGAAAAGGCCAAATAAAGTGAGGGCAATACCCAATTCCAGAAGGCAATTCCCAAATGTCCCCACCAGTGGGGACAAGCAAGCTAAAAAACTTGCTGCTTTCTCCTTTTTTCTCCTTTTTCTGGTCTTGCCCTGGTTTTCTTCTGGGCTCTGGCTTTGTGTCCCAGCCTGGCTCTTGGCCGGTGGGGTCACTGCAGCAGCAGCAGGGTTTGTGTTACAGGGATTTGGACAATCCCTGTCAAGCAAATTCCATTCCCAAATGGAATCTGAAAGTCACAGCCCCATGGGCTGTGCTTACCCTTCTGTGGTTTCATTGACTTCTCCAGCTCAGCAAAACTGGGAAATCTTGGCATAATTTCCCTGCCATGTGCCACTTAATTTTCTCTCCTTGAAACTCTGGGGGAATACAAGGAAGAAAACAGCAGCAGGGACTGAGCATCGTGCAGAGGAAAAACTCTGCAGTCATCCCAGCTCCAGCCCCACTTGTGTTCCCTCAGCCCCTGCAGCACCATGAAGTTCATAAAATCGAATCGTAGGATCATTTATGTTTGAAAAGATCTTTAAGATCGTCAAGTCCAACCATTAACACAACACTACAAAGTCCACCACTAAACCATGCCCCTAAGCATCCCATCTACATGTCGTTTAAATGTCTCCAGGGACAGTGACTCCACCACTTCCCTGGGCAGCTTGTTCCAGTGCTTGACAACACTTTCAGAGAAGAAATTTTTCATAATATGCCCTGGCTCAACATGAAGACATTTCATCTCATCCTGTCGTTTGTTACCTGGCAGAAGACAGCAACCTCCACCTCACTGCAGCCTCCTTTTGAATAGTTGCAGAGAGCAATAAGGTCTTGCCTTAGACTCACTCAGTCAAAACAAACCCAGTTCCCTCAGCAGGTCCTAGTAAGACTTGTTCTCTCTTGAATCTGAAAGTTGCAGCCCTGTGACTGGCACTTCCCCTTCTGCAGTTTCTTTGCCTTCTCCAGCTCAGCAAAACTGGGTGATCCTTACATAATTTTCCTAGTAAGATACACTCATTTTCTTTCTTGAAACCCTGTGCCCACCCAGTAGCAGGAGTATAAAAGGAGATCAGCAGTAGCAGGGGCTATAGCGCAGAGGAGAGAGCCCTGCAGCCACCCCAGCTCCAGTCTCTCTCGTGGCTCCCTCAGGCCTCCCAACATCATGAGGGCCCTTGCAGTCGCCCTGGCTCTTCTGCTCTTTGGGGCCATCTGCTCCCTGGCTGAGCACGATCTCGGAGATCGCAGCATTGCTGCACCATCCCTGAAGCAAGGTAGGCTCTCCTTCCCCAGGAGAGATCCCCATCCCCCCACTGATGGGACCCTCCTGTCCATGGAGAAGGCTGGGAGCAGATGCTGATCACCAGTGCAGGGACTATGCCTCAGAGATGGAGGTTTTCAGGGGGTGTCCCTAGAGGACACAGCACAGGTGATGGCAAATCCCCTGGAAGCCACAGGAAGAGCTTCGGCTGCAGTCTGGGGTCTCACTGGGCCCATCTCTCTGTCCTTACAGAAACCATGCGCATCTCCTGCTGCTTCAACTACATTTCACGCCCCATTCCACGCAGAATTATCAGCTCTGCCTACATGACCAGCAACAGCTGCGAAAGGCAAGCCGTGGTGTGAGTACCCAACACTGCTGGGGGTCAGGGTGCAACAGCCAGGGCAGCAGCCCAAGGATGTCCAAGGTTGTCCGGGATGGGGAAGGGCATGGACAGGGACACCCTGGGTGCTACCAGCAGGACCTAGCACAGGCACCCTGCTGCCCTGGCTGAGTGCCTCAACACTGTTTTTTTCCCCTGACAGCCTGGTCACCAAGAAGGGGATGAGTGTGTGCGTAGACCCCGCGGCTCACTGGGTGCAGGCATACCTGAAGCACTCGAAGCTGCTGGAGTACTGACTCTTCCCCGCTGCTACCCCAGGGCAATGGACTCGGCCCCCAGCACCAGACATTTAACAAGAGTGCTTGAGCTGCATCCTTCTTCAACGGGAAGATTTATCACAATTGACATACACTTGTTAAATTAAATTTTGCTTGCTAACTGAAAATACAAAAGCCATTTAAATGCCTAAATAAAGTGTTTGGCTTGCCAAACCCTCTGGGTGTCTCTGTGTCTCTGAAGTCTCTGCTGGAGCCCCACCATGACAGGAGAGACCCATGGGGAGCCCCTTGCCCTCCCCACTCCCTGGCTTCACTACTACCCACTGTGCAGGGTGGCCCCATAACAGCTCCCACAGTACTTCCCCCTCACCACCCTGGACTCAGCTTCTGCTTCCCACATGACCCACACATACCTGTGCGGTGACACCAGCATCTCACCCATTTCTTGGAGCCCTCCCCACACAGCACATGTAGAGCCCAGTAACAAACCCCTTGGGCCAGGCAGTTCTGTTGGGCATCTGCCACCAGCTCAGGGACATATTTGCCCCAAACTCTAGAGGATCAGGACAGTCATTGACTACCTGACATTCTGCCTCCCAACCATCTCCTATACTACAGCCTCCTGCAGCGATGGAGCTGAGGTCCCAGTGCTGCTGGATGCTGCTGTCCCCACATCCACACTCTGCCACAGTGCTGCCAGAGGAGCAACAGGAGCAGGCAGCATTGCCCCAGTCCCTGACACCACCTCTGTCCTCATGCCATCACCCAGCGCCGGGAAAGTGAGCAGGACACCTCTGCAGCTGTCACCAGCTCTGCCCCAGGGCCACGCTCTGCCTTGCACCACTTCTGCTTGGGCCAGGACACACAGAACAATACCAAACAGTGGTCACTTGACACAGAGGTAAGGGCACTGGAGAATGACACCCAATGAGCCAACATAAGCAAACTAATGGTGCTATTGCCCTTCTCTATTTCTAAAAATTTCCACAGTGTAGCTCAAAAACTCAGGCAAACACGCATAAAACTGTGGACAAGTCCACTCAATACTACAAGAACAGTGGGAACCTGTAAGAGTTTATATAGCATAGAAGTTGAATTTATTTGCAGAGAGCCTGAAAACTTAATCACTACTTCAAATGACAGACAAGACAAAACCACCTATTCCAAAACAGCTCAACAATACATATATATACCATAATAATGAGATTAAATAAGATCTAAATCCTAAAACTGATGTATAGAGCTGCACAAGGTTTGGGCAAGGCTGATGGGCTTCTTTCCGCATCATCATTTTGCTGTACTTCAATGTGTTCTTCAATGCTCACTTCAACTGCTCTTCCATTCAATGCATACTGCAATGCTTTGCCCACTTCTGCAATTTATTCTTATAGCAACAGCTTCTAGGTTAACAACACTGAAAACCTCTGACTTAGGAAAATGCGAAAGAGAAAACACAAGACTTTTATATTGCTTACAAGGCAAAAATGAGTAAAAACCCTCCCTGAGGCATTGTTTTCATAAATTTCATTATAGTTTAGGCAATTTATTTGTTCTTGTAGGGCTGACTTATAATGCATGAAAGCTTAGTGTTGATAGCAGTACAGAGGTACACTTTAATTTGCTCAAGGTCACACATGAGATATGAGGCAAATTTACGAATTTTTGCCTCCACCACAAGTTTGTCTCCACCACTTTGCTAAACAAACTCAACACAAAATTGTCCAACTATGCTGAAAAAAACTGTACTACACAAGCCTTCAAGTGTGCGGAAGAGGATCCACCAAGACAAGAGAAGGAACTGCTTTCTTCACTGCCTTCTCTTCAAAATATCCACATGGAGTGTGCTGTGTATGTCCTGCACCTTCTTCACAGCAGCATCATATTTTAGCAAATTAAACTGGGGAGGATAAATGCCAAATCTGGATTAAATACTGTGCGTTTTCACAGCCTCATGGTGGTTTTTTTCTAAATACAGCTTGATTTAATCCCCTCCCAAAATTGCCTGTTGACCACTGCATTTCTCGCCTGGCTCCTTGAGGAGGACCCACGGGTGGGAGGTTGGCGCCATCAGGACCGGCTCTCCCGCCCAAGAGCTGCACTTTGAGCACACACCACCGAGCCCAGAGCCATTCCCACTCTTCACCCCTCGGTAACAACCCTATCTGCGCGTCAGTGCATTTCTCACAATCCTCCTTCTCGCCACACCACCATCCCTCTGTGCTGTCCCGGGCAGGGGTGTTCTCCGCCATCTCCAATGGGGGACAGAGTCCTTCCTCCCCTCCCACGGAGCACTGGGGAACCGCTTCCCATTCTTGCCTTCCGCCCTCCCCGAGCTGCCTTTTCTTATTCTGTGTACTCTCGAACATTGTGCTAAGATCTGAAAACTTTGATGAAAGTACTCGTGTGCAGACCTATCGTGTCGCTTTTTCCTCCCACAGCCGGTAGCAGCACCTCGCTGAGGGACACACCGCGTGTTGGCTGCAGTTACTACAGGCTGGGGGAAAAACACACTCAAAAAGCGTGCCACGCTCAGCATATTTTGTGAAGCAAGCACTCAGGAGAACAGCACGAAGAGAAACAACCCAAACTCAACTCTTCTCATGCTGCCCAGACCCTGAACTAAACGCTGGATTTTCGACCTTAGCTAAACTTTCCCGGCGTTCTCCAGCACCCACCTCCCCTCCCCGGCTGGGAGGGCGCGGCCCCCGCACGGCATCTCGGGAATTGTAGTTCCCCGCGCGGCGCGACATGGCGGCTGTGCGGGCGCTGCTGGCGCTCGCCGCCGCGTTGTTTTTCGCTGCCGCCGCCCAGGCCAGCAAGTACTCTCGGGAGGCCAACGAGGGACTGGCGGCCGCCGACAGCAAGCGGCGGGAGGTCGGGGAGTTCCGGGTGGTGAGGCTGAACCAGGTCTGGGAGAAGGCGCAGCGGGTGAGTGGGGCTGCGCGGTGCTCGGAGGGGGCCGCAGGGTCGGGCCCGGCCGCTTCGGACACTGATTCCCTGTCGGGGAGATGGGGAGGAGCGAGGGCCTGTGTGTTGGGAGAGATCGAGGCTGTCCGACCCCGGGGCTGCGGTGGCTTTTGTTCGGTTCTCGGGCATGGCTGTTCCCGACCGACAGGCAGCGAGGGACCCGCTTAGCCCCGCGCCGTGGGGACTGTCCCGGCGGCGGGGAACAGCCGTGCTGTGTAAAGCCTTCTCTCGGGAGAGGAGATGTGTGTCTGTGTCCTGGGAAGTGTTGGTCTTCCGTGTTTAAATGCAGCAGTTATACCACATGCCCAGGAAGTGGAAGAGAGAGGGAAGCCCTTCTGGTGCCATGGAGGATCTGCGGCTGGCTCCAGTGCTCGCTGGTCGAACTCTTTAGGGGTGTTGTTCAGGGCTGTGATGCTCTCATCTGTCTGAAGGCGGTGGCCTTGATTCCTGCTCTGCACAGGATTGGTGTTCACTGCACAGGAGAAGAAGAAACCCTCCACTCTGGTGGTTGTGGCACCTTCATTCACACAAGTGGTGTAGACACATGCGGGAGGACCAACAAATAGGTATCATCCATTTCCAGATGAGAGCCTTAATTTTGTCAGTGATACTTGAGTTCCTCTCACTGTGGCCTACAAAAAATATTTAGAGTGAAAATACAGTCAAATTATTTAATTACAGTGAAAATATTTACTTGGAACTAAGCAGAACAGCTCCAGCAGGAGGAGAAGAGTGTACTGCACATATCCCCTGAATATTGTGGACCATGGGCTATAGGACCCATAGGGACCATATAGGACCCTGGGAAAACAGGGCTATAGGGCAGGACTACCATGGTCCCCATCTCCGGCCACCGGCCACCACCCACCACCACCCTGATCCAGGCTCCCTGGACACCCCCACGCAGGACACTGGGGCATCTGGTCAGTGCAGATCCCACCTGACCCACGGTCTGACCACTGGCAAAGGCTCCATTCTTTCAGGCAAAGAAATACAGTTAATATTAATTTTGGATCTTCTGTATCCTGAATAGCTGAGCTATTGAACTGGAGGGTAGGGCATCCCTGGGTTCAGTCAAAAACTAGAACTCTGCGGTAGTGCTGCCTCCCAATGTGCCAAAAGAAGGTGTCAAAGATACTCCTTCCCTCCTTGGGAGAAGAATGGACTGGGGCATAGGACAGAGTGGGTTAATGAAACTCCAGCTATGAAATGACAGCTAAAAAAGAAGCAACATGGAGAGTAGAAATAATCTATGATGATAATATTGTTAGTTTCCTCTTATGTTTCCAATTATAGTGTTTACTCATTTTCATACCTGAATCTTCGGGAATTAAAATTTGCGATGCTTTACATCATCTATGTTAATATACTAAAATATAAAATTAAGTTAAATCTCTCAGTAAAAAACTAAGGTTTAGTAAATTCTGTACGTGCGAGCCAGACTTTAGAGATGCAAAACCTACTTGAACTAATTTTGCCCCCATTTAAATTTCACTTTTGAGTACAACTGACATCCATCCTGTGTTTTATAAAGTGATTTTTCAGTATGTCTGGGCAACATATAAAATAAGTAGAAAACTACACCTGTGTGTTACATCTGCTTTGAAATACTTGCGTGTGCCAATGAGGAACTCTGTGTTCCTTTATTTTAGTAGTGGTGGAGATAGTACTGAAAATAGGGAACTGCTTTATTTTGACATAAAAGACAGATACTGCAGTTCAGCATTGCAACACACAGCTGAGTGAGCAGCCCTTAAGAAAGCCCCAAAATGTTACTTAGTGGGACCAGGAGCTGGCCAGCCAGAATTCCTTCTTGTTTTTTCCCTGTGAGTGGGAGCGAAGGTGGGTGCAATATTTCTGCAGCATCTCATTTCATAGGTAGTAAATTTGTAGTAAAACCTTTCCTCTTGGAGGCAAGAGTGGAGGTAAGAATCTTGCGGGTAGGGATTGTAGCCAGCCAAACAGCAAATGGATTAATTTTTGTAATGTTTGACAAATTTCCAGCAGTCATTCCCAGAATTGCCAGGTACCTATCTTGAGTGTTAATGTCCAGGCAGCATAAGGAATGGGGAATAAGTGTAAGGAACTTGTTTCTTGGTTATTTAATCATTAAACTTAGCTTTTCACCTCTGCTTCCAGTCATTCCAACATAGGAGTGATATTAGTAGAGTGATAAAGAGTGTTACCTATTGACATTTTTTACCTGGTGTTACTCAGGGTCCTAAGTGAGATGACCTTGAAGGAAGCAGTTGTTGAACTGCATGCTTTAAATTAGCTCATGTATTCACTCTGTGTTACATAAATGGGACAGGCAAGGGACTTCCAACAGGTTTCAAAGGATTTATAATGCTTAAAAGGACAGTTAATTGAGTTTCATACTAAATTATAAAGAAAATCAGAAAAATATTACTGGAACTGGGAGAAATTTGAATAGAATCTTGTTGTCCCTTAAGGAACAGTGTGCTTAATGTAGTTCCTTAGTTTTTATAAAAGTTTAAAATGTTTGATTGATGATGTTTCCAAACTTTATGTTTACAAGTTCAGACGTTCTTTTCTGGAACTTTTAGAAAACAGAAGGCTGTATGCGTTTATGAGATTGCTCTAACTGCACAGAGTCTGTAACATAAACTGCACTGTGTAATCTTTTATACAGTAGTGTGTCTCTGATGACAAGGTCACACATATAAAAGATTTTATTTTCCTATATTTGCAGTACTTAGGATTTGAATTACTTGTTACCTAAGTTATTGCTGACTATTTGTTTCCTGTATTTGCTCAACATAACTACGTATGAAGTCCACGCTATTTGAACACTGACTGATATTAGAGTACAGAACTACTGAGATGCTTGGCCATTCCCTCCACAATTTGTAGCAAGCCTTTCACTCAGTCTTCCTCCTGAAGCTTCGGGGCTCAATTCTTGCTGAAGAAAATGTTGATACTTGGTGCCACTGCAACAGTGAAACTCAGGCTGTCCAGGTCATCCTACACCAGAAAAACAAATAAGTACATTATCAGATTTTGGGGTTTTTTACTTTAGCATATATTAAAAATCATAAATAAAGTGGTTCCTTCTAAGTGCCTAGCTTTTATCAAGCAGTTCCTCAAAAGTAGATAAAGGTAAAGAAGACAACAGGGATGCTGCTTTGCTTGACTATTAGGGATCGGAAGTTTTAAAGTGTTCTATAAGTCTTATATTTACTTGTGTTTCTAACTACTCTAGATTTTAGTAAATCATTTCAGTAAGCCAAATGCAAAATACAGGAAAAAAAAACTAGTTTAAAAACCAAAGTAATCATATTCAGTAGCACAACATTAATTAATAGGACAGCCTAAGCTGGAAGCAGAAGCAATAATCTAAATAGTTTCCTGAATTCCTGTCAATAGGAATCTATTGCATTAGTTCCAAGTAATGACATTTTTCCTAGTTACTGTCAAATAACCTGCTGACACACAAAGGAATGGCTGAATCTTTTCAGTATCATTCTGATGTTTAAAAATAATACTGAAGTCCGAGCCTGTGTTCATTAAACATACTGCTTTCTCACTGAAAATGAGAATTTTTATAATCTGTAATCTGGTTTTAATGATCAAAAAAACCTGCAGTAAATAAAGTAAGTAAACTTGTCCTAGGACAGATGAGCTGAGGTTAGAGCTGGATCTGAGCTCCCAGGAGCTGGGTGCACAGTACTTGGAGGGTTTTTATCACCTCTCTTCTCTGGGCTTTTCCTTACCTCACCTCTGTTTGTTGACATGCCCACAGACAAAAGTAGCTCTGAAGTACTAAGATTGTTACATTTCTTTGTTGTAAACTGAATAACTAAGATGTCTAAAATATGGAAGTTCAGGATCAGTTTACAGCAGTGCTGCTTAACCAACTGCATATTAGTCATTGTCTGTTCCTGTTTTCTCTATAGTTCACAAAATTTCAAGCTGACCTAGCATTTATTTAAACTCTAATTTTTTTTAATTTCTTATCTTCAGCTTCAATGCCTTACCTTTTTGTTCTGTTGTGTCAGACAGGAATACCTGTAGGTTTTGTATGGTTTAATGCACATAAACCGTGTTAAGAAATGGTCTGAGAATTTTTTTTCATTTTGATCATAGTAAAAATGAGTGATGAAGTGGCTCTTTGACCTGCAATGCCATCCTCAGTGACCTAGTACAACTGAAAAGCTGTACTAACCAATAAAGTTTTTCAACTCACTATAACTATGTGGTTGGAAGGTAGTCCACAAGAAAACACATATGGTGGTAATGGCATGTTGTTTGAGAAAAATTGCTGTACCATAGTGGTTTGTATGTATCTACACTGGTTTCTGAGAGGACTCCACATGACTAAATACGAACTTTTCTCTGTTCTTGTCAGCTCCATCTCTCTGCTGTGAAACTGGCAGAGTTGCATAGTGATCTAAAAATACAAGAAAAGGATGAGCTGAGCTGGAAAAAACTGAAGGCTGAAGGGCTAGATGAAGATGGAGAGAAGGAAGCCAAGCTCAGACGTAACTTAAATGGTAAGGTCTGTCTTTGAAAGAAGGAGTTTAAACTTTGCATCAGACACAGGCATGGTTAGACACTTATGTTTGTATTTGAACCGTTAAATAACAGGTTCTTTCTGGACACTGAGCACAAACAAGTTCTTTGGGTGTCAGTAGGGAACTGTAGGAGGCTAACACTACAAGTCAAGGATGTAGCCCATCTCTCATCCTCCATACACACGCAGTTGGTTCTGATGTTTCTGTGTGTTCTATTCCCTTGCAGTCATTATGACTAAATATGGAATGAATGGAAAGAAGGACTCTCAACTAGTTGATACCAACTATATTAAAGATGGCACAGAAAGTGACACACTAGATGATCCAAGACTGGAAAAACTATGGAGCAAGGTAAGTAGGGTTTCCAGGAAATGGAGTGTAGGAAATCAGCACTTCTTCACTGAACTATTAGCTGTGTCTTCTGAGAGCACCCAGACTTGGAAATTAATAGCTTTACTGCTCTTCTGTTAAGTACTGGCCAAGATGCTGTGCTCTGTAGCTCAAATCTTTGTGCCCTGAGGGTATCCCGCCTGCATCCAGATCACCCAGCTGTGGCAGGTTGTCTGTGCCAAATAAAACACCCGTGTCTCTAAAGAATAGAGCCTGGTTCCAGTGAGGTCAAACAGAGTATTTTGTCACATTTCACTGAACTCATCACTTTCCTTAGTGTGACTGTCACACAGTGTGGTAGTTTATCTATGGCGTTTTTCCCAGTTTTCTTATTGTTGTTTATGGCTTTTTTAAAAAGATGCATTTAAAATAGACCCATTTCGTAGACTGTCTAAAAGTGAAATGGATTGTGGGGAAGGGTTTTAAATGAGGGCTTTCCCAACCTAGTATTCAAGTGAAAATTTCCAGGATTTGTATTCATGCATAAAAAGTAGAAGGTGTACTGTCAGTTTGGGCAGTTAAAACTGGCAAAGTCATAATCTTCAGAAATTAAATAATTCAGGTTTTAAGAGGCAACTAGTCAGGTAAATTTAGAGAATTCTCACACCAGTCTAGTGCAGTAGTAGTAAAGCAGAGAAAAAGATCTGGGGTTTAAAATACTACTGTAACTAGATAAAGCTCTGACAAGGGACATGATGTTCTGTGCTTTGGGGAACAGTAAAGTGCAATAGGTAGAAATATTCCCTTAGCAAAAAAAGGGGTTGGGTCTGAATAGGTATCAAAAACATTCACTTTTGATCAGGCATTGCAGCAAGTAAGTCACAGATTTGTGGGTAGTGCTCCAGCTGTGTGAGCAGTGCTTCCCTAGTTGTTACAGAGCAAGTGCACAGTAGTGATAAAATCTTCACTTGCCAGTAGATAAGACAAAGACTGTATTTAATATCAGGCTGCATCCCTCATGCAAATGATTCCCTTACAGTTGCCTGTGGAGCTCCATGGCCCTTATTTCTGTATTAAATTGTTTCCCATGGAATAGAAATGTTAGACACTTTTCACTGGGTAGTCCATAGCAAGTCCAGCTTTCTAAGTCTGAAGCAAATTTCATTTTGACATGATTACAGACACCTTATCCATCAACGTCTAAATCCTGACTGCATACTACTATTAAGAAAATTAAAACGAAAGATCTAAGGAAAAGCTGCACTTAATAATTTTCTATGTGGTAAGAAGTGGGAAGATGTTTTTGCAGTTGTGGGCACTAAAAAGCACTTGGCCTGGAAAGCAAAATGAGCTCATGTTTCTTTTAGGCCAAGACCTCTGGGAAGTTCTCTGATGAGGAGTTGGATAAGCTTTGGCGAGAATTTAAGCATCACAAAGAAAAGATTCATGAATACAATATTCTGCTGGAGACTGTGAGCCGAACAGAAGGTGCTTGAACATTTCTCTGATGTTTCGAGATCAGTACAACTCTTTTCTCTGCCCATTGCTTCCATGGCTTCCAAATTTCTTTGAAATTTCTGTCAGAATTGATTGCAGATGCTGGCATTTTCAGATTCTTTCTGGGTTTAGTTCTGCATTAGCTGCCAAAATTCTTGCCAGCTAATGAAAATGTTGCCATTTCAGTTTTCTGATTCTGCCTGCATTTCAAGCAGGGAAGATGCCATCAGATTAACAATGATGGCCATTGTAGTTTACAGGAAGTTATGCAGCAAGCATAAATCCACTGCTGCAAAATGTAATTCTAAAGTTTGCAGAACATGCATGTTTTACCTCACCAGCTGGGAGCCCAAGAGGATATACTGGATATCTTAGACACCAAGCCTGAGGTGTATTAGAGCATCAAGGATCTGAACCCAGCTTGCTGTACTAATCTGAACTTAAATTGTTAGGGCAGAAGAATTCTAAAGCTGATAGTTTGATGTTTGCAGTATATAGCCCAAGCTGGAAGCTGCTGAAAGTCATTTCACCATCAGATGTTTTGACTGGTTCATGAAATGTTCAGGAAAGAAGGCATGGAACTCATTAAACATCCTTATCCCATTTCCTTGGGATATTGCTAGCCTAGGAAAACAAGAACATTTCCTTACTAAAATCTGCTGGCCAGTAGGGGTTATAAAGCATTTCTGTAACATCACCCTCCAGAGCACTGAGGGGCATTGATCTGAATATTGGCATGCAAAAGGAATTACTTCTTAAAGTCTGGGTTTGGTGCTTTATTTACACTCAACTCAAATCCTTAGAACTTAGCATCTCTTATTCACCTCAGATTTGGGGGATTTCTGGAGTTTTTGACATTTGGCCCACAATCAGTAACACTCTTCTTCAACAGATATCCACAAAAATGTTATCAATCCGTCTGAGGAGAACCTGGTGAAAGAGGAAATCTTGCACAACAAACACAGAGAACTCAAAGAGAAATTAAGAAGCATCAATCAGGGGTTTGAGCGTCTGCGTAAAGTCAGCCATCAGGGATATGACACCACCAGTGGTATGATACAGTGGGGTTTGTGCTTATTTGGAATTAGTTTCCTTTTAAAAAGATAAAAACCAGTGGGCAAGTAATAAGGTGTAGTCACAGTATCAGAGTACCCAGTGTACCACAGTGGGCTGAAGAGATGCAGCCATACAGTTCTACTTAGAACCAAACACCAGAAGCCGAATGAAAGGCTAGGATCAATCTGTTAAGAGGATAGTTCTGTCTTCCATGCTGATGTGAGAAGGGATATTACACCTTCAGCCCCAGGAGGGCAAGTAAATGACACAACATGCAGGGCAAGCAATGCCATTATTCAGTTCCTAGGGTTTTGGGGTCTTTTTTCCTTTAAAAACTTATTTGTTTTATCTGGTGCTAGTGTCTGATTTTATCAAGTACTTGGATTTTTCTCCCTTTTCACCTAAATAGATCTATCAGTATTGCAGTGCTTAATATCTCTGTGTGTATGTACGTGAGAAAGCACGTTCATTTTTCACAGAAGTTGGGCATTAAGAGCATTGTTTCCAGATTTCCATTAAGTGATATGTGTTTGTTTAGAATTTGAAGAACCAAGAGTGATTGATTTGTGGGACATGGCCAAATCAGCCAACTTCACCGAGAAAGAACTTGAATCTTTTCGGGTAAGTAGAATTCCAGTGAGTTTGGGGTTTTTTTTAATTATGAACTTTACTGTTTTAGTAGCAATCTTCTTTCACGCCAACCCTCTTCACCAGACCAAATCTGTCTTGTTACTGGCAGTGTTGGGGCATCCTAACAAAAGCAAGACAGAAGGAATCACAGTGAAAACGTCTTGCAGCTAAAATGATTTATCAGAGCATAAAACCCCAAACTGAGGTCCTGAATGGAGTATGTAAAACAGACTGAAACGTTCTACAGCAAAAGGAAACTGTTTTCTTGTCAGAAACATTGAAAACAAACCTCCCTTCCTTTAAAAATTGAAAAAGTAGAGTGGTGGATTTTTATCTTTTTTTTTCACTGTCTTGAAATGAGAAGAATTTATCAGCCACCAGGACTGAGACAGACCAGTTACCAAAATGAAGTGGGCTCTGTCAAACAGGGATTTCACTGCAGGATTTGTTTGAGTGTTCCTGGATTTAATGCATAGATCTGCTGCCATAAGTGGCATAACAGTGGCATAACAGTTTGGACTGTTCATACCCTCTTCACAGAGGATGAGTCCTAAGACAGGGAAACTGAATCTTTTGCTTTGAATTAGCAGAGCAAGGGTATGCTTTGGTGGGTAGAGACATTGCTCACTCTTTGATCCCCCTTCCCAGGCTGTCTGGGGACTGTCTCTGATATGTCACTGACCACCACTGTCTGGCCGCTGTCTTTGGGGCAAATTAAGAGGGCTTTTTGTTTGTTGACTATTTAATCCTGTTTCAGATTCATCATAGCAGACTGGAAACCCAGAAAACATTTTTAAGTCTGAGCAGATAATAGCAGATCCAGGACCTGATTTTGAAAAGAGGCTTCTAAAAATTATTTGCCTCTCTCTCCTCAGTCCACTGTTCTTATGCCTAAATTTTTAATTGGTGTTCACTGCGCTCATCTTGTAGCACCTTACAGCCACCCCCAGTCTCCTCTTGAGGACTCTGCAGTGGCTTGTTTTCAGCACCTGCTTTCAAAATCAGGTGTCTGGTGGTGATGATAATGGATTGTCCTGATGTTCTTAAGAAGCAGGGAACTGAAAAAGCTTTCTGTGCCTGACTTAGTAAAATATCATTAGGAATGTCTTGGCAAGAGAAGGAAGCCTTGGAAAGGAACTCCTGTGAAAGCTGTGTGTATTTGTTATTTTAGGAGGAACTGAAACATTTCGAAGCAAAAATTGAGAAACACCATCATTACCAGAAACAATTAGAGATTTCACACCAGAAACTGAAGCATGTAGAGGGAACTGGAGATAAGGAACATCTGAACAGAAACAAAGAGAAATATGCCATGCTGGAAGAGAAGACAAAAGAACTAGGATATAAGGTCTGTATAAATCCAGTGTTACATGCATGTTGAAAGTTTAACTCAGTAGCAGAGGGGAAGTAGATTATCCAGTGCTGATTTTTCATGCAAGCTGAATGACTTCCAGAAGGGGAGTTAAGGCACATCTGTTCTCCATGTTTAGTACACCATACACAAAATTGTTTTTTATAGACCTAATTCTAAAAGGCCTGAAATCTTCCTATTGTCATATATACGGATAGCAAAATCTGAATATGTTATTATATTGATAATTTATTGTCTTACTGAAATTTGTTTTGTTTTCCTGATAGGTGAAGAAGCATTTGCAAGACTTATCCAGCAGAATCTCTCAAGGTCTTCAACACAATGAACTATAAAAATCTGTTCTACTTCATGGGATCAATCTATTAACACAAAACAAATAGTGTGGTTTTTTGAACAGGGCTTACCAAGGAGTCCTGAAATAGTAAGGACTGAACATATTTGTCCTGTATGAAATTTTTTTCTGTCTACTTAATGACCAGTTTTGTATTTGCACTATAAAATTCAATGATTAGATTATATATTTAAGTTGCACATCTTGGATCGTTTAAATCTTACATCTGAATCAAGAGCAGCCTTTGAAATAATCAGTCATGTCAGAAGGAAAAAATGTGTGAACTCTCAAAGGATTCCTGCTAGTAAAAAAATACTAATCTTATAGTCAGGTAAGGTATTCTGATCAATGAAAGCAAACACTGAGGTACAGGAAGTTTAAACAGAGGCCAGAAAAGTCTTTTTCAATGCTTGGCCTATTACATTTCCTATTTAAGGTAACAAAAATATTTTTACTGACTTTGAGCAGTAGCTCAGAGCTGCACTGTATATGAATCTTTCATGTGAGAGGGGGAGGAAGAATAAGGAGGGAACAAGTACTGAGGTCAATTTGCACGGTTTAGTTATTGACTAACACATCTGTGTACAATTATCTTGTTCATGGTTGCTTGGTTTTGTTACACTTTGTCATTAAAAAATCAAAACAAGATATGGGTGAGGTTTTTTTTTTCTGCTTCCCTTTCATGTAGTGAGGAGTAACCAGACCTGGTGTTTGAGCATATTGCTAATTCCTGTAATGTTCACTCACTCACACATCAGTTTTTAAGAGAGGAGGGGTAGTTTTGCACCACAAGAATGTGTTTCTATGTTGCAAATAAGCAGAAGGCTTTCTAAAGGAGCTGCTTTCTGAGCGCATATTCCAGTGCAATCTGCAGTAAAAATTATTATCGCTTTCACTTTCAAGACCAGATTTTTTTGGTCAGAACTTCAGCAAACATCAGACATCTGGGTTGAAACCGTCTGTAGTAACAATGCTGACCATTTCTTTCGAAGGAGTATTTCAAATGAAACTGTTCCAGCAACAAGGCCAAGGTCCAGTGTGGGTAAATCATTACAGCTGCTTGGTTGAGGAGCTCTGTCCCACATCGATCACAATGAGGTGTCCTGCATGAGGAAGCTGTCCTTGAGCCTTGCTCTCCCTACCTGTTCCATGAGGAATACTGAAGAGATCCATTCAGTCAGAATAAGCCACTCGTCCTGGGCCATCATGGGTTAAAAGTAGCATGATTCTGTACTTAGGGACTATATCTTCATGTACAAGTGATCTGAACCAAAACTCTGGTAGCAGTCTTATTTTGAGATTCTGAATCTCTTTGAAGCAGTAAATTATTTTTTTCTTTTTTTGGTTTTTTAATTTAATGTGAGCTGAGTTGTTTATATTCCAGAGAATCACTGTCCATCACGATAACAGGCCACCATTAATATTAGCAGTCTTCTAAGAGACTGTCCTGTTCATGTAGTTGATGGTATACCTTTGGTTGGTAAGCTAAAAAAAGTAAACCCAAAAATAGCTAAAAGCCATTTATGTGAAAACTGGTTTGCTTTTTTCCTAGATGCTACACACTCTTCCCCAGACTGTGACTTTAAGGGCTGTTCAGCTTCTGTATCAGAGCAGTAGCTGTATTATCTTACAAGTTTGTGTTCATCAATTCCCTGTGAATGCAGAACAGAAGTCTGTTCTATACTGTGTTAGAAAGTGCAGGCTTCACTATGTCCTTCAGTTTTCCCTTTGGCAGGGTAAGAACTAAATCTATGTGCCAGAGGCCAGTGTGGTGGCTGTAGGAGAGTTGGATGTGGAGAGTTCCCACATCAGTGGCTCCTGGGTGAAGAATTTGGACACATGCACTAAATGCCTCAGCAGAGGAGAGGAGTTACACAGAGCACTGAGCCACTCCTGCTGAGCAGTCCGAGCTGGGTTGTAGGGAATGGAAAAGCTTTTATGGAGCACGTTCAGATCCTGCTGCTGAGGGAGACTGTGCTGCACACGGGAGAGCGACGTGAGTGTCTCAGCCTGCACTAAAGGCAGGCAGCGCAGCCGTGTGCACCACACCAGAGGGCACAGCACAAAGCTGGCTTTCATCTTCAGTGGGTACCTGAAGTAGAATATGCTCATCCAAGAATTTCTGAAGAAGTTTGGAACAGCACAAGGTGCTGGATTCATGGAACAAATAACCAGGGTCTGATCAGTTATTGAACAAGTGCAGAGGTGCTTCAGCACAGGCCTTAAAGAGGCGATGGCTGAACCAGGCAGAGGCTGTACCGTGTCTTTACCCACCATACCATGACAGTAATTGGGCTGAAAAGCCAGGTAGGCTCAAGGCAGAAAGAATGCTTGGCAAGCACAGCAAAGTGCAAGAGGCTGACAAAATGCTTACATATCACAGTAATTTAAAACTGGGAACGAGTCACAGCTCATCAGAGGCAATGGTTGGAGCCTGGGGTCAGCACAGTCACCTCGCTTCAGTTACTGAACAGAGCTGTTGATGAGTCATGGGGCCCAAAGATTGTTCATACAAACCTAGAGGACAAAAAAAAATAAAAAGGCTGTTGCTGCTCCTGCATCCAGCTTCTCCCTGAAATAGTTTGTGGCTGAGTTAGAGTCTACAACTGCATAAGGGAAAACAAGGAATAGTCTCTATTCAAGTCAAGGTTCTTTGGGGCTTTCCCTGCCTTTCAAGATTTGGGGACAGGCTGGTGTACAGCCTAAGGAGGTGTAAAGTCTGATTCCACTCTAGTTTTTATAGTCTGCACCTCACACACATCAATGTATGTACAAGTCAGTTCATTATTGCAGTTTCAAGCCTCCAAAGACAATTCATATGGCCAAAATAACAAGAGTGGGTAGTGTTTGACACATTAAAGATTAAAAAATAACTTGCATCACCACTTCTGTGTTTCTGTAAATAGCAACAAAAATTCAAAGCCAAGAAAAAAGGTGTAAATGAAATATACCTACAGTCCTGGACCCTGTGAGAGGTGAATAATGGAGTTCATAGGTGAGACTACATGGAAGAGGCATCTGAAAAGGAAAGAACTAACACTTTTACACAGTGGTTGAATCTTCTCTTCCTTGGGTATTTTATCTGATCCTTTCATAGTTATTCAAATTACCAAGTTTTTTAAACCACTCTGAGAAACAATTTAAAATACAAAAGCAGGAGCAGAAGGAGCAAAGAACTGCATTTCTTTGGGAAAAAAAAAAAAGTCAGAACATTAATATTTTATACAGTCAGTTAAATTCTGTCCTGAAAAAGAACCTCAATGTAAGTAAACATGTCAGTGACTTCACGTAGGACAGATTTTATTTGTTAAAAAGGGGGATGGAAAGGAGAGGGAAATAAATACATAAGGCATTAAATGCAACAAAAATAACCAAGTCTTCCTTAAAAAGAGCACATCCTACATGCTGGCACAGCAGCTAAGATGGCATCATTCTAGCAGAATAAGGAACAGCACTGTAGCAGATGTACTGCTGCAATGATTTCCCCTCTCCCCTCCCAAGGGATCCTGATGACTGATAGATCTGGCAATAGCAAGAGTGTTTAAATTCACCAAGCAGAGATCATTTATGTTTTGTCAGTTCCTGCAGGTAGGGATCTTGGTGCTCAGGAGCTGGTGGAAGCAGGATCCTTGGCTGGGCTCTCCTCCTTCTTGCTGTGGGTCCAGCTCTGCCTGTTAATGGAGCTTAAGGCAGAAACCCAGAGACAGAGACACCACCTTAGCTTCCAGAATGTGCTGCCTCAACAGCTGATCTTGGCTGAGCATTTACCAGTAAGTAGTACACGGGAAGTTCTAAAATAGATTTTAAATATATTTTTTCATTCCATAGCATTTAATGAGAATAGAAGAAATAAAGTAATTAAAGCCAATAAATAGAATAGTTTGTTGCATTCAATACAAACAGACCTATCTTTGTAACTGAGAACTGGGCGCTGTATTTTCTGTATGCATTATGTTACTTAACTAAGTGCTTCTAGATACCAAATCAACATTTCCAAATACAACATATGGTTAACCTGTATTTCAGTCCATTCACATAGCACTTATTGGGAAGCAGGAAATCTTCTAATCTACAGGAATAATCTAATCTACAGGAAAAAAAAGACTTCATGGATTTCTTTTACTAGTATTCACAGGCATAAAATGAAAGCATTCATAAACTCTGTCCAGTAGAGCCAAAATAAATTCATAAATTTTCCTGCACAGTAAATATTTCAAGTTGAGCCATATTTGGTACAGCAACAATTGCAACCCAAATGCTTTTATCAATAGCCCTTAAAGCACTTTCATATCCAAATTTTCAAGTATATTATCCCACCACTCAACAAAAGAGCATGCTCCTGAATCAAAAACAGTACAGATATTAATTCTTAATATGTGAACTTTGTTCCTTCACTGATGCATTAATTTATCACAAAAGCTGCACACGTCCATTTTAATAAAACTAACAATTTTAGTCTCGAAGGTTGCCTCTCAATAACTGGTCTACTGTAACTTAAACCTGCCAATTTCTATAGGCAAAGTGAGTGTTAAATCACTTTGAAATAAGCCTCCTACTAAAATAAAATGCTTTTTAATGTTCTACAGTTACAATTTTTCAGGCAATTTAAAGACAGAAGGAAGGTACACTATTTTAAGAATAAACACACTCAGAACTGGAAACTTGTGGATGAAAACAAAGCATTTACAATACCTGGCACTGGATCCTTTAGTCCAACCTCAAAATTCAAATCTCAGCCTCTAATTCAAGAAGACATCTGAACCAAAAACATTAACTAAATGGTCCTTCAACGGGGAAATAGTTCATTTTCCAACCGTTTCAGGTCCAAGTTCTGGGTCTCACGTTTACATCAGGGATGGATATGCCTTAGACAATGTTTGCATTAGCCTCAGTTTGCTGGTGTCACTAAACTCTTGCCACCAATCAGTTGTTTCAGGTCTTGCACAAACTGACCCTCATTCTTTGCAGAACTGCAAAACAAAGTTTTTATTCACAATTATTAATTCAGGATGAGAACACAATTTTCCAGAGATGTTCTTAGGAATTGTTTTCCTTCTCATTTAAATGCCATAAGTATAAAATAGCTAGCACTAGAATATTAAAAAAAAAAATTTGCCCATGTAACCAAATAGGATAAAGGCCCAAATAAAGTACTGCTGTACTTTGTGTCTGGGATTACAGAAGGGAGTGACCATGTTTAGCCACAAGTATGCAATGAGAAAAAGCATGGATTCTCATCAGCTCCTTCAAACCAAGGAACAGAGCAACTGACCCTGTTCAGCTTTGACCACTTACAGCAGAGACAGAGCAGGGTACAGTTAGTTTGGCATCTTCACATTGACAACCCTACTGCTTGGCCACCAGGTTTTCTGTCCTCCAGTTACTTCTGGCTCTTCCTGCCCTGCTCAGGGCAAGCTCCATGCTCATGGGCAGAAGGACAGGGCTCCCATCACAGTCCACGCTGCAGATGTGGCCAGCTGCAGACTGTAACTTGCACCTTGACATTTCCCCAACCAGAGGAACAGCAATGAGGGGGTCTAAGCATGTTAAATGCTGCCACTGTAAAGGAGGGCTTGGCCAGAGGTAGAAATGAAGAGTATCTAGGTCTTGCAGATTTCCAAAGGGTCTGTTACTGCATGAAATGCATTCTCACAGCTATCACTAATGGTCACTTAGGGTCACTTATGGTCACTACCATATGTGTTCACCATAGAAAGCACAGAGACAGCAAATCTAAGACCAGTTCCGGGCTTTCAGTAGACCTGATCCATCCCTAGCAAATATCCCAGGGACAGTAAATGACACGAGTGTAGCTGAACACAGAATTAGGAGCACCTTCTATCAGGTTAAGGCTCTCTGTTTCATAGCACTTTTTGCTCACACACTCTTCTGGTGCTGCCCTGCTGCCAGTGCTGGCAAAGGACAACTGCTGCTTTCTGGCTCTCTGCTGACACCTACCTACTTCATCAAATTCTCAGGAAGATTTTTTTCCTGTAGATTCCCAATTTGTGTCCAGTACTGCTGGCTGTTGGTAGTAACAGGACAAAGTGTTACAGCAGCCAAAGGCAGGTCATGAGGTACATACCCAAATGTGGCAGAGACATGGAGGATGATGAATCTGAGCAATTCATTACATAATAAAACTCCAAAGACCAGGTTCCTTTCTGAACATGCAATCAGCTCTATTTTCTGTACATGGACTATCCATAAATTGCCAGCTCAGCCCACAGATGAGTAAAATTTAACTTACACAATAGCAGATGCTCGGGCTTTTTTATTTATTTATTTATTTTTCTTTTTAAGGATTTCACAACCCTATAATGTAAGGTAGAGAAAAATTACTGTCATGCTAAATCTGCTTTCTGATCCCACCCCCCCCACCGCACATTCCTCAAATAAGTTGACACGTATTATTTCAGTAGAATGGTGATGTTACATACGCCTCTGTGGGATAATAAATTTGAATTATTTCTACACGTTCTGATGCAGGCAAATGTTTGAAAGTATGTAAGTTTCAAAGTTCACTCACCCTCAAGTTTTTACTAAACTCAAAGTTTACATGTCAGCTGCACTTTCCCAAACCTGCTCACAGTTTTATAAAGGTATTTATTGTATCAGAATCCAAGGTCAAAAATTACATGTATTCTCCTGTTACTTATATTCCAGCCTTTCAGAGAAAATTGATAACCAATTGATCAATAATCAACTGATATCACTGTCCTAAGCCTCAGAGTGAGGCTACCCTGAAGCCTGTCTTCCTCCTAAGTCATTTTAGCATGTGTCTTACCCCAGACAAACTAGAAAGGAACTTAGCAAAGGGTGCATGTTCCAGCATCTCGCAAAAAATGTAATCACTCATAATTCAAATTCAAATATAGTTTTCCAAGCTACACTAATTAAAACTGTTTTGTTTACAGCAGAGGGGGAAAATGAGGAATTTTTCCAAACCATTTTCTAAAAACAACTCCCAGGGCAGATTTTCACAAACATTTACATGCCTAAAGACATCTACTGACATTTTTCACAATTAGGTGCCAGAGTGCTATTAAAGCCCAGACAACTATTTGCATTTTGGGGCAATTAAACGCCTCCAAACTCCAGCCCTCCATCCTGCAGCACATTACCTTGGAAAAAATTCCATCACTCAAACACTTGCACATAAAAATGTTCCATAGCAGCTTATGAACAATGCCATAAACCCCACTGAAGTAGCAGTTACATTTGCAGTAGGTCTGTCAGAAAGAAAGAGGAACATACACAGCACAGCAATGCTTATGCTGACAGCGTGTTTTCTTATCACTAAGAGCACTTCTGCCATGGTAAAACACTTCAAGAACACCTTACAGGAGTATCAGCCACATCACACTGTTTTGTTCTGGTAATTAATTCCTTGTGCTCCTAGTAAAAACAGGAGGAGATCTGACTCTGATAGAATGCTAAATTAAAAGTGAGCAAATCCTTCTTTTTATCATCAGAAGTTACAAGTTGCATTTATCTCCAGAAGTGTGGGAGATATTTTGGGTTTTTTTGCAAAGAGCTCTGAATCTGGAATCATCCTATAGAAATCACGAACTGTATTTTAGATCGCTCATGCACAAGTTTATGCAAGCTGTGTGAGAAAACCCCTAACTACTTGTACCTTGAGAGCAGTACTAGAGTTAACCCATGAAAGCCTCACGGTGAGCACAAGCCTGCTCGTAGGACTATGGTTGGACTTCCATTGCCCCCAGTTCACTAGTGGAACTTGAAGACACGTGATTTTATTTACTTAGGCAAAAGGTTTTCCATTTCTGTGAGCTCCTGTTGTTCAAATGAGAAACCTCTATTTTTTTCAACAGAAATGTCAAGACTTGACAGGGAGGTACCACCTGCAAGGTACTACCAAAACAACAACCAACCAGTTTTTAACAGATGCAACAGTATGTTTTGGCCTCCTGCTTCAGCCTCCTCATATAACTTAGTACATGAGAATATGAAGTGAATTTAAAAACTAAGTGAAAGTCATCTGTTCTATTTGTCCTATTCAAGTGAAGTAAAACAAAATAAAAAACAAACAGAAATTACTATGACATACACAAACACATATGCACAGAGAACCATGTGCATGCAGATTCACAGCCCTGCTCAACCTGAAAAACATATATTTTTAAATTGTGATTCCTCTGTGAAGCGAGCAGAAATCTGACAACCTTTACTATTGTGTCAAATCCTTACTCATGCTCCAAGTCCCAGATTCAATGCAAGCACTTTTGAGCAATATACAGAAAGGCAGCCTTTGCAGAGACCCTAGGTAATATATTTTCCTGGTAAAGAGATTTTTACAATAGAAATATTGTAGTTTCATTATATATTGTCATGGAAAACACTGCATTTCAGTGCATCGGGCAAGCTATGCTGATTTTAAATATTAAATAGTCACATAACAAGAGATTTAACCTTGCAGGTCCTCCAGTGGAGGATCCTTGACTGAAGAATGGTTCAGTCAGATAAACCTGGCCCCAGGAAGCCCAGGCCATTCCAGTTGTACTGAGCATGTGTTTACAAAGCAGATCACCACTGTCCACTTGTAAAATAAAAATCTTTTAAACTTAGAATCTCATAAGAAATATTTCTTTTCCCTTCAAAAATATGCTAGATGGATCAACAGAAAAGTACATCTGAACATAGGACAGATAAGAATGGCAATTGTCATTTTTTTTTATTTGAGAGATTTCTGACATTTTACATTACCATTGAGGCTATATTCAAATAAGTTTATAGGTTAAATTCTGCCTCAAAACCAAACCCCCACCTCTCATTCTAAGTCACTTAGTGAAACCCTCACTGGCACAAAACTTCCACTCACTGAAATAAATTATAATGCATATCTAGGAAACAGAATTTGGCTGTGATATTGGATCTTAAGAGGACACAATCAAAAAATCATAATATCCAAGATATCACTCCCGGTAACTTCTGGAAACCAAAGCTGATATGTTATCAGAAAAAAAATTGTTTTCTTCGTAAGTACATTTCCTTGTTAGTTTACTGTCACTGCCATAACATTTTATATAACATTTTATTTGAATAACATTTTGTATGAGGACAAATAAAAATCACAGAAGAATTACACAGACAACACAACATGGGAAACTAAGATTTGAATCATACAATCTCACTGTACAAAAGCAAGATGTGGCAGACTTGTGGTTAAACCTATTTTAAAAGATAAAATCCTGTTGTGCCTCAATTCTGTAGTGTCTCTGGAGACATCACCCTCTTACACAGAACTGGTTTTATGCTATGTAGGGACAGCAGAGAATTATTTGATAAAAGTGTTAGATTTAAAGTGGATGTTCTGCTTCTGATGCTGGTTTTACACTAGGGATAGTTTTTCTGATATAAAGGACTCAAAAGCAAATGTTTCTTTTGAATACCTTGGTTTTAAAATATTCTGTGTGAGACTCCTGAGACCTTATTTTCAAAGTGATACATATGTTCAACTCCAGGAAAATTGCTAAGAATTACAGGTACTCAGCAACTATGAAATCAAACTTGTGGTTTGACCTAGGCTTTTTAACAACAGAAGCACCCAAATGTCCCTTTACATTAATGTGGTTTATAGACATAATTAAATAACTTGTTTGTGTGCTCTTATCTGTTTGCATACACATATGCATCCCTAACACTACAGCTTTTACATCTGACCAACCTTAGCCAAAGCTGCAGGACTCTTGGTGAGGTATAAAACTGAATTATCCATAGGTAAAGTTGAGCATGTCCATAAATAAGCATATAAATTGGACAAAACTGTGCCTGCAAAAAAGCAGGCACTGAATTTTCTTGCTTTTGTAAGTGTACATTAATATATTAATAGAGGTTTTACATATTTTATACACTCAGATATATACATATATTTTATCAGTAATGTGTGCTTACATACAGACATATGCAAACAGATGTGTACACTTACCATACACACACTCACACTCCCTTATCTACACACATTCAAGTTCTTTATTTTCAAAGAAAATGCCACCATTTAATAAACACTGAAATTGGTTCCAGGTTCTCCATGATTTTAGAATTATAGAAAAAGGTAACATACATCTGTCATTGCATATGACAAAAAATCTGGACTTTACAACCAAATTAAAATAAAAGGAAAGACCAAACACACCCCTCAGGCTACCAGCTTTCCAAGTGGGAATCAAGGTATCGGAATGAATCTGGTATAACTGCAAGAAGCAATGGCAGCATTTTGTGTGACTGCTTTTTACAATAAATGTGAATCTTTCGGAAGGTGAATTAGTATCAATTTGTGGCGAGCAAAAAGTTCTTTCCTAGACAGGTCACTGCTGAGCTCCTTTCTTCTTCTGCTCCAGCTCCTGCAGGCGTTCCTCCCGGCACTGCGCGTGCTGCGTCCCCACTTTGTGGGCTGTCTCGGTGGCTGCGATGTCAATCTGGGCATATCGGGACGATCCACTCCCTGAAACACCAAATGCAACCCTGTCAAAGACTACACCCCTCGCGTCTTCCTGGGTAAGTAAGCTTTTGAGACACTTCTTCCACAGATTTCCTGGATGATCTTGGTCTGGTCTTAGAACAAGCTATGTAAAGGGAGTAAGATGATAACCACAACTAAAACAAAACACCTTGAAAGCTTGGTTATCTACATATTTTAGCTATCTGGTTTTCTTCGTATAAGAAAATGAACCACTTGCATTTCTGCCCCAGGTTCGAATCTCTACCCTTGTTACTCTCAGTTGATGACAAAATTGAACGTGGCTCTCCCAGCTTCATCACCAAGCTACGAATCAGTAAATGAACATCTGGTATTTGAACAGAAACTACTTGTGGCAGTTGGCAGAGTTCTTCTTTGTCTGGATTAGGCACCCTGTGAATGTTTACCAGAGCAACCACCTTCAGCCTCATGAAGAATGACACTTTAGTCCATTTTTTTTGGCAATAGGGGAGACAAAAGCTGCTCAGTCTGTTCAAGAGTAAAATAGTTCTATATAGATACAGACATATAGGCTACAGGTGGGAAAACTTTAATATGCAAAAAATAAAATATTTATGGTCATTAAAGGCACCTTCAAAGTTACACAATTTGAGATCAGGACTGTAGTTGACATTTAGGAAAACATACAGAATTTAACTCTTAATTTTTGATGCCTTGGTTCATTGTCTTTAAAATGCAGAGAAAACATTGCTTTTACATTTGAAAAGGATGTTGTAGAAAGAACTGCATTAAAGTCTAGGAGAAGCTTAGAATTAATTAACTAAAACCACATAAACATTAAAAAAAAACCAATGGGAAAAGTGCTAGCATTTCAAAGTTAATAAAATTAGAGAAATTAGAAGTATAAAAATTAAAATTTTAATAGCTGGGAACTATAGATGGAAAACCCATCAATACCAAATGTGAGCAATTAAATGCCAGATTCTGATGAGGGGCTTTCAGTAGCGAGGACTGCATCTCTAAATGACAATACATGGCAGATATATTGCATGTTTGTGTGCTAATTGTCCAAGTTAAGCATTAGAAGTAAAATACCCAATCCAAACAGAAGAATTAAAAAAATAAATTAAAAAACAAAATAATTGGGCTGGCATTCTCTCTGTAGCACTTTCACCCACTCTCATGGAGAGCAGATAGAAGAACACTGTGTTCTATTCTTAATCATTTGCTGCGTGGCTCCAGAGCCAGTGTCTTCAGGAGCAAGCCCTGAACGCCTACACCCACAGCCCTGTTTCTGAAGCCAAGAAAGAAAAATTAGGTAAGTGTAGTCCTAATATGCAATGAAAATCTTGAGAACACAAGCAAATTACTGTCTTTCAAAGTTTGAAATGTTCGCTTTAGAAGGAGCGCACAATCACCTGTCAAAGGGATGCAACATCTTATAGAACTTCATTACTCAAAAATCTTTTCCAAGAAGAGATGCCAGTTAAAAGAACTGCCTCACAAACATAGCAGGGTTCAACTCCTCTGTTAGCAAAAGCCTGTTGGTAGATCATTAAACCATTAAGGTTGGGAAAAAACCTCCAAGATCATCCATTCCAACCTTTGACCAAACACCACCATCAACTAAACCATAGCACCAAGTGCCACGTCAAGTTGTTTCTTGAACACTTCCAGGAATAGTGACTCCTCCACTTCCCTGAGCAGCCTGTTCCAATGCCTGACCACCCTTTCAGTGAAAAAATTCTTCCTGATGTCCAACCTGAACCTCCTCTGGGGCAGGTTGAGGCCATGTCATCTTCTATCGCTTTTGCCTGGGAGAAGAGGCCAACCCCTGCCTGGCTACAGCCTCCTTTCAGGGACTTGTAGAGAGCCATAATGTCCCCCCTGCACCTCCTTTTCTCCGGGCTGAACCCCCCCATTTCCCTCAGCTGCTGCTTATATGAGATTACAATTCCCCATACATTCTGCATATACTGCATCCTCTGCTGCTTAAATGGTATCATAGACCTCCTTACCTCTTATGCTTGTGCTAGATTCTTGAAGTTCCAGTTCCATGTAATGAAGCTGTTTTTTGGAAGTAGGGCTGACAGGAATATTGACATAGGTGGCTGTCTCACTGTGGGGTCGATCTGGTGTGGGGACATCAGCTGAATAACCTACTGCTCCTTCTGAAATAAGCAACACGTTATAACAGACACAACAGGTTTTTAATGACCAATGAACCATTTCAGACAAACACACTGAAAGCAAACACTGAGCAGCAATAACTCTGCTTGCCAAACAGTACATTCCTCAGTGGTAGATGGGACATGACAAGACTACAGTTTCTACTTAAAAGATCCTGAGACACTGATAAGTCAGGATCTATGCAGAAGACTGTGGACCACTGACAGGAATCTTTCCGTGTTGTGGCAGAAAGCAAACACTCTGCAGACATTTCCAACAGCAGCACTACCTCACCAGGCTTCCAGCTCTACCTTAGGTCAGTAAAGCTTTATATGAAGTAATTTGTTCTAGAAAGATGTGAACTATTATATCACCTGCAAGACACCAACTGAAATCACTAGAGGTTTTAAAGCATGTCCTGAAAACAGGGACTAAAGAAGTGTTTCAAGCAAAGGGAAGGCAAACTTGAGGAGACAACATTGACAGCTTCCCTGTGCAGAATGGAAAAAGACAGGAATGATGCCAAGTGGGGACAGATCAAGTATTAAAAGACTTTCATTGCAGGAAAAAAAATAGTGGGAAAACCCTTCTAAATAGTAAAGATCACAAGAACACTAGAGCAAATCCCACAGAGTTTTCTAGAAATTTCTAAAAAAGAGACAGACTAACACCTACTAGGAAGGAGTTCCTATAAAACGATTTTGACTTAAAGACAACTTTTTTTGTCTACTGGATTAATTCTCAAGACCTTGTCTAGCCCTACTTTCAATTATTCTAATCTTGTCTGCCTGTTCAGTCCTGTTGGAGTCCTTACCCTTAAACACTTTCTGCTCTTAAGTCAGTTTGAGACAGAGGAGTGCAGGGGAAAAATGGTCACTTTGAGGTTCTCCCTTTTCATGATGTTCTCCCTTTAAGCCCTTCCTTGTCCCCACATAGAAATCATATGAAATCTTTATTTGTCCAAACTGGTGCTTTTCCTTTTTGCCCATTTAGACACTATTGAGATGTGAATGGAGAGGCAGTAGGATATCAAGGCATTTCAGAGCACAGGGAAGAATGACTTCTTATATCCAGACAACAACAGCAGTGAATAACCATTGAGAGAAACTTTTTCATCTCCTTGGAAGTATTATGAATAGCAGAGATAACTTATACAAAGTTAAGCAACAGTAAGGGCATGTTCCAGCATAATGGAATCTCTCCAGGCTTAAGCTATTTAAATCAGAGGAATCTATTATGCAGTCAAAAAATTTTAAATACTGGAAAGTTGGCCAATTTTCTCACAGATTTTTGCAATAAAACATAGGAACATCCACAAAGTATAAAAATATTTTTCTGATAGTCAGACTTCAAGTTGTTTTTGCAAAGTGAGATGTTAGGAACAAAATGACAAACTCAATGCAGAATCAAACAGAAGGAATTTTTATATTTTCATCAAACATCATTCTCAGAAATTATTCTCAATCATTATGTCCAGAATATTTCAAACTAATTTGGCCTGACTGAGCGAAAAGGGATTCAGCAAAATCATAGCATTGAAATCCTGCATCACAAATAGTTAGAAGCTGGAAGCAAATGACAAGTACAGAGTCACGAACAGTCATGAAGGAAAAGATAATTTTTGAAGTCTTTCTGTATGCTGTTAAAGTGATGTAACAGAAGTTTAAGAGAAGCACCCTCCAAGTTAGCTAGCACAAAGACTAGCAAGCTTCTCTGTAGAACTAAACAGTGGACAGGTTTCAGGAAGCTGAATGTCACACCTGATGCAAACAAGGCAAGTGATTTTCCTGAGAACTAAAAAACCACACCTGGAGAATTGGTAGGGCTTTGTGCAAGAAAAGCAAAAGAAACACACAGAAAAAAAACCAAAACAAAACAAACCACAAACAAACAAACAAAAAACAAACAAAAAACAACAACAAAAACCTGTCAACAGTCAATATTCTTCTCAAAGGGGGAAGTAGAAGAAAAAAATAAAAAAGAAGAAAGTTGGGCACACTGGAATGGAAGGAAAAGTCTGATTTTCAGTCACTGCTGTCTTAATAGAAACTGCTTTCTTTGTAAACATAGGAATACTTGGCTTTTCATTTTTCCTTAAAAAAAACCAACCAAACAAAAAAAGCCTTTTTAGGCACTGAAAACTGGCTTATATTTGTTTGAAGAGAAGGCTTTATTTAAAAAGCACAAAACAGTCAAAAGTTCCTACTAATGAAAACATGGTGCACACAGAGAGCCATGGACAAAGACAGTGCTTTCTGGGTGCACAGAGGCAGGAGATGCTTCCAAGAGGGGTCAGAGGGGTCAGGGTCAGTATTTGAGAACGATGTGAAAGGAGGATTTGAGAGAAAAACAGACAAAAATGCATTCTGAAAGAACTGGTAGAATATCATGATTGCTTGAAGAGAATGGGGGAAAATGTAGGAATCAAAAAATGTAGTTAAGCAAGTAACGGGAGAAGAGTAAAAGTGAGAATTCAGTGGCCCTGAAATGAGGGGAAAAAGAAAGGAAAATACTATAATTGGTGGGGAAGAAGAAAGTTATATTTGAAACTGCTGTTGCAGCCTTTCTTTCAGCAAGTGTTAGTTATTCATATTTTCTACCCAATATAGGCACTGTTCTCAGAAATGAACAATAAATAATACAGAAAGAAAACCAGCACCATAAATACAGCCCATAGATAAGTGTGTGAGCATGCATGTAAAGCTGACATGTTCCAAGGGCAACGCTTCCGAAATAACACTTAGAAGAGATCTCAACAACAACAAAAAAAAAAAAAGGAAAAGGAAAAAGAAACAGGAGGTGTTAGTGTCCTCTGGTGCAAAAATCTGTACTCACCAGGTTCCTCAGAGCTAGTTGGAGTTCCAGGTTCTGAAGGAAATGTTAGCACCTCATACCCACCTTTGGGACCTAGAGTACAGGAACACTGTCAGTGGCCTTGGATTTAGGAATTTGTATGATACAATCAAAGCATACACTTTTCTGGGTTTGACCTGTAACCTGCTAAGCTAAACAATAATATGGAATAATCTCAGAAAGCATAAACAGTGGCTAGTGTTGACTTTTCTGTAATGGTGATGTCAGCATTTTCTAATGAGTGTAACGCTGAGGAAATAAGCTTTAGGATATTTTTACAACTGTTCACACTGAAGGCCACTGTTTTGCTGTACATCAGCGTGGGAGCAGAGCTATCTTGGATGCATGAATCAGGGAGCAGTGCGTGGGTGATCTTGGGAGCATCTGGAAGACTCTTGTTAAAATTCCACCTCCAGCATGATGGATAACTTCTTGATTTCTGAAAACCCCCTGTAGAAAATGCTTAGACTAGCCCTTACAAAGATAACCCCGCTTTCCAAGTGCAAATCACCATCTTCACAAGAAGCCAGGTTGCTGGCTTACACAACACCATCAGTCTTTCCCGAGCATGAAGCTGGAAAAAGATGCCCATGTTTCTTCACAACCTCGGAGTCCACCTCAGTTCAAACAAGGCAAGCAAAAATGCTGTGTCCATAGCATGAATATATTGCAATTAATTTTGAATGACAAACACACATAATTCTATCTGCTGGCAGTGGGGTTTTGCTTCATTATCATGAAGAAGTATATTTAAATGTGGTGGGTGTTTTTTCCCAGCATATCATTGTTAGGGTACAGGATTTTTCATGGCCTGAGGTGAATTTTTCTTGGTGGGTGCCCTTTGTTAAAGTGATGGCAGCATTTTACTGCTGTGAATAAGATTACTGCTTATATTCTGTCACTTATCTCATCTGTCACTGCCTCTTCTAAACTTATCCCATCTGTCAATGACTTTCTGACAGAAACTCCTCAAAGCAAAAAACCCAAAGAAATACGTAAGCCTTACAATAGGGAATCAAATCATGCATTACCTTTAATATCTTCTGAAGTTTAAAATAATTTAAGTTTAAATTAGTTTAAATTTTACATGCACACACACACCTCATAATCACTTTTACTTACCAGCTTGGAGACTGTGCCCTCTATGCACTTTCAAAGACCCAGAAGCTGCCATGACAGAAGCACCACCTGTTTTCAAAGACAGAGATTCCCATTAAATCTAAATACCTGTTGCATTTTTAGTAGATGTTTCCAAAACATCTAGGGAAAAATCCCACTATGAATTACATGTCATTGTTCTTCATTTAGGCAATTATCTTTTTTTTTTTTTTTTTTGCTAAATTCTTCATCCTGAGTTCGTGGCACTAAAATCTAATTTTGTTATTTTCTTTCTTTAGAAAGAAAGGATGCCTTCTATAAAACCTAAGGATGTTGGCCCTCCCTGTTTATGGTGAATACTGCCTTCCTCACAGAGAAAGCTGTCTTGAGCTAGGAAGTAAATGGCAATGAGAAGGGAGTGGGGAGTTGCCTTTGCAATCCATGAGATTAACGTAGCTTTAGCAACAACAAAGTTTAAAGTGTTCATTAAAATCTGACCAGACTGGATCCAAAACCTATCAAAGTGAAATGAGAAAACTGTGCCACGCTTCAGCAGTCCACCAGCCTTGTTCAGACATGGATAGCACTGGGCAGAGGGAAGGGAACACGAGGGATCCGGCTTCCATGGGGGTTGAATCCAGGTCACAGCCCGTTCTTGTGAAACACCTTCCCAGTGTTCCAGCCAGGAAAGCTTTACCACGGACACGCCAGATGGCACAGCCAGTCTCCCTTCCCCAGCCTGATTCAGCAGGAAGCTATTCCAGGTACAGTATCAGGGAAACTTGAGGAAACAAGAGCTGTCAGCTCAGAAACCTGCAGGGTGGTACCCATGCAGTGTGGTTTGTCTGCATACACACATTCCTTCTTTAACTTTAGCAAAATCATCAGCATTATCCCCACCTGTTGGATGCTGGGTTACATCACCCCATCCAGACCTGAATCTCTTCTCTCTACTGTTGTCACTGTGGGCACCTCAATCAAGTTGAGTGGCATTTACTTCCTCGCAGGAATAATTGTGAGGGAACTTCTTGTGCAAGTGGATGGTTCTGAACAGGAATCAGGTGGGAGGCTGTGCTGATGAGTAACCCTGCCACTGGTGACAGGGCGGCTCTGCCATGTGCTGCAGGCTGCTGGGGTTCAGGTACAAAATTAACACTCTTCCAAACTGATGAATACTCTCTGAGCAGGTGAGACACTTCTCTGCAAATTGTTTTTAAAATAGCGTCCAAAAATTACCACAGCTCTTATGCAACATGAAGAAATTCTGTAAGATAAATAGTCTGAAATATCTAGGAAAACTGCATGGCCTGGGGACCTAAAGGAAATGGCAATTTCTTTTTTTTTTTCCTCCTGTATAAAGTATACATACAATTCTATTAAATTAATAAAATTTAAATTAATCTAAAAAAACACTCATTATTTCACTTAATGAGGATAATGGATTAAAACAATAATAAAACCAAACATTTCAGAAGTGCACAACTGAACTAAAACCTTTAGTTTGTAGTCTTTGTGTACTTGAAAGCAAATATAGCTTAATCCAAGGCTACAAAAAAACATTTTAAAGCATGCCATACTGAGAATCTGATTTTGTATTTTAACAAATGAGATCAGATTGTAGAACCTTTACATACTCTGGTGAGGACTTAAACACTAAAAATGTTATTTGAAATTTTGTTTTTAACAAGACTGCTGATAAAAATAAATGCAAAAATAGGACAGCCCCAGGCTAGCTGATTTACTTATATTTTCACTGTAACTGATCTTCCTTTTTCTCACATCAGTGCATCCTGTCTCTGCATTAAGAATGTCAGAATATGTTTTATGAAGCTGAAAGCCTCACCTTACTTTGAAGAAAGATTACAGCCTTATGCTAATTCCAGCTTCATCACAAAACTAGTGTGGGGTCAGGGTTTTTTCTCCCTCAAAAACTTATTGCAATTCGCAGAAATTATTCCAGGGGAAATGTGGATTTTTAAGCAATGTTTTTAGGATTTTTGAAGAACACACAGGACAGGAAAGGAGATTTAAAACAATAAGAAATTCCAATCCATTTATGGTCAAGTTTAAGTTTTCCCATTCAGAGCTTATTTAAAAGAACTATGTTAATGTTTCAGGATTTGACCTGTTGCATTTTCCTCATTTTCAAATGGGCAACTAACAAATATTTACATAGTCAAATCTCTCTGGGAATTTTTTTGAAGCTTTGAACTGCATCGTATAAACACACATCAACAGAGATCAACCTAGATATTTTCTTCCTTCTTTTCAGCTACCATATAAACTGGTTTGTTTCTTATTTATGAATCCTAGGATAACACTTTCAGGAATGGAAAAAGCCAGTTAGCAAGATACATTTCTGAGCAAATAAAGTCTCCAGCAGGAGACAGACGCTCCCTTCCATCATTCTTTTGATTTTACAAGGGATTGTTAAGAATATTTTTTTCAGTTTCCCATGCCATCCAGTTCTGTGTGGCTGACTCGCTCAAGTCTTTGTCAGAACTGAGTATCTCATCCTGAGAGTTATTTCTGTTCTACTTTCCTTGGTGTTTAAGAGGAAGAAGATATTCAAAATGTGCAAAATTAAAATAATCTGCAGGATATTTTGCATTCCTACACATGATTAGACTCAAACGTTTGATGTATCTCCATGAAGACAACCACTATTTGAAATATGTTTTTAACTTTACAGTCATTGCTTTATGCCCACTCTTCAAAAATAAGCAATTTACAGCACATGTGCTACAAGAAAGAGCCATAAAAAAAATTTTAAAAGAGAGGGAAGATATAGATAAAAAAAAAAAAAAGAGAGGCAACGTATACCATAAACTGAGTCCAGACAGTTTACATTTTCAAATCTTGTGACATATCATGAATGACCAGTGAAGAGACACACACAGCACTGCACTGCATTTACCAAGTGATCCCTTCTCACTGCCCAGCCCTTTCTTTACCTTCACGGGGTAGGTCACAAACTCTTCAGGTCTGGGCTATAAAATTTCCTGACAAGGAGTCAGGACAGAAGAAAACACCACATTCTGTGATAAAATCCTGCTTCTTGTTGAATTAAAACTACCTTTATTATGAAGAACTTTGACCCACTCAGCCAAGCAACATTCCCATCTCCTCCTTTGAAAACAGATACCTTGCTTAAAAGAGCCTCCAAAGGCTACAGTGACTGATTGACAGGAGAAATACTGCAAGTACACCAGGAGGCTGTTTCATGTAAATGTAATAGGAGACTTCCTGGTGCTGTATATTTGCCCTACAAAACTTCCCTGTTTGTTCTCCTTGATTTTCCAAGTAATTTCAGATATTTTCTGCTATACAAATGGCGTTATCCACGACACATAAGAGCTGAAGGGGATACTTAAAAACACTCACCTGCTCTACAGATTTCACCATATGCAGAAATGCCTCCTGTCTCTCTAACAGACAACCTTAGAAGTTGTAGAATCACTCAAAATTAGAAATGCATTCAAGCACACCGTTCAAATATTGCTCCTCAAAGATGCCTATTTAGTGTGTGCAAAAAATCACAGAGCATCCAGCTACCTTTAACTATTATTCATCTTCCCATGCTGTGGGCCATTCCAGCCCAGCCTCCTGTCCTTAAAAATGCAAAAGTTTTAAGCTAGAATTATTACCGTTTTCCTGTGCCAGGAAATTCAGTGCTTGGGTTTTTTTGAAAAATACACCTTCAAAGATGCTTTACCTACATTTACTCCAAAAATCTCTATACATCTGAAGCTGAGGATCTACACTGGCCAAGAATGAAGGTCACACAAAAAAAACTGAAAAACAAAACCTGAAATAATCACTATACTTACAAATAAGGTTTTTCACCTTTTTGTTCTGGAAGACTGGGATATGTCATTTCCCCAGATTTCAGTGTCAGTGAACACATGAGGAAGCAAATCAGGAACAGGGAAAAGACAGGACTAGAGGGTCACTGTGGCATGGACTCACCACCTTCTGTCACCCCCAAAACAGAGAACAGGAACCTGCTGGATCTGCTCAGCCCAGAGGATAAAGCAGCAGCATTTGGATCACATGGTTTCACCACAGTGGCTGTTTTCTTTCCCCTCCTGGGGAAAGGCCCCTGGTACTTCAGACAGTCACCAAGGCCAAGGTTTAGCTTGCAAATGCAATATGTATTTTAATCAGCTTACTTCTTCTGAGCTCCTGTATTTCTTCCCCTACCGAATTATTTTGAGTGCAGTTATAAAGCAGAACCAAGAAAGAACATGCCATAGTATGGCAGGGGTTTATTAATCAGTTTCTCATTATAATGATGCTCTTCTATTACAGTGTTTAGCCCTATAAGGTGTGACATGGCATATTTATGGTGGACACTGTTCAACACACAGTCCTTCACTGGCTCAATAAAATTATCAGAGTGTCTGAAAAGCTGACAGCATATTTCCTGAAAAAAACCTGTGAATTAGAAGTTATTTTCAATCTAAGTAACAATAACCACCACAGTATGGCCCAGATTCTTCTTTCTCATTGCTCTCAATTAATTCCTTGAAAGCTGACTCCTAAGGTTGGAATAGAATTATCAGGCTGCATAGATATGCAATAAAAATTTTTTAAAATGCAAAAAGAAAGCCTATTTTTCCATCAAAAAAGCTAAGCTGTCAGACAGCTGACTTCATTTTCAGCACCTGTTATATACTTAATTTTATTCTTTCTTTTTGTCTACCTGCCTTGAGTCCCTGTCTACCTAAGCAAATTGAATAGAGATACAGTGTTCATAATCAGCTTTCATCTGATATTTCAGCCAAATTCCAATCCACAGCATTGTTTTATGTTTATGCCTTAATTCATCCTCTCAGAACATTTCGCATCAAGCATTTTGTAGGTTTGGTATTACAAGCAAAGAGGCTGTCAGAGAGCAAGAGTGTTGCAATGCTGATGAATTTGCTCCTATGGAATAAGGAAAAAAATGGAAGAGAGAGAATTTACAAGTCAAAAAACAATATGAAAGTACAGTGCTTCCCTGGGAGGATATTTGTTATTTGCCCATTCAACTACTGCCTTTTGCAAAGCCAGAGCCTGTGACACAGAGGTACAGGGAGATCAGACCTCCTCCTTGAGAAGTTTAATTTGAGTGTTGAAATACTCAGGGTTGGGTCTGGCTCCTGGGAATGCCCAGGCAGTCAGCTCCCCTGTGGCAACTGGGAAGGGATGGAAGTTTCTGAAATGTGGTGCACAGAGCTGGCATGAAGTGCCTTCTCCAGGGATTGCAGTGTGTCCCTAAGCACTTCTGCAAGCTATTCCAGCTCCCAAACTCCCTTGGGATTCAGACTGCTCAGTTCACTGGGAAGGGGTTGGCAGTTAAGGACTGAAATAGTGGCATTTCCCTAAGGACAAAAATACTGGCATTTCCCCTCCACACAAAACAGCCTCGTGGTTTACACGTCGTTCATGAAACAGGATTGCTGTGACAGAGTTCTACTCAACTGAGAAAATACAAGTATTTTGAAGGAGATTGTGACAACATTATAAGTAAGAGCTGGAGGTTCCTTATCTAAGCTGTTGCAATGGAATAGAAAGGAGAACAAGATTTAAATAAAAGGCCTAAATCACAATGAGAAACAGCACAACTGCTAACAAATACGTTCTATATATAAGAATAGCGAGGGACTTTGGATGATTTAAGGTGGATTAAGGATTCTCACTGGAGAACATGTTAAACACCTCTCAGACACACACAGTGGTCCATCCAAACCTCAGGGCAGCAGCTCTAGCAGACGACTGCTTCAGACCTGTTTTTCCTACAATACTTTGATTTCTAGTACCAGAAAGATAATTAAGATAATGACAAGCTCTTCAGCTCACCATTCTGTGAAGGAATGTGGCGTCTTCCTCTCAACACTGAATGTGTATCTTCTTCATGATCCTTTAACTCAAAACATGTAAGCAGTTCCTGAGTAAAAGACCTACATACATATCTCTGAAATTGCAACCACTAGATCAAGCTACAGAATTTCTTAAAGTCATGAGGATCCCTGTACAGGTCCCAGGAGAACTTCTTGCACAAAATGTACTAAACTGAGGTGCCTCCAGAATCCCGCAGTCTCAGAAATCAGGAAATCTGAATCATATTTTTGAACCTCTATTCTGTCATGGTATTTTGAGGTCCATCATAACTATAAATGTAGTCTATTATACTTAAGAGCACACATTCCCACATCATACAACTCCAAAGAATCCCTTACCTTGATCTGTAGTACAAAGCTATGATAACAATGGGAACACTTTCCTCCTACAAATCTAATTCAGTCTCTCTTTCTAATCAATATTTACAAAGTTATTTATAACAAAGGTAACCAAATTATTTAAAACAGAATTAAATTATTCACCCCAACTTGGTTTTTTCCATCTAGTAATATAACTTAGAATTGTTGCTATATTTAGAACACTTTTCAGCTTGCCATTAGAATTAAACACATTTCTCTAAAGTTGCTGAGTCTGTTGCTCAGCACATGTAACTAAAAGTAGAAAGAGAATGTCATCACCCACATTCACTACCAATAAACTGAAAAATATGTAAACAATTGATCCGTGACTGTTTAACTCCATGTCTTGCTACAGAACTGAGACACTCGAGAGCAAAAATATTGCATAGAACATGTGGGCACCTGTAGCCCAGGAAGGAGTGGGTTTGCATTCTACAGTGTATTTGAATGAAAATATCTCTGTGATAAAAAAAAAATGTGTTTGTGACTAAGTGAACTGCTACACTGGGAAATTTTATAACTGGGTATCGGGTCATTGTACAATCATTCATGCTAGTAGAGGTACCTTGCCATGTACATGCACAAGACAGGTTTTGAAAGTAGTTACCTCAAATTAGGGTGCCTTTATGCTATTCTCAACAATGGATAATAATGTCTCATTATAGAGAAACATAGACAAGTTCTAATGCAGTTCCTTCAGTCCAACAGAACTGTGAATGACTGCTCAGCACCCTGGGACCTTCAGTTAATGACTTCGATTAAAGATTCAAATGCCACAGAATTATTTTGAAAGCTTTGCAATGCCAAGTTCAATTATACTTGAAATCCTCACGTGTATAAAAGACAAAACTTTAAAATGAAATATCTAAGAACAATAAAAATGCAATGAGACATAGAAAACTTCAGCTTCTTTTGTATTCTGAAAAATAGTGTAAGATTGAAGAATAAAGTTGTACCAGTATATTAAAGCATTTGAGAGGTGAAACCCCACAACGAAAATTTCAGTCACTGGCTTTAGATAGTGCATTTGCCTTAAACATTTATGCTTATTCCTACAAGAGTTTTTTTCTTAAACTATATTTTCCCAGTCTACTAGACAAGAAAATCCACCTGCTCAAATTTCATCAGTCTTGTATCTTCTCTTTCTGTTGATATAAAAATCTGTCCTGTATTTCTACATTTCCAGTTTACTTCATGGTAGGTTTTATAAAAACAGTAAACTCCCTCATATGAATGAATAGTCTGAGATTAAGGTTTTTGTCAGATATTGTTTGCATCCGCAATTAACTTGACATTGAAATTAATTCAGAAATAATAATATTCTGTCCACCACATGCAGCTATACACCAAAGTTTCCCTTATATACACACAATGTAATCATAAGTATTCTGGTTTCCTTGGGTTGACTGGAGGAATAGAAACTTGATTACCAGAGGGAAAGATAAAATTAATGATCCAATTTGGGCTTCTACTTACACCTCTATAAATCAAGAGTAATTCCACTGACTTGAGTGGAATAACTAGCAACAAGATCTGCTGAGTGCTTCTGGATTTTATCCTGCTAAGACAGACAAAGGAATAGAGTTACTTTTAACCTTCTCCAGAGACACCTCCTGATCCCGAGTATCTTATTGGATTTGTTCACCCTTATTGGATCTGTTCCATCAGCTACACTGCTTTACGTATTTGCCAAGGTTTTTAAAAGTAATAAAGAAACCCAAGCACAAAGAGCTGTTGTATATCTACTGGAAGCAGGCAACCTATGAAATTTAATGGATCTGATGAACTATCAGGCAAACTATCTAAGGAATGTAAAGGCATTTAAGATACTAACCAAATTCTTTGCACAGATCTCTCCAAGGTCTAAGATGGAAAGAGTACACAAAATGCTTATGAAATGTTATCTTTAAAGTAAAATGATAACGCAAGTGTGCCAGACCAGTTTGGCTGCATTGGACAGGGAACTCAGGTGACCAACACATTCTACTGATAGGAAGGTTTACAATGCAAAGATGCTCAGTGTGTTACCTTTGCCTAAATAAACTTTCCAGGCCAGATACTCAGCATCCTCTCACTAGTGATTTTGTTGGTCAATCAATAGTTCCACTGACATGAGAGAAGCATCTCCAAGTTGCCTCTGGTAAAGATTCATTCCTGTGGTTTTGTGTTATTTAGGAAACTGGCTATACACACTGAACACATAAATCAAGTTTTCCTTTGGTGTTAATTAGCCCAAAAAGAACATTTTCTTGTTGTTCTTCAAATATGTACGTAGAAAAAGAACTAAACAGCTTCATATAGAAACTGACAACTTCAGACCTCTTTAGATTAACAAAAGGAAGGGAAAAACAAATAAAGTAATCTTTGCAACCAAAATTACTACAGATGACAATGTATTTCATAATTCCCAGTCACGAACTGCAGCAGCAAAACCAAGCACAAACAGGATACCCCTCAATATAGTATTTAGTTCTGCTTCCATAAATCTTCCGTTTCTCTCATCACAATTTGAGACTTAAACATCCTTTAATAAAGCAAATAACTAAATGACTCCTACCTGATAAAGCTGGTAAGACTCCAGACTGTAATACTGCTGTTCCCTAAAGAAAACAGAAGATTTTAGAATGAAAAATGTTTACAAGACATAGAAACTTGACAAAATATAGGAAGTATATAAAAGTAGAAGGGAGAAGAGGAAATCAGAAACGTGGTCAAGATTTCATTTTTGAAAGAGAAAAAACATCCCACAGCATTTCAGAAAATATTAGATTATACTTGACAAAGAAAGATGCAAAAATGCAAACAGAAGTTTGATGTGTGAAATGACATCAGATGTGGACACTGTTAAACTATCATTGAAATTATAGGAAAAACAACAAACAACTACAAAAATCAGCTTTGATTAGAGAAATGAGCCTGAGATAATAACAAAAATAAAACCAGTCTTTTGTTATTGAGTGATTTTTTTCAGTCTTTAAGATTGTCTTCATTTCCATTTCAGTACATCATATTCTATTAGCTCTGAAACTCTGAGGCCTCCTGCTGCAGTCCTCTGTAAGGCAGAGACCTCACTAACTAACAGTGGTGACTGCAAAAGCAACTCAGCAGAAAGTACAGTAGAGAGACTTAAAAGCTACCTTTTATAATTCTACAAAACACAGCAAAACATGCTTTTGCCTGTAGGAGAACCTTTTAAAATTATCATGCCATAATGTACAAATGTAAGTTCATGGTTTTCAAATGCAGAGCATAACACATATCTCAACCCTCCTTATGATTACATCAAAGAATAAAAGGGGTAAGTGACCTCACTCAAATCATATGCTTTTGTTATGCTTGCTATGACACTCAGACAAAACTAACAACTTGATTATCCAAGTCCTGCATCTCTCATAATATTACTCATAAATATAAGTTAAATATCATTCTAACATACAATCTTTCATCTGTGCCCCAGGAGCTGAGTGCTGGAGCGTGTGATCCACGGCTGTTGGTTCAAACCACCTCACCACTACAACACCCCCAGTAAGGGGAGATGCACCACTTGCACATCACACATCATGAGCTGCATGGCCAGGGCTATTTTAGCTCTGGTAGTGATCTGGCTGCTGGCAGATGACATTCATTTTTGATGTTCTGCTTCCAACTATCTTGGGCAGAGTTCAATGATAGATGATGTCAGGAGAACCCACTGGTTTGATATGCTGGGTCATTATTCATAGATTAGCTCGGTTGCCCTAAAGAGCTAAATAAAACCTAATCCTGGCATTTATTTCTGTGTCTACAAATAACCATCCCGGTACATGATCTTTTTTACAATCAAAATGGGATATTTTTTTCCCCTCTCTGTGTAAATTTGGGATATCTTTGCCTTTCTCTCACCTTTTTTTTCTTTTAAAAAGCCCAAGAAATCTGGATCATCTAGTATAAGCTCCACAGGAAGGAGCAAAGATACTGTACTGCACAGCTTCCTGGCTATAGAAAAAGTTTTGCCACATTCATAGTGACAAAAAGCATCACAACAGCTTTGCAACCTCACCTCCATGACATAAAAAGGAGCCAGAAGCTTAGTTGCAAGTTAGATGGATAGAAACAAAAAAAAAGGAAAATATTGTTTTAAGACTAATTCTTCTCATTACTGGCTCTGATGGATTCAATATAAAGCATGCATTTTCACAGAGCCAAAATATTTTTGTTTCCTATTTTGCCTCCTAAAAAGGAGGAACCTACATTTCCAAGAAAAAGTAGACTAGCTCCTGTAGGTTTTAATGCTGAGCAGGGCTCCATCACCACTGGCAAGAGGAATGAAATGCCAGTCACCTGATAACTGTGTCAACATTTCAGACACACCTCATCAGCCACAGCTTATGTAATTCCCTGTGTGTATCTTTAGAAATAAAGCTTTTCTTTCAGCTCATCTAAGTTTGGCAGCTTTTTATAGCTCCATTATCCTGTGCCTACTGAGAGTTAGAGCTCTCAGCACGGGAAAGCCATGAACCTGTTGGAGCAGGTCCAGAGGATCCGCTCAAAAATGATGGGAGGGCTGGAGCATCTCTCTTATGAGGAAAGGCTGAGAGAGTTGGGACTGTTCAGCCTTGGGGAGAAAAGGCTCCAGGTAGACCTTACAGCAGCTCTTCAATACTTAAAGGGGGTTATTAAAAAGACAGGGACAGACTTTTTAGCAGAGCCTGTTGCAATAGGACAAGGGGTAAAGATTTTAAACTAAAAAAGGGTAGATTTAGACTGGATGTAAGGAATAAATTTTTAACTGTGAGGGTTGTGAAACAGTGGCACAGGTCGCCCAGAGAAGTTGTGGATGCCTCATCCCTGGAAACATTCAAGATCAGGCTGCGTGGGACTCTGAGCAAACTGACCTAGTGGAAAGTGTCCCTACTCACTGCAAAGGGGTTAAACTAGGTGACCTTTAAAGGGGTTAAACTAGGTGACCTTTAAAGGGGTTAAACTAGGTGACCTTTAAAGGGGTTAAACTAGGTGACCTTCCAGCACAAAACATTCTGTGCCTTTTAAGTCTCTCACATGTATGAAGTTTTGCCCCCAGTCTTGGTCCTCAGACTGGAAGAAGAAAGGCTCAACACAAATGAGAGACTCCCAGATTCTTCTTGTTATGAAACAGGACTTTGTACTTGACAGTAATAGAAGCAAATATTTGCATTGTGAGATTTTTATTTTGCACATACCAAAAATGCACTCATAAACAGAGGCTCGATTGCAACATTGGTCAAATGCTTAATTTTCACAGAGATGATCTAGATTTTTCTTCTCCTCTCCCTTCCTTTATTTTAAAGCTATTATGTAGTAACAAGGCCATGTAAAATACCCAGTTTTTCAAGAGGAAACCATCAAAATCATGACTAAAAATCCCTGAGTCCCGAAAAAGCAGAAACTGTGAAGCAGACTTCTCCAGCAATGAACAAACACTCTCCTGCCTGCTGTATATAGCTGGTGGCATTTCATCACAACCTGCTGGCCGCTTCACATAGCTTGTGTGTAGAGGGAGGCAGCAGATTACAGTCACATCATATAGTTTATGACAATAAACTCAAACTGCCAGCAACTTCACAAAGGAGCAAAGGACTCAGTGAGAAATCCTGAATGAAGATTTTGCAATTAGCATCAAAAAGAAAAGTTTTAAGTGCTTTTAGAAAATGGAAAAGTATTGGTCATGTCCAAAGTCCTGCAAAGCTCAGATATTTCAGCAAAAAGAAACCAGTCCCTAATGAAACTGATAGTTAAAGTATTTTCCTTGTAAGGATTAAAGACTATGACTTACTCTATGATTCTAAATCATCACTAAAGTTTAAAGCTTGAATGCTTAGGCTGCCACAGGAAAAACAAAGTTCCCAGGAAAGGTCAATAAATACAGCCACATGAAGCAACATTTAAATGTCATCTGCCTTGATGGGCTGTTTCACCATGTCCAGCAGTTGATCAGCTTCTGAACAAAAGACACAAAATTATTAAACTCTATGATCCTTCCTAACAAACTCCAAGTGAAACAGAAACTCCTGCCCATGGCATGCTTCAGGTGCAGAGCTCCAATTTCAGCCACAAACCCCTGATTACTCAGCTTCATCTGTCGCCAGCCAACTGGCACCCTACAGAAAGATTGCTGAAGTCAGTTCAGAAACATCTCCATTTGCTCAGCCAAGCCCAAACATTGGCTATTTAATGCGGCATGAAGCTGGCAATTTCAGTGGCACTGGCAAGCCATGGTCTGTGCCACATTAAAATACACCCCCTAAAACCTGTGCGATGATCGAGGTCTGCAAATCTACAAATTACAGGTCTTGTTTAAAAAACAGGACGTGAGAAACAACCACAAGTATTGCTTAATTCTAGTCCAGATTTGTGTAGCCAACTTCTCTCTCTCTCACGTTTTTACAGAGGCCTCTGTAGTTGTGATTCCTACCACCTTGTGTTGAGAGGGCTCTCCTGTTTCTTGCTCTGGGCTTCCCAGCTGCCTGCAGCCACCAGCCACTTGTCACACGACTCAGAATACAACCATTAGCATCAGAATGTGATCATTAGCTCTAAAAATGCCATGCCTTGCCTTCAGCATACTCTCAAGCTGTCCACTCCTGAGAGAGAAAGAAAAGCTGGGCTGAGTCCTGTGCCACAACTACCACAGAAGCCAGTACCTGGATCCAGCTGCCAGATCCAAGGATCAACAGGCAGCAGCCCAGGAATTCAGATGGGGGAGTCTCAGTTGCTATTCTGAAGGGTCAAATTTCAAGCTCTGCTACAGATAATATATGAGCCCATGGGGAAGCTGACACAGCAACAAGGCACATGACTTGCTCTTGTCCTTTGCTTTTCAGAACCAGACCTAGAATTACTACACACCAGACAGTCACACGAGGAGTGTGCTGAACAGCTGGACTGCAGTGCCATTACATGGTCACATACCAATTTTTCCATGGGACACCTGTCTCATTCACTGCACGAGAGGGACACATGTGCGGGTACAATCAAGATGGCATGAGCAACTGTAAATCTGTCAATTCCTTAACAGTGAGGAGCTTAACTTTTCAACCTAAACAACATCCTTTTAACATCACACATATCTCAGTATGTACAGAAGCATTCAGACAGAATTCTAGAGGAAGCAGCTATGCAATACCATCCAAGGCATATAAAATACCTGGTGTAAACACATCAGTGATGTTTGTGTCTGTCTCCAGGCATTATTACAAGCCAAACTTTCATACTTGCTAGACAAAAAAAGAGTCAAGAGCGTGTACAGCTGGCCCAAAGCAATAACGCTCAGCCCAAGTAGATACAAAGTCTAAAGCACACAACACCAAACCCTCCTAAACTGTCCTCACACCAATATCAGCTAGACAGCTTGTGCTTACAGAGACATGCCCAAAACCACAAGTAAAAACACGTAAATAAAATAAAGACACTCTGCCACCTCCCTCAAACTGAGATTTTGGGTTTGTCTTACCATTTCTTCCTAATTTCATACGGTTTGAGTTTCTTATGGTTCTTCAAAAATTGGTATGATGGCCTCAGAACAAATAAGATTATTAAATACTTCTGTGAATTTGAGGGTCTCTCCTACTTAAACACGGGTAAGCTTCAGAAGCACTGGTTTCTATACAGGTAGAAGCACTTCATTATTTCATGCAGATTTTGTAGGGACAAATACAGCGACAAGCTGCAGACAGATACTGCAGTAGCAAACCCTCCAGGGAGAGCTGAATAAGAAACTCAAATGGAAAGACGGACACTAATGATTACGAATATTGCTGAAGAGATGAGCCCATCTAAGCTTCTGGGCAGATCTCACAGGACAAAGACACTGAAGTACAGAGAACATTCCACCCTTAGTTCATGATACAGGAGGAGTTTTCATTGTGGGAGCTAGGACTAGGCTGAAGAATTCCACCAGACAGAAGAAATGGCTAAGCCAGATATAGAAAATTGCCTCTGAAACCAATTTTAATCCAATTTATTTAATAAGCATGGCCAGAATTGCTGGAGGAGTTAGAAGACAGGAACTAAAAACAATTCTTCATGAAAAATAAAAACACCATATGCAAATGTCATAGGATATATTCATCAAATTTGACAACAGGGTCACAGCATCTCCTGATTTCAGAGGACAGAACCCCAACCAAATACACCGGTGAATTGATGCTAGATACAAATAAAATATATTAACATCAGCCTTCACTGCCTCACCTTTCAGCCAGTACATCTCATAACACTCATTCAGGACATTAAAGACTCCTTACACAATTGCCATTAAAACAGACCATCAAATACACTCAGCTCAGAAAATATAAATGCTTTTTCTCCAACCGTGAGATCTAAGAACAAAGTCAAATACCCTGATATAATCCAAAGTTCAGCATGTCACATATTCTTAGGGCAAAATAAAGACAACCAATTCTTCCAAGTAATAAGAATCAGCTACATCGTTCCCCCCAGTCCTCAGCTGAGTGTCCTGATTTACAGTAGCAGATGATGTTCTGCAATTTTATGGAGAGAAACAATTTTTAAGTATTAAGACACCCAGCAGATTTTCTGATTCAAAACAGTGTTGTCAACTTTTTAGAGATATTTTCATAGCAACGCTCCGCTCCCTTTTCCCCTTCCCAGAGCCTTGTTCAGCTCAGCTCCTGTTAGTTAAGCCACCTCTCCCAAGGTGCAGGCAGAAACTCCCGCTGCAGTGCTCATGCACAAGAGTTCAAACACACATTTTTCCAGAATGTTGAAGGTTCAGAGTGCACCCACAGCATTGCTTTAGCCATTCACATTTCCACAGGGGAACACTGGTGCTGTTGCTCAGCTTGCAGCTGAATCACAGTGCATGCAGTAGCTTTAGCCATGCAAAAAGAGAGGCTGCATTTCTCATTTAGAAGTTGCAAGGCCTTTATGGAGAGACGTTTATGAACAACAAAAATCAACATTAATAGGTTAAACATTTGTATTCTTGTAGAAAGACAGTAAAATGACAGGCATCTGTGCCTGCAGCTGTATTTTAACATGAAAGATTATTTTCAATTTAATTCAGTGCTAATAACTGGAGAAAGAAAACCTTTCCTATTTATGTAAAATAAATTTTTTTTTAGAGAGACTGACACTTCTAAAGTCTTGTCAAGTGCAATAGAAACAATGTATTGTACACAAAGTCAAAGAGGCTTCAATTCCATGTATTCTGGTTTATGTTTCATATATCCCAAATTCCAACAGGGGGTAGCATTACACTTCAGCAAGAACATTTGATATTTAGAATACACTCAGTTTCCCCACATTTGCTAGGCCGAGCTTCCTTGTACAATAGATCTGTTAATTTCCACTCATTCTGCACCCAATGAAAACCACACAAGGCAGAGACTCCAGCAAAATTACCCCAATGCTGAAAATGAGGCTCAGATGGGCCCAAACAGGTATGAAAAACAGCAGATTTGACTACTGTGCAAATAAGCAGTGTGTGGTTCTCAGCTCACTCTTCTTGCTCAGCACGTAACACAAACAGGAGAGGCAAGGTGCTCATGGATGGGGTGCAACACCTCACATGATCCACTTCCTTTGCATTCTAAAGTTCACAAGACTAACTGTGCCACCACTGAGCATCTCAGTACTGCAGAAACACCTGTGAAAACTTGACCAATGGGAAGCATTAATGCACATTTCCTTAGAACAGCACAGCCCAATAGAAACAAGAGAATTCTGAGTCAGAGAACATTAGCCCATTTCAAGATTTTCAAAGTAAATTCAAAAGTACTATGGAGCAGGAAGCTTGGAGAGACTGAAAATAAACGACAAAGACCATCATTAACATATGGATCTATGCACACATGTACTCACAAAGGGATTCAGGAGGCCTTGCTCTCCTGGTGTGCAAGGGAGCCATTTTTTGAAAATGTACACACAAAAGTGCATGAAGTATCCCTTTTACTCAAGTTTTCTGCTTCAAACTTGAAAAAAGATTTAAAATCCAAGTCAGCTATTCATGAAGAAAAGGGATCCTTTTTTGCAAATAAAGAGTACAACTACAACTCTACGGCTAACAGAGTAAAGGACTCAAATGAAAATATTTCAAGAGCTGGCAAAGTGAAATATCAGATCTTAGAGACAAATTACACCTGCCTCTCTGGGTTCTTAGAGATGGAGAAAGTTTATGTTAAGCTTTAATTACCATTTTGAAACATTCACCTGGGGACTGCCGGAAGAACAGGCTTTTCCTTCCGCTACTTCCCCCAAAGAGTGTTGTTCCACAGTGTGAGCTTAGCTTCTCCTTGCACTAAAAATACACTTGTGCCTGTTTTGTAGCTGATGGAGCTATGCCAATTTACATTAGACTAGTTACTTGACTCCTTCCTTCCAACCCATTCCACATAAAGACACAAAGAAAAGAATCCTTGTTATAACCTGTGCATCCTGTTCCACAGAGAGAGAACTAGAGTGGGCTTAATTATGGGCCTATGAAGAATAAAAATGAAAGCCTTGCAATATGATCTTCGCATTCATTTTCCTTCTTTTTCAATCTCACCTTTAGAACTATAGTTAGTCAACTTCTTCCAGAAAAAAAAATTAACAAGATAATCAGTGATCATCAGTAGAAAGAAATGGATAGAACTAGAAGGACAAATAAGGGAGAAAAAGCTCAAAATAGTAAAATTAAGACAAGTGTTTTTCTTTATCCCCAGCCCATCACTGAAATTATGGTTTGTCAAAAGTAGTGAAACTATAATTAATCTCCACAGCTTCAAAGGATACAGATACTTAACTATGCATGGGGGCTGCTCACAGGCTTCTGTATCAGAGAGCAGTGCTATAAATTATTAGGCACAATTATTTCTGTATTTTTTTTCCCAAAGCTTTCTACAGTAGTTATCTCTATAGCACGTGTGTTCTGCTTGACTTTGTGTCTCAAGGAATGAGATGAATCGGCAAACTTCATCTGGAAGTGTTTTCCTTGTGCTACAGGGGATTCAAGTATACAATTACTAGCCCTGATATAGCCCACTTAGCACTTCTCTGTCCTCATAATAAACCAGATCTGGAAAAGGTTTATATTTCCTTAATATTTTCCAGGCTCAAATTTCTAGTACATTCAAAATTGCTTCCAATCAGCATTGAATTAGCAGAGGATTCCACAGAATCCAGACTACTGCAGAGGATGTGGCAAGGGGAGAGGGAACACAGCCAGGGTTCATGTCCCACTGATTCCCAGCTGTTGAAACAGTCATTTTAGTTGACTGACAGCTGGCTGCTGCACCTCATCCTGCGAATAGCCCGATATCCTCATGTGACAAGACTTAGGAGCACAAAGTCAACTTTGAAGCCCCTTTTCCATCTACCCTTTGGACTTGTGCGGGATTGAACTGCTTCAGAGAAAGTCGCAAGGTCTGCTTTCCTTCATCTACCCTGCCTCAGGAAAAGAAACATGGAAATACATAAAAGATAACACCAAACAAGACATACAAGCAGAGCTTGCACTCAGTAAAGGCATTTCACTGCAGCCTAGAAGCTGTGTGTAAGACATTGGTATTCACTCACCCCATCCTGGTTTTCATTTATCATATGGATCACAGTCACTTATTTTGATCTTAACATCCCCATTCCACCCAAGGAAGCTCAGTCTAACTTCTACACACACAAAAAAAATTTGTGTTCTTATATTGATGCATCAAATTTCACTGGAGCTGAACTAGAGGGGATGGAAAAACAACAGCAGCTCCATATAAGATTTTTCCCTACACTTCTGTCCTACACTTGTGGGTTGAATTACTGCCTGAAGTAAGTTAAGGCAGTGTCTTTTTCAAGACACAAAATGTGGTTACAGTAGCAGGGATGGCCAGAATACAAGGAAGTCCTTCCTTCTGCAGTGTCATTTAGGAATGGAACTGGTAAAACGTGGGGTAAAGAGCTTTTTTTTTTTACATTTTAAAAAATATTTACTCAGCTGGTCACATGCAGTAACTTAGAGGTTTCACTGTGTCACCTTGGTTCTTGCATTTCAAAGCTAAGTTTAGCCAGAACCAAGGGAACACAAGAGTAAGTACCTATTAACTTAAGATGGGTCAATTGGCTACCTAAAACACTGCTCCAGAAGTCCCCTTGCAGTCATCTGCTCTCACACCTCTTACTGGGGAAGGACTCAGTTTTGCCTACTCGCTGTTTGGGCAAAAAGGTTTTTGATCTAAAAGAGAAATCTAAAAAAAAAAAAGTCATTGCATCAAAAAAAATTTGCAAAATCAGATTTGATGCAATATGCCTCTCCATAAGGATTTTAGAAAAGAATACATTAAGAGAACATAACACCATTGTGGCTTTTTTCCTCCCTCTGTTGTTAAAACTTGGCTTGAAGTTCAGTCATATCCTTAAGCATGCTCTTGCATGAGCATTGATATCTTGCTCCTTTCTAAATGCTAAAAAATTGCTCAGCCCTCAGGCTAATCCCATCCTTACAAAGAACTGATTTTCAGCTGCCATGTCCTCAGTCACAGACTTTCTGAATCCATTGAGTGTGAGGGCTCCTGCATTCATAACTTCTTTCCACTAACTCTGCAGTTCTTGTTAGACTCCATTCTTGAAGCTTGATTTCACACAAAAAAACCCTTTTGAAATAAGATATTCAGTGCCACTGCTTTGTGATCTTTCATTAAATAGAAAATGGCTTTCCACTATTTACTGAAGTTGTAAAGATTAGTGATAGACTTGCCACCATTTAAAAACAAAAATTGTAGAGCAGCTGCTTCATCCTGGCAGGTTGATTTTCTCCTTTAGCAAGTCTCATAAATGACTTCCTTTTCTGTCCACAGTTCTCTTTAAAGGCAAACAAGCTTTCTGTCTCTCTCACTGCCATGTGGAAAATATTGCATTTAATATAATAATTAGTACATGGACAGAATTTTCAACATCCAAAATATTGTAGAAATACCATCCCATCAGTCCTGACAATAGCCTTGGGGCACAATTACAGATATCACCCAGTTAGGTAAGGTAAGCTGGTCAGAGCCACAATAAAACCCTGACACAAAATTCCTTGATCAGTCCAAATCTCGAGCTTCTTACCTCTCTTTATAGAGTGAGACACTTCACAAAAAACCCCTTTGCCATCACAAACTCCTGCCAGGAGTCTGCCATAGACAACCAGCTTTATAGCACAGTGGGCAGGTTTGTCAAATGCATTCAACACTAAGCCAGGCAGAGCAAGAACACCAGATTTCAGTATGGATTCTTTCTGTATTTCCTGAGGTCCAGAGCAGTCAACTCTACTCTTCTACTATGGGGCAGGGTGTGAAATCTGCCTATTTTAAAGATCCATCTTCTTTATCTTAACTCATATGCAGCCCAAATCTCTAATGAAGTGAACACTTCAGTTACACTGATTTCAGTGGCCCTGCTTCTAGAGTGTCAGAGGAAGGGTGCTGATGTCTGCACAAGGCTTCTGCTGACCCCAGTGGGACATGTTGGTCAGAGCTGTACAATTGCATGAGAGGTAAATTTGTCAGTCTTCTCTTGTGTATGCACTTTTAAAGAATTCTCTTTCCTTTCTCCTCTAGACAAGTTCCCTGGCATTTCAGCAGAAGCATTCAGAACTGTGCATAATAAAGCAATACATAAATCACAAGAAACTCTAAAACAGTCCATCCTGGAAACTGGTAAGCATTTCTGCATAAGAGTGACTTATGCACATTTACTAACTTCTTTGCCTATGGGAAGTATTCATTCAGTTCTGAACATATAAATATACTTCAGTGACTCATTCCTCAAATGGGTTTCAGTGCAATGAAACCATGGAGCAGGTTCAATGGAACAGGTAATAAAACATTTTCTATTCAGTAGATTTGTTGCCACATATTTTCACGCTAACAAATGCCAAAATTGCATTACCTGTACGAAGATGTTGTTACCATATTATTAAATTTCACTAACATAACAGTAGGAAAAATTATTTGCTCTTTTTGAGTAAATACTATTTGGAATAGGGTTGAAGAGTTGTATGACAAATACTAAGGATTTGCCTACATCACAACACAACTGATACCTTTGGATTTAATTTGCTTACAAGTACATATGGGATATTATCAACCAGACTGAAAGCATTTCCATAGATATCTTGAAGTATTGGGAATCTTGAATTACCAAAACTGATTCCACTCATATGTCTTGTCATGAGTTGTGGGCAAGTTTAAGCACGATTTGTGTAATTTTGTCAGAACATATTTCATCCTTCTAATTTGCATACTTCCAGTTTTAAGTGGCTCTGTCAAAAAGGGTTGGTTGGAAAGGTCACACCCCTACTGAGCATCTATTTTCAGTCCTCTCATCTACTCACTGTGAGCTGCTGTCAGCCCTCCAGACATCCCATCCAAATGATTGCTATCCTACTGACACTCGCCAATTCCTTCTGAGCCATGCAATTACTTTGATATCAGTGACTGTTAATCAAAACAAAATATTTTCTGCATAGTCTTTTTAATGCACAATCGTAAAAATAGAACATTGGCAGACATTACATTTTTCAGAAATGCAAGTCAAGGAATTTAGGTTTTTTGAAAGTAACTTTGTTTATGATCTTCCAGGAGATAAACCACATGGGAATCAAACTTGGAAATCTTAATCCAGGGCTGCCACTGGAGTTATTTGCTTCCCCTGAGTTCAGCTCCATGTAACCTATGCTTTCCTTATCTCTTTTTGTGTTTTCTTCTTTTGCAGGTGAATTTTACTTTCTGACTTTTAGAAAATGAAGACAGAAAACGTCTGTTAACACTTCATAGGATTCTGTTGGATTTTTCCAGAAAGAAATGGATTTCTCTTTAAGAGGAAAAAAAAGACAGAAAGAGAGAAAAAAGCCTTCCATTTTCTCATTTTGGCCACATTCCAGGCAATCTGAGAGTCTCCTTTACATCTGGATGAAAAACAGAAACCCCACAAACCCTACATTCCAAAGGGAATAATTTTTTCCAGCTTTTATTGTCAGATGACTCCTCCTTCAAAGCATTTCTTTCTCTCTCTTCAGAAAAGCTACTGCTCCCAACAGACGAAGAAGTAGCCATCAGTATTAGTAATAATAAAAGCTGTTACCCAGCTTGATTGTATTTAGGGGAAAAAGCCAATTTTCCCATTTGTTCATTGTGATGGGTACAGAAGGTCAATACCGTGGTTTATCAATATCTGCATGGCTCTCTGACACAAAAGCAATCGAGCAACCCTTGAGTTTGGTACAGAATGAATTCTGCTGAGTTACATTGTCTGCAAACCCTCATGAAAGGAAAGATGCTCTCTTCTCTTGACATTATTATCACTTCACTTACCAGTGCTTTTATGGAAGGCACTTCTTTTCCCATTACAGACCACAGGCTTTCTGTTCCCCTTCGTGCCAACTCCCAAGAAGTGCCAATTCTTATTATTCTGAATTCAGATCAGAACCTTTATTCTTTGCACAAACGATGTGAGGATTCTTTCATGTTCAGTGGAGAGTACCTTGAGTACAGCTTTTTAGATAAAAGGTAAGGTAGCCTCCTACAGGGCCAAAAGCAAGTCAGATCTGCAGAGTTCTGGTAGGGTTGGCATGTCTCATGTTCTACTATGACATTTCTCATCCAGATTCTTACCCATTAAGTGACCTCCTCCATGCAAACCTTTCGAAGAGCCAGGTCACTTACATGAGCTCTTACCAGCAACAGCAAAGTCAAAGGAAGCTGAGTCTCTTCTTGATTACTTGGGAGTGAAGCCTGTTGCCAAGAAGCATTATAATACTGTACAAAGTATCTGTACAAAGTAACTGTCGTGAACTGAGAAGAAAAAAAAAGTCTTCCTTCCCTGTAAGCTGATGATAAGCAATATCTGTATTGCTTATCTTTGTATCTACAGTGCATAAGCAGACCTGGATGAGAGATGAGATTAAGTGGATGGAATCAACTCTACAACAGACTTGGGCTCCTGGCCAAAACTACAGAAAGGAAAACTGAACAAATCCAACTCTACACCTGACACTACATCCACCTGTTTTATGCCCCTCTTCTCTGTCAGCTTCAACTGGAGAACATACTTTTGCTCCAATCTTTGATCTGCACAGCGCTGGGTGATTTTGTCAGCACAACCAGCTCCAGAAATGACTGCATTTCATTTTCAAGAGCAGCAACGATCACAGATTTCTTCTATTTCAGAAAGATGCCGTGGGAAAATTGGTGGGGTTTAAGGTGCTTTTGAATCTGTGAAAAGTCTGAAGAATAACAGTATTGTAAAAATTTCAGAGCCTTCAGAGCCTTTTACAATAACTGTAATGTAAGTAAATGCCAGATGGCCAAATCATTGTCCAGTGCAGACACCTCATTTAGTGGCGACACACGTGATGGAAGATGCACGTCACTGCTGGTTAATGTATCACAGTCAGGACTCACAGAAAAACAACTGGAATTAAATCTTGAAAGAAGAGAGCACAAAAGCAAGTTTCCTAATTCATGCTGAAAGTCAGCAAGACACAGATACAAGAGCCTCGCAAACACATCATTCAGGTCAATACTGACAACTGACTTCAGGTTCCTCTGAGGTGCAAACAGTTCCTGTTATAGTTCTGACAGTGTGTTGCCCAACTGCCCAGAGCTCTGAGATTAGAGCAGAAATACAAGTAGCAACAATGCTGCAGCAGATGACAAAGGCATCCTTCTCAGCTGAGAATTTAGACAGCCTGTAGCTTTCTTAAAGGTGGGAGGAAGCATAAAAAGTTACAGCACTACACATCAATACTGTAAAAAATCTTTGAAAAGAGATGTAAAAGATGTGCAATTACAAATAATCATGTTCCTACACTTTAAGAGAAAGCGTGGAAATAAACAAACTACAAGATAAACACATAAGGATTTCAGTCTCCTGGGGAAAGAGGTAATGACTCCCAACAATGACTCCCAACCACTTTAAATAGCGACATTAAGGTTGTAGATAACAGTACACTGCGATTTCTTTAGTATCTGGTTTAGTACTACATTAGAAAAGTACTCAATTAAAAGCCAAAAAAAATTAAAACATTCTCAGTTACACAGATATGGCCATGTAGTCATGCAGCTGCTATTTCTCGAATTTCACTACACAAGTTAACACCTTATGGGCCTTCTCTTTCACCACTTTCAAAAGCAGCATCTGCAATGAAAGGAGACACATCAGCTAACTCCAGGGTTAAGGGTTTTGTACAGGATTCAGAAGACCAAGGCTATATTCCCAACCCAGGTACAGGCTGCTCATGACCCTGGTAAAATTAGTCCAGGCAAGACAGCTAAAGAGACCTTGGTGCAGGATGCTCCTTAGAGTTTAAGCCCTTTCTCTGCCTGAAGACACATCAGCTCTGTTTCTCCCTAGGCTTAGTCTCTCCCTGGTCTGCAGTGCACAAAGGACACACAGATATTCACAGTTTCTCTACAACACAGAGACTTTGCACTCACCCAGGGCTGCAGGTGATTAACCAGCTCTGAAAGGGGGACATGGTGCTGCATGATTAAATACAGTCATAAAGAGCCTGCTCAAGGATCAAGTACAGACATGCACATGCCTTCCTGTGGAGTTGTAATGCAAAATAAAGCAGTTTCAGGACAGACTGAAAGAGTTATATCCTATCACCTAGTCAAAGCGACTCCCCACTTAAGCTGAGATGCACGTGCCCCCAAGGCAGGTACCAGTTCTCCCCGTATTGTGTAGGGAAGGGTTCTCAGCCCCTCAGTGCCGTGGATCCCACTGCCGGACAAAACCCCTAAACTCTTTTATCCATCGTGACCACAGCATTTCCACATTTCCACTTACTACAGATATGCTGGGAGATAAAAAATTTGAGGCATACAGTTACTGTGGTAGCAGGAACTACACAAGTACCTCAGAGACAATTTGGGTAGAACAGCTCTTAATTTGGGACCATATTGTCCCCAAGGAGGTTTTGGTATTTTAAAGTCATCAACTAAAGTAGGTGGCTGAATACCAATAGAGATTGATGACAACAGTCACACACAAACTGACAAGTTCTTTCCCCCTCTATCACGGGAAGTTAACTACCAAAGCAATAATCATCACTGTATTTCTACATAAATAAGAACTCCCACTGACATAAATATGAGTTTAGTGTGAGCTAGACATACATAAATGTAATTCCTACTAATAGGCACATTTGGAGCTGTCAACAGTGATTTGAGTATAACACTAAGTAGTATGAAGAGACAGCCATAAACATTCCACATTAATTCAACTTGCAAGAAGAAGGTCAGAGGACAAAAAGCAAAGCAAAACTAAACCCAGTACTTGTCAGATGGAAAAGGACAAAACCAGTTGGAAAATAATTTTATTTTTCAGACTTCTAAGAAAATTTACAAACAGTGGTGGTGTAAAAAAAAGAAGAGACACCCTATAAAAAAGGTTGACATAATTTCTCAAACTTATAGCATCAAAGGAAGTTACAGAGCAACAAGCGTACAATGAAATTCTATTCATCAAATTAGTATTAGTTAAGTAGTTAAAAACGTAATAAGCAAAGTCTAATAATAAATCTCTACAGCTTACTCAGAAATCCCGTAACAATCCAACATTCTGAGCTTAAATTATACTTACAATAGACAATGAATTCATCTCTGCAATCATCTACAGCACTGAAATCGACTAGGTCAAATTACATAGCAAAGGCACACCTTGGGAAGTTTGCAAAGGACATCTTGAGCACACCACAGTTAACATACAACAGAAAGCAAATCACCCTGCATGCTTGCTTATTAATCCCCGATGTCTAATCTGAAATACAATATACAAATAATAGAAGCAGTATTTAGGGACTCTCTTCATGCTGGTTCTATTCTTCATGCAGAGTGAAACAGAAAGGTTTCCTTGCCCTGTTTTCTGTCTGAGCCTTGGCACTTTCCCAGGGTATGTCCTCCCTGTGTTCATCATCATCATCCTTGTCATTAGTGGAGCAGGTAGTTCTTAACAAGTCAGTCCCAATGAGGACCATCACCGTGCCCTCCACGTACGCCTGCCTTCATCCTGCAGCCTCTCTCCAGCTCCTCACATGCTGAACCCCAACATGCACACGCAACATGCCCAAACCCAACCTCCATTTGCCAAAGTTTTCATACAGGGCAGAAAAGAAACAAACATTTATAGCCTTAATTACTGCTGTAGACTTTCCTCTACTCAGGTCACTTACTCACTTTAAATAGTAGGCATTTAAAAACCATTAACACAATTTAATTAACACCTTAACTGGAAATTGCAAAGGAACTCCAAATACTGGCACACTAAAGCCTTTTGAACACGAATTTGAATAAACATGAAAACCTGGTGTCCTCATCAATCCATAAATCAACTCCTCCTGGCCCTAACTGCATCTTAAATATATCCTGTTCAAAGTACAAGAAGTAATAATTATTTTTTAGTTCCAGCATACGGATTTGTGCTTTCACTGTACTCATCGACAGAAACGCCAAAGACAGCGTCCATTAAATACTGCTAAAATAACTCATCTTGACAGTTCAGGAGAGTATATCAAAAGGTTATTTTTTCTTTCAGAAGTAAAAACAAACCCATGAATCATTCCATTTAATGAGACTTCTTTCGTGACTGCTTATAAATGGGTATTTAAAAAAAAATAGCAGATGTGCATATCTCATGCTAAAACAAAAGTTAATAAGAAAGTTGCATCAGTGTTTATCACTAAATTTGTTTAAGTATTGACAATATCTGAAATTCCTGCCAACTTATATTATTAGGGCAGCCAGAAACACCATGAAACCTGGCAGCACTTAGCAATAATAGATGTGGGTATCTATGCCATTGAGGTCAACAGTTAAAGAAGTAGTTAAAGAAGTAGTTAAAGAAGTAGTGACATAATTCAGCTTTTAATGGTTTTGAAGATATACAATGGAATACTCACTTTCAGCTGCCCATCTTCCACCAATATCCAGGGTAAGATTTGATAAATTCATGTCTAAACCAACAATTAGGATCAGCCAGAAACATTTAGACCATGTCAGCTAATTGTACCTCAACTAATTCTTTCCTCCCTGCCCATAACAAAGCCACCTTTGAGCTTTCTGATCCCAAAGCAGAGCCCTTCTAGAAATCAGTCTTGGTCATTTTTCCCAAATTCTCCCCAAATACAGGCAGCAGACACAGGAAGCCAACAGCAGATCTCACTGCCTGCACTGCAGAAAGAAGTGAAGGCTGAATCTCAGCTCCTTGCCTCCAGCCATGCTTTCAGAATTGGGCTAGAGGGCTAGTGAGGGCCCTTGGAGCAGATGCCTGGCAAGGACAGCCTTGGAGGATCACTGATCCTACAGATCAGTCTAGACACAACCTTAGAAAGCCTGTCCCACAAGTGCCTCTCTACCTCCCAAATGCTGCAGCTACATGACAAAGCAAGGTCCAAGGTGCTGTGCCAGGGCTGTGCAAGTGCCCCAGGCAATCAGTGCTTTCCAGTCTGCAGACATGTGAAGGCAGTCAATGATGCAAATGCATGAAACACTTCATGAAAAGAAAATAATCCCTCAAATTCATAACCTTTTAATTTTTCTTTCATCACCTACTATACATTGAAGCCCTTTTCATAGCAGTGATTTATGTAATCTCATGTTTAATTAAATGCACACGTTTCAATGACAGTGTTTAATTCCTCAAGCAGAACTCTCTCTTGCTGAAACCTTGCTTCACACATTCCCTAATTTAAGCACTCCCTCTAACCTTCCCAGCCTTTCAACAGCTCACTAATACAAGTAGCTTCACCCTCTTCTAGTTTAACAAACACATTCACAAAAAAAAGAAAGTCTTCTCCAGCATGGAAAGAAACACATACATTTTCTTCATGCAATGTATAATTAATGTATAAAGCTTACTGCCATAAAAAGACAAGAATACAGCAGGTCCAAAAAGAATTTATAAGAATATCAAAGTCATAGTAACAGATACTGGCAACGTGTTTAGAAAGGCAAATGAACCTCCATAGTTTAGGTATTAAGTCTTTATGTGACTGGTGATCAAAAATTAATTTTCCTGCAAATAAACTGTCCTGTTTGTAGACTGCTAATGAGTTTTTGTGTATCTCCTCTAAAGTATCTGTCATTGACCAGTTACATTACTGGATTGCCATGCTGACTTGACAGTCTTTTAAGTCCCCAGTGAAAAATTTGGCTAACCTGGCTTCTTGGGCAAGGCATGCTCAAACTCCAGCAATAAGGAAAAGAAAAACATCAATAAAATAAAAATATGCCATCTGGTCACCTTAAGAGCAACACATACTTTTTGACCTCTCTTTTTTCTTCTTTGTAAATACCAGCAGCAAGAGAGACCAATGTCCTTCATGCTTGCTTGCTCTTATATGATAAATTCAGTACCTCCAAAACTTCTCTTTCACTCACACATACCCAAAGCCAAAATTGGCCAAGCTGAAAATAATGATTGGCGACCTGTATTATTCAGTGTTTCCCTGACCAGGCACAGATTTTGACGAAACCACGTGCTAAGCCTCTCCACTTGAACATAAGCAACAGAAAAAGTTATTACCTGTCCAACGTATAAAGGAAACAATATTACTTATTACCTACAACTTAAGTAATTTTCAATTAATCATGCTATATTAACTAAGGTTTGTTAGCATCTGCTCAGTGTTAGGTATTTACCTTTAGTCCACCACAGATTGGACAAGCTGAAAAAAGAGCTCTTGTCATCCCAAGGTGGGGGCTACATGTGTCACAGGGGTCAGCTGAGGCCCCACCAGGTGGTGACAACTCACTACTTTTGGAGTCTGACACCTGTCCTTGTGGTTTTGTGTCTGACCACCTTGAAACAAAATCCACATATGTCTCATCACTTGAGTCCTTGCTGCTTTCTGTGAGTAAGGATGAAGGCCTCCCTCTGTCCTGGCTGTGCTCAGGTCTCCTCCGTGCTTCCAAGTGTTGTAGTAGCACTTTTGGGTCACTGGCACCTGGAGGTGGAAGGGCCTGGTCCTTGGGTAGCGTGGAATCTGCACTCTTCAGTTGCACTCCTTTAGAAGCTGCCTGTAACACACTCCTGGGAATATCATAAATGTGTCTCAGAGAGCTGGGAACCTGATACTCTGATCCCACACCTCTCTGGGACTCACCGTGAGGACAAGTACATAGACTCTGATCTGAAGGAAAGTTCAATGGCAAACTTAGCAATGATCCAAACTCATCCCCATGGCAAATGTCCAAGCTCCCAGCATAGGAAGAGAAGCTCCCAGAGTAAGAAGAGTGACTACCAGTAGCTATTCCACTGTCAGAAGAACTCTGACGACCTATCTCCTGCAGCTGTCTGGATCGGAGGGGTTTCGGAGGTGGTTTCATGGTGCCACGTGCCCCTTCTGGAAGGGTCTTTTCTTCCCCCAGGTGAATGCCTTTTGCAGCTGCCAGTCCGTGGCTCTCCTGAGAGGTGCTGGCTGAGGACTGCTCAGGCCAGACTGTCAGCCTGCTCCCAACACTAACATCCGAGTGGCTGGTATCTGAAGATGAGCTGGAAAGACTCCTGTCGTCTCCTAGAAAAGAGGAGAATGCATCAACCTGTGTTTAAAGCACAATTAACACATTGAAGCAGGGCAAGTATGTACAAACAGGAAGGACCTCGAGATTCCATCTGCTTTTTGTAAGTGGATCTGCCGTCAGAAAGCCAGAATTCCTGCAATAACTCACATCCCCATGGGAAAAATAAAATGCAATACTTACCTTGCCATAACTCTACCACATTGTGGAACATCATACATTCAAGGCTAAATTTTTAAATGTTATGCACCAAGTTCTCCCCTTTTCAAACATATTTTACTTCCATACAGTAACTGGGTTACTGTACCAAAATATAACCATACATCACTGCACAAATAAAAGTGAGAATACTATTGTCATAAAAATATTTACATATCTATATGGACAAAGATATTCTGTGATTTATTTCTGCATGCATTTCGAGATTTTTTTTTTCCTCAGTGATACTTGCAAGAAGGGCATTTTAACAGGTAACTACTGATATCCAAGACAGAATATGGAAGAAAAAAATTAAACATTGGCATGAAAGGACACAAGGACAAAACACAAACATCATACAGACAAACACAAAACCAAACAAATACAAAAACGTTTTCTTGTAGCACACACAGAGTCCACAACGTTATTTCCTTCTTTCTTACTAAAACCAATGTGAAAAAGGCAGAAACTGTATATGAAGTTGGACCATAATTTCTCAGGAGAATGACTGAATAAAAGAAAAACAGGCATGTTTTTATGCTTATCTATCAATTTCATCAAGTTTAGTCAAATGCCAGTTAAGAAAAACCTCAGGAAGTCTCACTGGAATTTAGTCACAAATCACATTACCCAGCAGTTGTTAGGCTAAAGCAGCCATGGACATGAATAAAAGCACATACTTAAACTCCTGAGGATCTTCACAGGGACATTTTTAGGTGTGTAGGCTTTAGAGTTGAGAGCAAAGCAGATGTTTTGAGGCACAATCCCTTTTAAAAATCCGATGCTAGACAAAAATTCTACTTTAATACATCCACAAGATAAATTCTTGCTCAGAAAGCAAGAATAGCAACATTTAGAGTCCTAGGTTTTACTTCAAAAATCTGCTGTAAGCCTGATGTGTGAAGTATACAAGTCAGTCTATCTTACAAGCTGGACTGACTCAAGTACTTAAGCAGGTATCAGACTTGATGCAGGCTGTGCTTTTTAAGTTGTACATGCACAAATTCAGTAGGACTCAGCACACTAAATTATTTTCCTGTGTTAAGAGTCTTTCATTCAAAACTCAGTCTGCTGAGCTGAAAACCTCCAATCTACATCAAATGACTTCAGACAATGCCATTAAAGAACTGGCTCACAAGCAACATAAGCCAAATCAAACATCTTGACCATTTCTGTACCATTTTTCTTGTAAGCTCCACATCTTATAACACAGGCCATATAACTTTGAAAGCCTGGGAAGGAAGGAACATAATTTATTTTTATTTAATTAAAGGTACTTCTTACCTCCACTACCTTGGCGACTTGTATGGGACAGCAAGCTCAAGCGCTTTTCTAACTGCAAAGCTTCATGAGCCAATCTTTCTTCTGAATAGGCTGGATTTGTACTTGGATCTTTAAAAAGAAAAGGAAAATAAATAAATAAATAAATAAATAAATAAAGGAGGAATCATTTTTATGTTAGACTCTTATGTTTGAAATGCTGATTGGAAAAAAGGTATGGGACAGTCTGCCTTCAAGCACATCCTGGAGATGTCCTACATAGTAAATTAAAGTTATAAGTGTCTAAGATTTTCAGAGATTATACCCAATGTCTGTAATAGTTACCACCAGGGACAGAACACTGGAGAGCACAGCACCAAAGGCTTGAAAGGTAATTTGACCTGTAAAATGTGCCCTGAATTCACTGAACTCACTGGGATTTTTAACATTGAGAAAGACCAAACTTCTCATCATAGAAATTTAAAAATTTACACCATAAAGTCAGAGTCATAGTGATTAAACTATCTGACACCTTCCAGTCCAGATCATCTCTTTACAAAGGCTTTGAAGTTTGATGTTCAGAAAGTCATTAAGTTCGGATGTCAGAGAGAAAATAAGCAACCTGGTGGCTCTTTGGCTTCATGTTTAATACAAGACAACTTAGAATGATATAAACCACTCCTAAAATGTACTGTCAGGGATTTTCCCCATGCATTTTAGTGAGTTGCCATTCCAGCTGAAATTATTTCACTGAAGAAGGCTCCACAAAAAAAGACCAAAAGTTAAACAGAACATGGAAGAAGTTTCATCAGTAAAACAGGCCAGTTTCCTCTAAATCATTTTGTTTCCAGCAGGCACAACAATAAAACCAGATGTTGAAAGTAATCATAACCATTATCCCAAGAGAATCCTTACAGATTCCTTCAAAAAGCACTGATGAGTGTGCCGTGCTCAGCAGTTGCAGAGGATATGGTCTGCTAACTTGTTCATCGTCAGAAATGTCTATAGTTCTTATTAATACATAGGGAAAGTAATTAGTGACAGATAAAACAGATTAGCTTCCTCACATCTGCTGTTTTGTATATCTGATCAACTGCGTAGTAGAAGCACACCACAAAAACACTGAATCATTTAATAAGAGGGAAAAAAAGGATGAAAAAGGTTATACATTGCTGTGGTTGAGTTAGTAAGACAAAAAAAAAGTTGTAATGATGAAAGCAAAGTTTCGTTTTCACTCCAGGTCTTTTAGTTTTAAAAGACTTGGTTTCGATATTGTCAACACAGGAGTCAAAGCAAGCTCACAAGCAGGGGAAGGAGCACTGCCAGGTGAGCTGAAGTTCCCTGGGAGCTCCCTACATTATTAACTACCGTGAGAAACAAAATGCCACATGTCTCCTCCCTAACCATATTCACTTTCTGACCTGTCCCGGGTAGGAACAGAAGGGACAATGCTAAACTTTCTGACTTTCTTTCCCATGTAGCAGAGGTTTCCATCTTTAGCAGTCTGGAATCTGGGGAAGATCAGCAGGAAAAAGCAAGACACACACAGTCCATCTACAGTGACATACACTGGAAACCAAAGCTGTTCTAACAGGGACAAGGCAGCAATGCCCACCACAAACAGGGTCTCTGACCTCTGCACCTCCCAGCTCAAACAGTGCTTGACACAGTCCAAACTTAAGAACAGAAAACAGGACTGTTTGATGTGGATTATTTTGTTAGGTCTCCATTCCTATTTACAGTGCAAGACAACTTGTATTAGGCATTGACTAGTTCAAACCTGTGTAACTGCTTACTCAAACGAAACCCCCAATGCTTCCATATGGACCTCTGCCAAAGGAAAACACAAGATTTGGCCACCAGCACCTATGGTGCAACCCAGACAGGTCTATGCAAGGATCTGCTCAGTAGCATACAGCATTACAAGCTGCTGCTTGAGTCTATTTTTTAATGTCCTCTGCTCAAGTTACTCTGCTGTATTTAGTTAAATGCCCTTATGTCAAAAAAAGGTTCAACAAAGATGTTCTACAAGCACTTTGAGCATAAAGCTGGCATAACAGATCAGCAAATTGGTCAAACCAAGAAGCAGACACCAACCCTTCCCACAGCAAAGAACTGCCAGTAGGAAAGATCCTTTCACTTTTCTCAGAATATGATTAATTGACAAATGCGGATTTTCAGAATATTACTAGGGCACATCCACAACAATTAGCTTTTTAAGTAACTGATATCCCTCTTACAGACAGCAAAAGATATAATTTTTAAAAAACTGGTCAAACAGCTGATCTTTCAAAATGGCTCATAATGAAATACAAGTTGAGGAGGTAGGAGGGAAGTTGAAGTCAGTAAGTTTGCATTTCACATGTTTAATTGCTTCCAGAAGCCAAATTTTCTATCAGCTGCACAGCTACAGAACACACCAGGTTTCACCCAACAACACAAAACCTCTCAGCATACTGCCTGTCCAACAGAACTGATAATTTTTTGGTTAAACTTCCCCTTAAGGATTGTCTATGTATAAAAGGTGTGTATAAAATTGGGTTCATAGTTATGTGCTGCGACCTCTCATTGCCCAGTTTTGTGGAAGATTGAGTAGAACATTCCTCAGCAAGTTCTAGGAAATATCCAGAGAAAAAGCTTCAAAACCTCACAATCATATACAGAGTCTAAGTCTTAGGTAGATATTAAAAAGCATAAAAGTGTAGAATTACGGCCTAAAAACTTATAAAAAGAAGGGTTTTTTCAACAGCAAGGTTGGATTTGCTGGCATCATCCTGTACCTTTAGCATGCCCAATACACAACCTCTAAGTAACTGTGTGGCAATTTACCGTATTAGTAACTCAGGGGGACAGAAGCATGACCAGTCCTGAGACAGCTGTCCAAGGAAGTTCCGACAGCTTCTGCCCACACAACATCCGACAGCAGCTCCAAGAACAATTAGTACCTTCATTTCCCAAACTCTTAACAAATGTATCCTGTCACATGATTCACTCAGGTCCTTCAATTAATAAAATGTTTTATCATTTTCCAATCAAAAATAGATCCCTTGCTATGAGGAAAAAAAATCTTTTATGTGAGGCAGTCATTGAAATCTCAAATGCTGCTTTGGGGCAAAGGGGAAGAATTACATCAAATTTAGCTGGACTAAAAATGCCTCTGATGGAGATTTTATTTTTACATTACGTTGGTGGGTATTCATTAAAGCCACATCAGCTGCTCATCGTGGGAGATTTTGAATACTTTGGTAACACACGAATAAAGCCTCACAGTAATTCAAAGCTCCAGGGTTGTTCAATAAGCACCTGTCAGGAAAAAATGTATTGTATCCAGTTAAGTCAGCAGCTACCTAGTTGATTATATGCATCTTTAAAATGCAACACTGTTTAATTACTTCATTAAACAAAATTAGATAAGTTAGGATGAAAATCTCTCCTTTCTTTCTTCCTGTGTAACTGTAGGAACATTTGTAAATCAGGCCTGGACCCTCACCTTCTTGCTAACATCTCCACACCTTGTAAGATGTCTGGAAGAAAGAAAAGATGTCCTAAAATTTTGAGGAGGATCCACTTGGTACAGATACTGTGGAAGGCAGCCACAGAGCTGTCTTGCAATGGCCAAAGGTGTATCAAGCTTCAACAAAAAGAAAGAGCATCAGATAGATCCTCAGCAAGCAGCACTGTACAGTCTCCAGTCAGTCACAAAGCAGCCTGAAAAAGCTTCCAAAATTAAAAGAGAGCATCCAGACTATCAACATTACACCTGGGGTCTTTCCAGACTTCAGGACTAGAATGTCACTTAGTCAGATTTAGAGAATACTGGTCTGCCCACTGATCAAAGATTTCACTGATGGGCTGCTGGCCTTTGCTGTTGGCACGAGCTAGTGAAAAGAAGGAATTCAACACACATCTAATAAACAAAAAGTTCTCAAATAATATGCATGCAAATTCAGTATAGATTACAAACCATGCAATCAGTGATTCATTACTGAGTCAATATCTAGAATTCTGTCAAGACAGAATGTAAAATTCTTTGGTCTAATTTTCTAAATATCTTTTCAAGAAAAAAAAAAGAGGCCACAATAGTAGCCAATTACAGCAGTTATCTTCCAACTATAGCTGGGGAAAACCAACCATCCAAAGACATCACATCACTCAATTGAGTCCTTTATTTAAAATGTTACACTTCCTAAAAGCATCTACAGATACCTCAGATACCTATACCTACACTACCTTCACATTCCCACTCAATGCCATATGTCTTCTATGTCTTCAGGGGTTTTTTTATGAGACCTGATCATGCAGCTTTTAACAAAAACAAATCTCCAGTCTGTTAATGGAGATTAATTACTAGTCCTATCAATAGGACTATTTTGGTACAATTTTGAAGAATTAATGGACTACCAAAATAAGTACAAGTAATGAACCGTAAAACATTTATTCTTCTCCTTTTCCATTTTATTTTGGACATACACATAATAAAATTATTTTTTATCATGAGAATAGTAATTTGATGTTCATTTCCAAAATGTCACAGAATAATTTAGGTTGGAAGGGATCTCAGGAGTTCTCTAGTCTGACCTGCTTCTCAAAGGAGGTCAGCTATGAGAGATTAGACCAGATAGTGATACCTTGCAGTGGTCAGTCAAGTTTATGAGTTCCACTGCACTGGATTTTCATTACGTATTTTATAGATGACATAATAAAATACCTACAGTAATCATATATCTACGTGGTAAGAAACACCATGCTTTTAAGGGAGTAAGGTATAGTTTTTAAAACTACAATCCTGAAAAGATGTGACTATTGTCCTTGAGCAAATACCCCTTGCACAAGCAGTTTACAAATTCCATTTGGATACTGGGTATTTTGAATTTGTTTAATAATCACTATGGCAAAGAAGAAAACTGGTCATTTTCCAGTCCTCTTCAATCCATTCTCTACCACCTCCTATTAATTTCATCCCAACACATAAATATTTCAGCACTCCTTTTAAACCATATGGTTGAGCTGTTTGTACATGAAGCAACTGGCTTCATTCATTAATCTTTTTTACAAAGACAGACTACACAGATGTTGACTGCATAACATCTATAGATTATATTTGTGCTGTGGGCATTGGTGTCCAACACTATCACTGTGACTTTTTTTACCATCTCACGTTCTTTCTCTGTACAGCTGCCCTTTGTGTGTCTCCCTTGCTTGAAAATACCACAGTGCTTCAAGCATATTTCATGTTTAAGTTGGAAAGGTACAGGCAAAGGCAAGATGCCAAATTCAAATAGCAAACTGTGAAGAGAAGGTTTCTCTAAAAGCTTTTAAATTGCACAAAAGCAGAATATTGCATACATAAAGTACAGTTGAGGCTGTGTAGGATTCTGCTCTGCAGTAAATATGAAAAACATTGACAAGAGGTTTCTTGGTAGAATCCCCAGTTTGGAAGTTTTGATCTAGTTACCTGAAGTCTACAGATAATGAATCTATTTAAAAGCTGATCCTTTCAAAAGGTTGGGTGAATTTCAATACTTGACAGACACAGTGTGCAGCTGGTAGGCTTGACCTTTTCAAGCAATACAGTACATTCTGTGTAACAACATACTTGATAAGGAAAATTAGTTTACAGATGAATCACCAGAATTGTACATGTGCATGTGCCTTAAACAGATCTGTACAAGCTTCTGCATGGGAAGCATTAAATAAGGAGAACATAAAAAATATTGGATTTTTTCTATGAAGGAATGTATACATAGGGAGTGACAACAAACTGAGAGACACAAGGGTAAAATACACAGGAATGAAAGTTAGAGGGCTCAAGGTAGCTTGGATAAAGGCAGGGGAGTCTGCAAGAACATGAGCACAATTCCCTATAACACACTTCTCCTGTCCAGGGAAACAAGATGGAATCAAGTGGATGAGAACATCTTCACCTCATTTTAATGGCAAGTCCATCAAGCAAAGATAAATGAAAAGACTTCAGAAAAGAGTTCTCCTACAAAAAACACCAAATACTCCCCAGGATGTTCTACATCCACTTTATGTATTTGGTGAGGTCAGAGCTCTTGAAAGAGGGGAGGTAACGTGGTATGTGGCTATGCACAACAACCCACAAACACCACAAGTGATAATTAAGATGTGAAAGCAGATTTACTCCTACACGCTTCTAAAAAACGATTCTTCAAAGATTGTGCCATCTAAAATTAAAATTTAAAATAATAATTAAAAAAGACAACAGAATAGTTGTTCGTAGGCTTAATGTTTCTGGACGTGAATTTTTGTTAAATGAAAGATTTAGATGTGTATATACATATATATACACACACAGTTTTAGATATGCAGAAAAATGTGCTCAATAGCAAAGCTTTAAGTATCACACTGATTTTTCTGTTTCTGTTGTTGGGGTTTTTTTCTCTTTGCTTTTTTTTAACAGTCCACTTAATTGAATGCAAACACATATCATCACATAAGAATAATGATTTTTTTGTCCACTATTCTGCTTGATTATTTAATTTACTTGTCTTACAACCATGAGAGAGATGACACGAACTGAGCCTTGTGTTTTCTGCATTTACTTTAACTAACTTTTCATAATTTATTTTCACAAGCTTCCCATACAGATCTAATCTTTTCCATCACATTTCCTTCCTGCAATTATCTTAATCTTATAACAGCAATAAAACCCTGTCAAATACTTATTAACTACCTAACACTTAAACAGAAACTCCAACTATTTCCACAAATCCCACCTTATCCTTCACCATTCTTGCAGCCTGTTCCTACTGTATTTCACCAGCAAATCACAGATAATTTTCTGAAATCTCATTTCCACACTTTTGTCCTATTTGACAGAGTAATTCTTAATCAATATGGTATTCCATCTGCTGAAATCAAAAGGCAGTAGAGTTTGCTATGATGCCATCCAAATTCCTCTCTGAACATTACAGTGCATTCAGCATTTACCATGAAATTGGAAAAAGGATGTAATCCTTGCACATCAGAAAAAAAAACTCAAGCTGCAAAACTTAAATGTGTTGTGGAGGCCTGACAAAGTTTTCTAAGGTTGACAAGACTTAGAACCTTGTGTTTTGCATGAACACAAAATACCCCAGAAGTTAGTTTTCCATTAAACTATCAAAATAGCAATGCAGACATTGATCCAAGTTAAATGTGTCAGTTTCACACTAAAAGTTAGGGTTCCTTTCAATTCAAATTGCCATCCTTTAGTACTGTTAAATAAGAGCGGGCTAGAGTTAGCAATATCACCAGAAATATGAATGAGCCAGAGCAGCAGGGGGAAACTGGGTACATCCAACTTATAAATCTGCACGGTGACATTTCCAACTGAAAACCACCTTGCACCCCGCACACCCTCGGTGTCTGCGAGCTGTTCTCACAACTGCAGCAGGGAGGGTGAGACATGGCAAGCTCCTACTTCATTTGGTTACTCTGTACTCCCTGTATTAACCTGGGAGGACTGGACGCAAACCAAAAGGGCCCTTGGTCGGCGAGATGCCGCGGACGATGCAGTCGAACAGGAAGCTGATCTGCTCCCCTTCAGCGCAAGAGAGGAAAAAAACACCAGCCCCTGCAAGAAAGCACAACATAAACGTGCATTTTTCACCTGAAAACAGTAGAAATTTATTTAGCTGAAGCTATTTATAACATAGGAACCAAAAGAGTATTAAGTGCAAGCCATGAAAAGAAGTCAACAAGACTTTCTCCAGGGAAAAGAAATAAAAAATTCAGGTCAGCACACACAAACTATAACACATACATATAAATTCAATAGCTGTCTTCTAATTTATGTTCATTTTATGACTTTCAAGCATTTAGAGTAATGTCATAGAATCACAGAATGGCTTGGGTTGGAAGGGATCTTAAAGACCATCTAGTTCCAATCCCCTCTGAATGTCAAAATAGACACCTTATTCTCAACAGCTGTCCAGGTCTTTTATTTACCCCTAAAATTTTGTAGGTCAAATTTTAGCTATGCAAGAAGTGTCAGGGATATTTAAAGTGTCTTCAACAGAATGAACCAAGTTAATTCTACTTTTAACCAGTTTTAAGTAAGAGGAGCTTTTTATATACCAACAAATTAGAATTTGGTTATATTGCTGGATTATAGTATAAATTTTCCTAGACTAAGTCCTATGTGTCTATTATTAACAGGATGTAACGCAACTCCACAGGTTGTCATCAGATCTTTACCCTTTGCTCTATTCTGATATTTGCTTTCCATTCATTAAGAATAGCCCCAAGCAAAATTAGAATGAGAATCACTAAATAAACAAACAAGTTATGAGCTCCATGATACACAACTACATGAACAACACAAAGACTAGAAGAGCTCCACAGAACATTTTATTTGAGAATTGTCAGTCCAAATATAAATCACACCAGGAAAAAAAAAATATTATCTTAAAACATCAGGCAAAAGCCACTCCAGTAACCAGCAAATTCAGGGAAATAAAAATTCAATACAGACAAAAAAGAAATTAAATTAGCATATAGACCTTGAAGAAGTGCTGCCAATTCACCAGAGCCATGCACACTAGAAAACTCCAATACCAAATCTTAGAAGCAGTAGGGTTTTGCACATTACTTTCCTAGTGACCTGGGCCCCTAATCTGGACATATGTTTGACTTCTGCATGTCTCCAGCCAATTCCAAGATGTATGAGTTGCATACAGATTTCTTCCAGTTTTACACAAAGCAGCAAAGCTGATCTTGACCAGAATGGCTGCAATATATGTGGTATATTTCCACACATATACCCTGTCATGTCCAACAGGATACTCACATTTCACTTAAATACTGGATACAGTTTTGACAGCTTGACACAGGGCTATGGGATTCAAACAAAAGGGATAATAAAGAGTGGACCACCAACCACAATAACTATTTTAGTAAATGAGGTATAACCAGCAAGCAGTAAACTGACCACTCCAGGAAAAACATATTCTGGTCCATAGTCTTTTGTCACTCTCAATTTATGTCACATCTAAGTCTCTGCCTGTTCTGCTTAAATCTATTCAAGACAACATCATTAGAGGCAACTTCATAACTTGATTTGTCACTCCTCCACATTTGCATCTCTTCACATCTTGCTGATAAAAAATTCTTCAGCCAAAGAAACATAAACACACCTTGTCTTCAGGATCAGAGGCCATCTAGGAGGCTACAACACTAACCACACAATCTGGCAGGTATGAAGGTTTCTGGTGGTGACTCACTTGTAGTCTTGCCCCATTTCCCTTCCCCAAGAGATGCCGAAGTCAGAGAACATTGTATTAGAAAAAAAACCTGGCTGCAATGTAGTCAGGAATTATTTGAAATTCAGCTTTTTCTTTAAGCTGACTTCTCCCCAGAGAGTGTAAAGGGAGTCTATGGAAACATGACCTTCTCATTCCATGCACAATAAGCAAACAGGATATAGCGACAACATAGCAGAGGACATTCGTGTCTCAAGCACAGTGATATACTATATGGCTTGATAATTCAGCAGAATCCTACACATCCCAGTTGCCATTCAGGGGGAAAAAAGAAAGATTCCTCAAATATTTCTGTACATAAAGAGTACATCTGGACCACTTTGCTCTTTTACCAATTTGTCAAGAGTTACTTAAACTCCTACAAGCCTTTGACTTTAACAGAAACAAAGAAAATAAATGTGTGCATGTGAGTTGGCTGCTTAACTCAAAGGATATTTTCTTCAAATAACTATCACTTATTTGGAAATGCCAAAACCAAATGTGATGACCTTTATATAATCAGTGCAAACAGTGTATGTCCACATGCATGTGGATACAAATCCAACATACACATACAATAATTTCTTTGTAGATCCAATTATTCACGTGAGCACCTTACTTGACTCTCACAGGAAACATTTTCTTTCTTGCTTTGCTAGGTAGAACTAGATTGCAAAGGAAGGAAGAAGTCTGAGGGTCCTTGCAAAAAACATCATGAGATGAATGAGTAGGTAAGGCTTAACTAAGTAATGTTGTAAACGCACATATAAAAGCAAGGTATTACATTTCTTTTCTGCTTTCTTGAGAAAATTGAGAAATTCACTTCTGTAAATTACCTATCTTGGTCATGTTTTGAACAGATTCGGTGCACAGGCATTTGGAAGCCGAGGAGTATGTGGTATGCATCACTGTAATACCATGCAGCTGTTCACCAGACTGAAGGGCTCACTCAACTCTCTCCATGGGGTAAGAGACTTGGTGAAAAGCAGCCTCCAACCACTTGCACAAGACTGAAACACAAAGCCAGTCCTCTGTGACAGCAGTAAAGCATTGTACAGTCTCTCAAATACTCAGGAAAAGTTGCCAATTTCATAAAACTTCCAAGTACTACTCAATCTTGCTAATGTTGATTTTAATTCATCATATTAATAAAGCAAACCCATGCGCAAAAACAACTTCAAAACGGGTAATAGCAAAAATTTTCTTCAATCTCTGTAGTGTGTGTGAAAGCAGGGAGGAAGAGTCAGTCCCTTCCCATTAATTACTACTCCTAACAGGTGCCAGACAGTACTAGAGCCTGAAGTCTTTTAGCTACAGGACAGGTAGGAACCATGGCAATCAGCATGTTGTCCAACCAGTACATCCCAACCCTGGCCTGGAGCAGCCCCCTTTAAAGGGTATCTCACGCTGCTCTTCTCTCTGGGGAAAATGACAAAGAGTATTCCTATTATTGCAAACTAAGACATGGGCATACTACTAAAAATAGATAAAGATTAAAGTGTCTGTTGTCTGCAGTAGGCCTAAGTAGGAGACCGCACAGAACAATATCTGCATACAAACAGAAGTTTTAATCCATGCAACACAGAATTTTTCACGAAATTCCAGATGTTGCCCCAGTTTAACCACCCCCACTACATCTAAGTTTCAAACAAAGGCAGGGAGGCAGGCAGGCAGGCAGGCAGGCAGGAAGACCTAATTTTATCAAAACAATCACAGAAGTACTCCTGCCTATCCTGCAATTAGTAGCAGCAGCACTTCTTTCAAAGGGCAATAAGGGTCCTACATGTTCCTTTCTCCAAGGAGACACTCAGAAAATATGAGGCAGCTTTAAACCAGGCTCTGGAAGCTAATCCTGAAGCACTTGAACACCGGAGAGCCTGAATTCTCACGGTGTTAACATGCCCTTTTATTACCCTACTTGAATTTTTTCACATTGACCTCCAAGTCAAGATTCTCCTGGCAACTGGTCATTTTAATCGGTGCACACTAATTGAGCTGGGAACTTAGGAAAGTGAGAGACTCCTTTTTTCCAGCCTGTTCCTCTATGTAAACCTCTCAATTGACTCCTAGGCCAAGATGCCTGCTTTTTTGCAAATGGTATGTGTGATTAAGCTTCAGCTACAGAGACAGCAAAATTTTGCCCCAGAAAATAACTTATTTGCAGCTTTTCAGAAGCAGAAAAATTATTTTCTAATCTCTAACAGCACAATTGTGATGTGAAGAGCGAGAGGAGTGCAGAATGTAAATGTTCTTCTTCCTATTTACAAATAAACCTGTGTTAACCATCTTGAAAATGCACCTAGATTTAATGTTTGAAATCTCAGCACTATCTCAGATGGTTTCCCTCTAGCTGGATTGAGTACCAAAACCTTTGAACAAAACCTGTACTAAGCAACAGAACTTAATTTAGTATTTTATATTTATGAAAAATTTATGAGGAAGCAAGAAATGGAAAGCTAAAGCCAATTCATATCCTTTTAGACCTCAGTTCTACCACAGACATACACAAAAAAGCTCTGCTTCTGTTTGGGGCTTCATGTATATTATTAGGGAGAGGAGAGGCAATCAAACCACGAGATCATCAGTTCCTTTTAATCAGGTATTTACTACAGTGACATTTAAACCTTAAATTCACTAATCTTCTGCATTCACAGCTTCACAGGATGAATGTGAGCAAAGATATGGTTTAACCTGTAGGAAAGTAACATTAATAATAGAGTGTGCATAATATTCTATGACACTTACATGACAGGGTAATGGAGAGTGCTTTTGTTTAGGAATTAAAACAACTTCTGTAATAACATATCCATTTTTTTCCTGAACACTACTTGTTTGCCTCAAGAATTCCAGAGGACTGAGGTAAAAGTGTCAGATACCTGAAGAAAGATAATCTTTCTCTTTACCAACATACTTCTGTAAAGAATAACCAGAGTTACATTTTTCTTTAGGTTCTATTTACGAAAAGCATTTTCTTAGAGTGGCAATATTAAATCAAGTGTTTAGACTAAACACATATTTAAATGTTGTTATGCCTGCGGATATGTTTGACTGCTTAGTTAAGGGCAACAGCTCCTTTAACAAGATAAGCTTGAACTTGTAAAGAGTTTCCAACTGTGGCAGGCTATTTTGTACCAAAATGACTATGCTGTTCTCCTCTTTGAATGTACACATGCAGGGGAAAGGCAAAAATAGCCTTTCATGGCAACTGAAGGGTCTCAGCTATCCAGACACACATTTCTTAAGAATGATCAACAAGGCAGTGGGACCCTTTCCAAGCACTTTTCTGATTCTGTTCACCTGTAAGCTAAAAAAGAAAATTAAGATTTATTCATATTTTAAAAAGCACATATACAGGAGAGCTACTGATGACCTTCTGTTTCTCACCAGAAACTAGTGACGTTTAAGGGAAGTAAAAAATCCCACCATAGGTAATTCAGGTTCCATCGCCTACAGTTTCTCATTTCACAGAATCCATTAGGTTGGAAATGACTCCTGAGATAATAGAGTTCAACCTTGACTGGACACCCCCATGTCAACTAAACCACAGCACTAAGTGCCATGTCCAGTCATTTCTTGAACATCTCCGGGGATGGTGACTCTACCACCTCCCTGGGCAGCTCATTCCAATGCTCGACAACCCCTTCTGTGTAGAAATTCTTCCTAATGTCCAACCTGAACCTCCCCTGGCACAGCTTGAGGGCATTTCCTCTTGTCCTGTTGTTGGTTGCCTGGGAGAAGAGACTGAGCCCCCACCTGGCTACAGCCTCCTTTCAGGTAGTTGTCAAAAGCAGTAAGGTCACCCCTGAGCCTCCTTTTCTCCAGGCTAAACACCCCCAGCTCCCTCAGCCATTCCTCAGGGGACTTATCCTCCAGACCCTTCACCAGCTCTGTTGCCCTTCTCTGGACTTGCTCCAGCACCAAAATGTCTTTCCTGAATTGAGGGGCCCAAAACTGGACACAGCACTCAAGGTGCAGCCTCACCAGTGCCAAGTACAGAGAGACAGTCACTGCCTTGGTCCTGCTGGCCACACTATCGCTGCCACTATCCAGGCCAGGTGCCACTGACCTTCTTGGCCACCTGGGCACACACTGGCTCATGTCCAGCTGCTATCAACAATATATCATCCACCCACATTTCATGCTACACATTCCTTATGTACCTGGTCTAGTTAAAGGTGCCCCTGCCCTTAGCAGTGCGGTTGGAACTGGATGATCTTTAGGGTCCCTCCCGACCCAAACCATCCTGTGATTCTGTGATCTGGCACCCTGCCCTATGGATTGAACCATTTAGGTTTTCTGCAATGTGGAGGTAAGATACAGCAATACTCAGATCTAGAACAAGCTACAGAAGAAATGCCACAATTTAACTAAAGAACATAAATGAGGGACTAACATACATATATACCCCTTATTTCTGGGCTTTTTTATACAAGTAATAGCTAATCTTGGAAACTAATCATTTAATTTTAGGAGCATGAACCAGCATGTAGGGTTTGTCCCTCGCAGTTGTGCTCCCAGTCTCTAGGCTACAAACACATATTCAGTTTTTCTCTTCCGATCCCAGTGACATTTGCATGGCTGGTGACACACTGAGGCAACTTCTAGAACTTGCAGTGGGCTGCTCTTTATGTGGGCACCAACCATTCTTCAGGAAGGAAAAAAAGATTTGAAGCCCTGCAGATTGAAGGAGGCCGGGAACTTGAGGTTCCCACTCCACTGAAGTATGGCAACCAGAATTAACAGAATGCAGAGCAACAGTATGCAAGTCCCAGGAATAATGTATTTGATCAACTCTGAAATCTTCTAATTCTTTAGTCTGTAAATTGAAGAAAGTTTGCAAGTCAAACATCTTCACATCCAAACTGGCAATCTGCATACCCACTGGTATTCACAGACCATCAATTCAGCATGGCTTCGAACTCTGCTTTTGAAGTTAAAACATTATGAATATAAACTTAATGATGTATGTAATAACAATAATAAAAATATAAACCTAATATATAGGTTCACATTAGCATATGAACTCTGCATTTTATCTGAAGTGAGAATCTAAGAATTCCTAAAACAGCCACTGGAACAAGAGATTTCTCTCTACCTAAAGATGTATCTTAGCTACTAGGCTATAGAAAGTAGCTTCAGCTTGCTTGCTTATTTTCATTTTGACCCCATAAATCTCATGGTCCCATAAATTTACAAAGCTACTAACAGGGAAGGACCCAGAGAGTTGCTTCTAACTTTCAGGAGCTGAAAGTCCTCAGTGGGATTTAGAAATTAGCATTTACACAATGAGAACATTGATGCCGTCTGTAACCTCAAAGCTCCGCATCACTTTTTCCTCAGCAAACAGCAAAATAATCATAATTTAATAATCTGAACATTAAACCATTTTACCTTATCTCCTGCATGACACAAGCCATAAAATTTCATTACCTTAATTTTACTCTGTGTCCAATAGCAACTCTTGACTAAAGATCTCCTGGAGAGCCACAGGGCAATTTCCAGCCAGGACTCCACACAGTCACATTTTTACTGAACACAAATTGAAGCCTGCAGAAATCTACTCACAACAGACCCTCTGATAAGAGGCTGCCTGTGTGACAGAGTAGCACAGCTGGTTCTCCAGTCTCCACTTCGAATGAGACTGCATTTACATTTCTGCAAAAGGTATCAAGCAACATTTGGAGACAGGTTCCATCTGTACTTACAGAAGCCGCACCTGGTACCCCCTTCAAAGATGAATCCATTTGGGACAGCTCCGTACCGACGCAGGTCTGAGAGCTTCCACTGCCCCATGACACTGGGAGGAAGGTCTTTTACAAGGACCAGGATGTCATTGCAGAAATGCAGGGTAGCAGGCCCACTCTCTAGTTTAGTGCCAGGTGCTACGAAGACTTGAAATCTATGAACTATCAAATAAGGAAAAAAAAATTACTACAGAATATAGAAGTGAGGTTCTGTGACTTATGTTACATAAGTCTTTCTGTGCAGCTGTGGTACTTGGACCAACCCCTGCCCACACCACAAGACCCTGGCATAAAGATTCCATGTGGAGCCCAGACAGCCACATGTCGGTATCTGTAAGACCATTACTCCTTATTATCCCAGTTTAAGACAGAAAAAAATACATCATATTTTGGCTTAATGTTACAAATTATTAAACTTGTAATTCTACCTTAATTTATTGTAAGTCTTCCAGGCTATTCCCTGTCTCAGATTAGCCAGTTATCCAGCCCACACTTCACCTACCTCTGCCATCCTTGCCTCACTACATAGGTTTCTTTCTGTCTCCTCCTTCAACCTGTGTCTCTCCTTTCCTACATCCATGCACACAAATAACACGGTGCTCAGGGAGCCCAAAAGCCAAGGCTCAAAGAATTAAGCAAGTTCTAACCAGATCTCCATCACTGATTCATTTTCAACCTTTAATAAACTGCTTCACTTCCTCCCTAGCAGTAAAATGAGGAAAATTACATTTTTCCGCCTTTGTGATTCTTTTAGGAGTTGGTGATGGTAGATGCCCAGACATTTAAAATTACTAGGAAATTAAGTGATTTATAGGTAATAAACATTTTTACATGTCAGTTAATTTTTCATATTTCAAAGCCTAAATTTCAAGAGCGGAGAAAAAAAAAGAAATATCTATCTCATTCAAGTTTACAAAATCCAGGTTCAAATCCCAAGTCCAGTATCCCCTATACTGCAGTATCCTTAGCTAAAGCAGCAGTTGTTCTAGGCTGGTCTCCCATTTTCTCTTCCAGAGCTATTGCATTCTGAATACTAAGCAATTGGGATCACTTCAAGGGCTCAAATCTCAGTGTTTCAAAGGGAGCAATTTAAGTGAGCAAGCATATAATTCTCAAACAATTGTTTTGACCTCCACTACTCCTCTAGTTTCTTTCATATTGTGATTAGACAAAAAAAAAAAAAACAACAAAAAACAAAAAACACACTCAGAACAAAATTTTTAAAAAACTACTTGTCTTGGCAGAGATAAGCATCAAGACTGTTATATTTCCAGAAGGAGGTTTTTGGTGGTGTTTATCAAGAAGCACATAGATTTAGCTTTCGGTTATGCATCAAAGATCATGCAAATAGCTTCCTGCCTATGAAATCTACAGGGAAACTTCCAGGTACTCTCACTGCATACATCCACTCTTCCGTGGTTTTTGCCTATGCTTCTTCAAGCATCACAAATTTCATGTAGGTCCGAGTGCTGCTTCTCATCTAACTACTTGCTATATTCTTAGTCACGATCTGAGCTGTAAGCCAACTCCTCATCTATGACATGCATTTGCTAAGTTCCCTAAGGCTCCAGCAGAATTAGCCACAAAGTCATTCCAGTGAAATGTGCAAGGAGACAGAGATAGATCTCACTAACCACAGCTCTACTTACAGCTGTGCCAGTAGCACTGCTAGGGAGCAAATCAATAGTCACACAATGTCCCCTTTTGGGCATGCAGTTGTTACGCAACCTGCTTAAACATAAGCTATGAAAAAGACAGCAAAACCATCGTGATGAATAATGCTCAGAAAAGAATCTTTAATGTCATTTGGACTCCTCTGCTCAGCTAACTCTGCCCAGTATTTTGCTGGCAATTAAGCCACAGAGAAGCAACATCAGGGTTCTTTCTGCTTCATAAATGAGGAACAGAGCCCACTTTTCACCCAACCAGTTGCAAGTTACAACAGCTGCTGGAAACAAAGAGCTCCAGCTCAAATTCTAGACCACTGTCAAAAAACAGCATATCCAAATCTGAACAAAACCAAAGTAGAGGAAAAAGCACATTTGAACATGAAGCTTTTTCCATACACTGCTTTCTTGGTAAATTGGAATTTTTTTCAAAATTCTCCCCAGCCACTGACTTCTCTCACTCTATGAAAAAAAATCTTGTGAAGACAGAGAGCTGAGTACACCCCTGAACAAAATGTACTACTTAAATTCTTTGTTTTCTTCAGCCCATATTTTCCTCTTCACAGCTACTCACTGACTTGCAGTATGCTAACTTCTCAGAATGAGTTGTGGGCTCAAGCACATTGCAGGAATCACATCCACCTCATCTGCTAAAAACTGAGAGAAAACACTGGGAACTCCAGTGCAAACGCCTCCATCCTGTGGTCCTCATTCAAGAACAGTGTCAACTCCTTTCACTTTTTTTTTTTGCTTCCCAGACTCTGAGGTCATCTCTCCCTAGCCTATTTTTATCATCCAGCCACCTTACTTTCAAGGCACACAGAGGCACCCTTACTACACTTTAAGAAAAAACACCAGTCACCACCCTGTCTTCATCTAAGTCTTCTCTCTTTTCTGTTTGCTCAAAGTAGGCTCACTTTGACTTTTTTCTCCTAACTGAACATGCACTGAAAAGTAAAATCCTGAAAAAATTTCCTATGCTGTGGTTTATTCTCCCTTCCCTAAGCTTTTTTGCAATTAACTTTATACAAATTATTGCCAGTTCAACCAATTATACTTGTTTTTTTACTTCTGCATTTCTTCACCTCCACGCACATTCTCTCTCACTTCAGCTTTACTCCATGGTTGCAGAGGTCATTATCCAATAGGCTCTACTCCTACCTCATTCACAGCTTTCCTTGAAAAAAACTCTTCACTGCTTTTGCATGTCCTCCAATCACAACCATAACCCTCACACTCAGATTGAGATTACTCTTTTTATCCCAGAACTGCATCAGCGCAAGATCATAAAAAACAGACCTACTCTGTCATGTACAAATACTCCTTCAGCTTTTAGGACAAGTCTATGCTATATATAGATTCCAAATCTAGTAAAAAAAAAAACAACCATGGAACCAGATGACAATAGTGCTGTATCATCAAAGTGCACCAACTACTCCAGCTACTCATGCTTGAGTTGTTCAGAAACCCCCTCTAACCTTTCCTGTTATGCAAGGCTTCATATCTGATAACCCCGAGAGGTACAGCTACACATCTCACTTCTGATACTTCTACATATTTTTACTGCAAAATTCCCAGGCCATGTTTGTACGTATGTACTGCAAAGGAACGAGTCCACAAACCCAGCAGATGGCAAAGCATATGTAACAAATGATAAAGCTTGCCAATGTGTGTCTCCCACACACCTACCCTCCTTTCCCAGTCATGACTAAACAAACATAAGACAGATACTATGGATTACCAACATTTGATCACCATGGAATAAAAGGATGCAGAAAGGTGAAGTTATCTGGAAAGAATGTGTCTGATGACACTCCTTATTGCAAGAAGTCTCTTTCTGAAATGGAACCCTGGCAGCAATAAGCCTTATCAATGCAATACCCAGTAGGCAGCTCAGCAAACCGGGCATGAACTGGCCAAGTTCTCTACTCAGGACTCTTCATCTTTTATTTCAGGCTCCCTCTGAGTCCTGTTGCCAGAATCCCCAAGGAAATTGTAGGAAAAGAAGTTGGATCGCTTTTTTCCAAAGCTACACACTGTCACTGTCAAAATCCCCTAAGTTCAGAGCTGTCATTGTTATCCATCAGTACTGGGTAGTATTGTAGTCAAAACCTATCATAAGGGATACCTGCTTTAACATCTAAGGGGGAGAACAGTTTCTCCACTCTCAAATGAGTGACAATCTTTTCCTGAACTGTACTTTTTAATTTGCATTTTAGCGTTGCTTTTCTTTGGTTTTTTACCCGGGGTGAGGGGGGGGAAGTGCGAGAAGACAAAGGTTACCTTCCCCCAAACTGTAGCGTATTCGTACATCCCACGCGTACATTGTTTCCTTGTTCTCAAATCCCAGCATCACAACTTGAGAGAGACAGATGATTGCGAGAGTGTGATTCAAGCCCTCATAGGAGAGCCCAGGATCCAAGCCACAGATGTCTTCTAAGGTCATGCTGCTCCTCTCCTTATGCCCTTTTGCTCGTTCAGATTTATCCTTGTACACCAGCATGAGCAAACAGTCTAAAAGAAGCAAAACTGTCAGAGATGATGAGGCAGAGCATAGACCATAACAAATTTCTCAGCACTCTGCTGCAAAACAAAGGTGCTTTAGATGATGCCTAATATCTTTGGAAAATAAAGGCTGAGGCCGAAATAAGAGGGTAAAAAGTAAACATTTATTAAAGGATTTGGAGAAAGCAGAGCTTTCCCAGGGATAACCCCGGGACCCCCGCTGCGCAGGCTTTGGGCCCAATCCTGCCAAGTGGGGTTCCAGCAAGTGTAAGTTATACAAAAGTAAAAAGGGTGCAAAAAGGGTAAAAAGGTCTGTGAAGGTGTTCGTGCTTCTACTATCATAGGGGTAACATAGTTTTGAAATATTCTCCAGTGAAAAGTAGGATTTTGTCACAATATTCCTTGTGGTAAGTTTCTATTGGAGGTTCTCTGCTTACTTCAATAGCTTATCAAGTCCAACTCTGGAATGCTTAAAGGCTGATAACTTGGTTCTGTTTTGTCTATAGGAAAGGGATACAAGGTTGCAGGATAGAGGTTATAGGGATTATAGGGTTACTAACATGTAAAAGTATAAAACTAAAATGCTACAAATCTAAAAAGCATAAAAGCAAAAAATCTCTCTGGCATCATTGACAACTGCAGGGTCAGCTTGATCAAGACAATGTAAGAACTCTGATTCCTCTTCCCACTTCACACCCCAAGTAGTTTGTAGTCCTTGTTTTCAGGAAGCAAACACTGAGGGTATCTTTCAAGTAACCTGCAGGCTTAGAAACAAGGAAGCCAGTAATAAATCTTCCCTATTTTATTCATCAAAGTCCAGTGGCTTTTCAGACACTCTCCTGAGTCTGGCAGGGACTGACTCATTAATTCTGAACATTGGGAGTTATGCTAGGATAGCTGTTCACATTACAGACTCTAAAGACTGTGAGGCTATTGCTGTCTGTATTTTCATTAGAACATACTGAACCACAAATGAAATTCTTACAGTAGTTCACAGATTACCCAACGACTAAATGGCAAGCAGACTGTGCTGCGAGATTGTTACTGTCAGCTCAGGTTTCCCAGTTAAATGCTACACAGCAACCATTGCTAAAAAGCATTATGTGCCATACCTTCTTTTATTTTTTTTTTTTTTGTGTGTTTGCTTGTGTCACAGCTTGTTTTTAACCCCTACCCAGAGGTGTTTACTACACAGTAATTATGCAATGGAAGAAGGCAGTTCAAGTGCCTCAGTCCCATAGGAAAAGCATATTTCACAAGCAAACCCAAAAGATAAGAAAGGGGAAGAGACTTCTCCCACCATCTGCATTTATGACAAAAGCAGCCCTCTTTGTCATCACACAACACTCAGTTGTAGATGAAATTAATGGTCAATATCAAAGCTGCAACATCCACAGCTTAAGCTGCGCTACAAACCACAAAAGAGAAAGACCCCCATGCACCGTTTTATAAATAATGGGGGATGGTGCTGCCAGCCCCGGTGAGGTGCCCTGCAGCTCTCGGCTGGACAAGGGACTGGCAAACCTCCACACAGATGAAAAATGACTGAAAGTCTGAACTGTCTGCTAACTAATGCAGAGCTTTGCATGGATCCCCAATTGTCTTTGTGCACCTGTTAGCAAAAACAGCTGCAACCACGATATTCAAACATACTACAATACAGTTGTGTGCCTGAAGAAAGAACGACTGTGGTTCACATACCAAGGAAAGCAAATCACCAGGGACTTTTTTAGTAAATCTGGCTAATTTAGCTAGAATAAAAATACTATTTTTGAGGAATAAGGTACATTATCATTTAGGCCCCCTCATCTACCGCCTTCAAACTTGGCTTACTCACGTTAGAAACTCAGGCCCATATTCCCAGGTCTAGATAGCAGCTCTAGGACCAACAGATGCACTTTCACACAGAGAAGTTTCACAGATTCAGATGTGATACAGGTATTTAAGACACTAAAAAATTACTGTAACAACTCAGGTAACAAAGATTTAGGTCTGAAGAGCTTCAGTTACTAACAAGCCTTCAGTCTATCCTCAAGAGCCTAGAAACGATGCCATAATCCATTCTGCAGCAATGAGGATTCATATTTTTTACATGTAGGCAACATTTAGCCCTGGAAAGATATACTTTTGGGCCCAAATGTTTTCCCTGTTGGGAACAGATGGGGAAACCTGAAGCCTACTTTTTCCCTCTGCAGCAGTAAAACATCAGCTCTGTGTAACATTTTCAATTTCCCCTTCAGAAGCATGGAAACGATCTTTTTTTTTTTTCCTTCCTTAATTCAAAATGTCATTTTATTTTTAAATTGAAGTGATATTTTCTGTCAAAACACTGATCAAAAATAACTACTGAGCTTACAATGCCAGCTTTTTTTTTTTCTTTTAGAGCCAGCAATCACCCTCAGGAAATAATAATAAGTTCAAAAAACAAATTTTTTTTTTTTAAAAAGTGCGTTTTGAATGGGCACCAAACTCAACGGCTGTGCCTTGGAAAATCACTTTTCCCGTTGTTTTCAGCCAGCGCAGGAGCTCGCCCCGGGGCCGGACGCGGCTCCCGGGCAGCGCAGCTTCGGNCCACCTGCTCTTCCACTGCAACGAGAGGCAAAGGGACAGGGTTAGCCGGGGCCGGGCAGGGGAGAGCGGGCTCTCTCCCCTCCGGGCAAGGGGGCGGCGGTCGGGGACCCCCGCGGGCCGAAGGGGCGCCGGGAGCGGGGACCTTTTTTCCGTCTCTCAACTTGACGTGACCCTCCACCACCACGGAATCCGTCATCTTCAGTCATG